>OY720642.1:62942094-63279106 GCA_963169105.1 Ceriagrion tenellum
GTGGTGGTACGGATGAAGGAAGTGCTCGATCTGTCCGCTAGGCGGCGTCGCTTCCCGTAAACCCATTTTCGTGGCTTCGGGATTTTTGCGGCGAGATTGAGTGGAAAGGGAGGGAGAGGGGGGGGGGACGAGAGAGGAGGGTTAGGGATTCAAGGAAACCCATTACGAAGGCATTGCGCCCAAGGGGATTGAAATTTGTGGCCATTGAGTGAGTAGGATTCAAAACAGGATTGGTACAAAATGCATCTTCGAAATCTTCCCGCACTCAAACCTGTTCTTGGCACACGCGTGATTGGCGCCTTGATTACTCTTACGATTCTGTCTTGTTTTCACCTCTCAACACGGCTTAGAATCACTCATATACTGAATACTTGCAGAAGATTAAAAATTAGGGAAATTATTGAATTATTGTACGCAAAATATACGCGATTAAGATTCCGAGAAACAGATATATGAGAGTGAATTGAATGGTGCGAGAGGTAGAGGTAGGCCGAGAAAGTTGTGGTTGAGGAAATTCTTAGGAGGAGGAATACTAGGAGTCTTAAATACAGGAGGGCGTGTATGAAGCAGTGTATGGGGGTAAATGAGGCAAAAGAGGTTTGCAAGGATAGGTCAGTATGGAGGAAATTATTGAAGCAGAGTTAGGTTTGCAAACGTGTGTCTGTGAGTGAAACTCTGGGACTGTGCCTACCTCGGAAGGGAACGGCGTGATTGGTATGTATGTATGTATTAAGATTCCGAAGGACGAGGCAGATTCCGATATAAATAACTCAGAAGTATTGTTACATGATTTATACAGGAGAGTTGCCTATTCTTCAACGCTACTTACATGCATTGATGCTTATAATAATGGTAAAAACCAGAAATTAACAGCTTTTTGCTACACAATTCTACAAATCAAATTCAATGTACCATGGCCCTTTTTATCTCACATAAAAAGATTGTCGATGAACTTGCCAGACAATTTTTTTAGCATTGATTGGGATATTTTTTAAAGAGTTAAATTTTTTTATTTAAAAAACTAATGCAACTTAATGAATTGAATTGAATTCATTAATTTATTTTTCTATCTTATAGACCTTTGCTATTGTTTGTCTATCACTCCTCTTAGACTGATCGGTATCTATCGTCTTTATGTAGTTTTTTTCTTTATTGTATTTGTTGTCTATCATCCTTATAATCGTTTACTAGCTCTGGTATATGTTTATAGCATTATCAATTCAATAATGTTAACATTCATGCAATGAAGGGATTCAACACTTTTGTGTTCATTTGGTGATCCCTCATAGCAATGAAGTGTGAATAGTTTTGTATTCATGATTTTCTTCTTTTGTAATTCGTTTCCTGATCTAAGAGGACGTCACATCCTAGATCAATGGGTAATTTTCATTCATTCACTATGGAACTCTATCATTATCACCAGGGGGTGAGTGAATCTCCATAGTATCCATTCATTGTTGGCTCCACTCCTCAAGGGATAGGACCATTGAGATAGGAGAAGAGGGCATTACGCCATAAAACTGAAGCCTGACAACCGCAATTACAACCATATTGTTTAACCATGCCCTCTCCTAACTTTCCTTTAGATAGAACGACGGATTGGACAAGTTAATGGATGCAAAGGAAGAATATTAACCATCTGTTTGAAATTTAAGGTAAGTAACTCTCGAAACGTTTATCGGCTTGGTACTATGAATTCTACTCGATTTTACAATTGTTTTCATCGGAAATGTGGATGATTATTAATTTAAATAAATAAACAAGTACCAGGGGACCGAGCTCTGCTCAGTACTCTGTAAATAGAATTCTTAATTTATGAAGAACTGACGAGGAAAACATACACGTAAGATACTTTCATCATTTTGTTATAAATGCTGGTATCATATTTAGAGTTGTTTACATAACAGCTCGTTGCCATAAAAGTCTCACTGTGATATATTGTTGAAATCGGAGAAAAAATTACAATAATAATGTCAATGAAAACGAAATTTTTAATCGAAAACGAAGTGTATAACAACCATTAAATTGATTCCAAGTACAATAGGGGCCTTGGGGTCTTTGCAGTCCTAAGGCCTTTAGTGCAATGGATTCCACGTATCCGAAAACCCTATCACCAAATTTCAGGAGGATCGGTACGGTAATTTTCGAGAAAATATTTACATACCTATTTAAATATAAACATATATACAAGAATTGCATGTTTAATGGTATACATATATATATATATATATATATATATATATATATATATATATATATATATATATATATATATATATATATATATATATATATATATATATATGTAAGGAAGATACATATTTGAAAAGTTGGCACTTGCTGAATTCAAGTAAGTTATGGAAGGAAAACATAGTAAAACTACAAAATTAGTGCCTAACCCCGCAAGTCCTATAGGAAAATTAGGGTTAGCGAAGACGGAGGGCTGGCTTCAGATTCTAGCATTGGCCAGCATAGCAAGTTCCCTCTCCGTATACCTCAATGGAAGGGACTCACCATTTCACCCGAGAGCGGATGTGCAAATTGTTTTAAGGAATCGTCGACGGATTGGCCCCCCTGGGAGACGCCCCCCTACGGATTAGCTACTTAATCACTTCTCAATGTCTCATCTCCTCCCCCCTTTCCTTTCTCCACTGCCCCTTCCCCCGCCTCACCTCGAAAACCCTTCCGGGGCTTCCCAAAACCTAATATCCAATCGACAAACAATCATGCCCCCCCCCCTCCCCCGCCATACGCCCCTCCGTCACTCCTTCCTTCCTTCCCTACACCACCGAACCACAGATCGGCCCTTCCCCGCTAACCTCGTTATTCCGTTTGATTCGGTGCGCACATGGAGCAGAGGGAAGGGGTAGAGAGGGGTGCGTTGGTTAAGAAGAGTAGGGGAAGAGGAGTCGCAAGGTGTGAAACGAACACCCCCTGGCGGAAGGGAATCCAAGGAGGGCTTACAGAGATTAAGTGGCTTTCTCCTTCCATCGCTCTTCGAGTGTAAAGGATTCGATAGGAGGTCGTTGGCCGAATGGGATGATGTCAGGGGAGGGTTGCGGTCGTCATGGCTTGAAGTAATTCACTACGTTTACCAATCGATCTCAGGTCGGGCTGAACTCGGACCGATCTGAAAATTCCATGCGTGCCGACTAAGATCACCTGTTTTACCGACATGGACTGGAGTCACCTTCACTACGTTTGTCAATTGATCTCAGACCGATCCGAGTTCGGATCGATCTGAAACTTCCAAGAGAGCCGACTCAGATTGCCTGGTTTACCAACATAGATTGAAAATATCGATAGAGAGCAATCGAATCTAAAAGTTGACGCACGATTGACCCGGAGCGTAAACAAGTGCAGGGTTGGAAATTATAGTTTTTATTATTTTTATAATTTATAATAATTATTAGTCGAATTCTGAGTGAAAAAAATCGCCCATGTGGAGGTAGAATTGCGATATGATACGATATTATCAAGCCACATAACTCGCCATTACCGCACTATTGTTACAACTGGTTACAACACACGCATTTATTAATAACGGTTATATTTTGTTTCCCTATGACAACCAATAGAATAAGGTGGAGCGCCACAGACCCGCTGTGCTGGTTCAGACCGATCTGAAATCTCAGAATGGCCGAGCGAGCTCGCCGAGTCAATCCACTTCTCTGATTGATCCCACTGGCCCGTTGCGTTTACTAGACCGACCTGATCAGGTCAGATCGATCTGAGATCACTTGGTATACGTAGTGATAGACTTGCTTCAGATTTTGATTGCGTCGGTGGGGTAAAGTCCTGTTCCATCCAGCCCCAAGGTCGTTGGTTCGAGTCCCGTTTGGTTTGCACTTTACCTCCCAGTGTATAGTAAAAGGGAATAGTCACTGCGTAATTTTACTCACAGTTCCATCTATTTTTTCTCCGTCGGATTCGACATTTTAACGTCAAATAACTTTTAAACTAAACAAGGAGAAGTTTGTCTCATATTTACACAACCAATGGAAGGAGGAAAGGGGAGGGTGGATGATGATAAGTTAAAGAGAGAAGTGACACAGGATTATGAAAAATTATAGGGTCCGAAGTTAGGGTTATATAGAAAAGTTTTCATTGGGGAAGAACAGGCATAGAAAGACATGGAGAATAAATTACTAGAAAAACCTCATTTATCACAATTTCCCACACATTTTAAAATTGTGTTCAATAATAATGTGATCCTGTTTGAAAAGGTGAGAAAATTTATTTTGAAAATGTCTTTTTGAATTATATAGATGTGTAGTAACGCAAGATATACTTTTAAGTGCCAGGTAATGGCCCTATTACTCATATTTTAGGTACTTACTAGAAAAACTTTTTCGCCATCGCTGATTACCAACTTTTCCTGTCCTTGCCTGATGGCTTACATTTATTTCCAGGATCAGCTGAGGATTACATCTACATCCACGAAATTCCGTGCAAGTCATCATTAGTGTGTGTGGCACGGGGTGATACCAGGCATGAAGCCCTCATCCCAGCTGAAATCCGAATCGCGCACGTTCCCCCGGATGCCAGGCGCAGGCCAAAAGCAATCAGGATAACAGTGCGCAGTCAGACCAGAAACTAAGAGAGTGATACGTAAAAGAATATGCTACCATGCTGAAGACTACTTATGATAAGAGTACTGGTTGATATTATTAATTCGTCAGGTATAAAGCACTACAAGGTACTATCACTCACTTTAGTCAGTCTCACTTGGTGGTATTCCATCATTAAAAATTTAAGATGACAACTTTTACTAAAACCACTAGATTTATTAAACAACGACCCAGGTTTTGATGTGCATTCACATCATCTTCAGGTGAATGGAGGCCGATGTGCAGGCCTTATATGGTAAACATTACCAGGTGGGGAGAGGGGGGGGAAGAGAACAATACAGGAGGAGGGTGGTCGCGGGAGGGTGGGGGGGGACTAGGGGGACGAAGAGGAGGGGATTAAAGCTTTGAGGATGGGGGAATAGGCAGGGAGCATACATTCATTAACAATGAATGTATGCTCCCTGCCTATTCCCCCATCCTCAAAGCTTTAATGCCCTCCTCTTCGTCCCCCTAGTCCCACCCCCCTACCCTCCCGCGACCACCCTCCTCCTGTATTGTCTTCTCCTTCCCCTGTTCTCTTCCCCCCCCTCTCCCCACCTGGTAATGTTTACTATATAAGGCCTGCACATCGGCCTCCATTTACCTGAAGATGACGTGAATGCACATCGAAACCTGGGTCGTTGTTTAATAAATCTAGTGGTTTTAGTAAAAGTTGTCATCTTAAATTTTTACTAAATCACACAAAAATATATCAGTATAATGCAGTTAAGATATAATAAGGGTAATACAACTGCAAAAATCCTCGAAGAAAATAATCTTGATTTTTGGCCAAATTTATTGAGATATGCTCCCGCTGTGCTCGGTTCCTGAGTTCCAGTTTTCTCCACATTTTCTCTAATTTGAAGAGGACATTCGTGTTTTTAAGCATTCCTTAGCCCAATTTCAACTCAAATGCATGCAACCTGAGGTAGTTTTGCCATTTTTTTGGGTAGGGGGATTAATCAACGCTGAGATTCTGGCACGCGGCCACTCTGAGGTAGAAGGAATTGCAGGATCCTGAGGCGAAAAAGAGATTGGCTGTGCTAACTTTGGGACCAGTTATCCCTTGAGAGAGAGGTGGATCCTTAATATCGCTTAAGTGTATGTAAATAGAGCACTCAGGGATTCAGTTCACCTCTTTCCTTGGCGGTGGGGAAAAGGAAATGGCGCCGGCGAACGAGGGAAGGGATCTTATCCAAGAGCGGGCAAACGTCACAAAAATTAGGGTAGCCTGCTTTGCATACCTTTTATGGCCGTTAAATGTGTGAGAGATGAATAATATCACGAGATGCAAACGAATGGAATACATCATGGTGATAACCGTTCCTTATTCCGAGGAAATTCGGCTGAATTCGTCCCAAAGCATTTCCTCTCCAGGTTTAGCGACATGTTGAAGCAAGGAACAACTGAGGGAAAGCAGCATAAAGTGACACGTGGAGATTTTGCGACAGAATAGCCTTATGAGAATGTCAGCCTGTTGGGAGACGAGGGTGATATTTTGGTGATTTTGAAGAGCTTCCGTTATTGAAGAACTAAAATGTTCACAAATGAAAAAAATAACTTGGTTTACTTCCACTGATTTATTCCTAGCGGAGGTATCCTGGGGTCCCTCTGGGACTAAGATGTTGATGGTACTGGACATTATAGACTATTGCTGCTATGCTATTATAATTATATAATTTCCCACCAAAAGTAAAAAAGTCAAGAATTATGCAAGGGCAGGGATGATTTAGTAAGAAGTAATGGATTGTCAAAAATGAAAAGAGGTCAAAAATGACCCCTCCTGTACTTCTAGTATTTTAGCGAACCTCCCACTTTGTGAAAATTTGCCTGCATATTTATTTTGAACGAGGGACCAGGACATTTAGTGTTAGTGTACATTTGCCCCATCAAGATTTTAAAAACGGTTACACTACATGAATCATTTGGAATGCTATTTTTAAAAAATCTTTTAGAACTCGTTGTATTCCATTAATATCCAGAAGTATACACTGTGGGTGGAGTAAACATAAAGTCATCAGATACAGTTAAATATCTTGGAATATCTCGCTATTTTACTTGATAAAATGAGAAAGTTCAATTTTTCGTGTTCAGTCCTCAACTGGTTTTACTCTGACCAACGTCAAGCCGTAAGAGACATTTACGGCAATATATTCAACTGGACTACAGTACCTTGTGGATGCCTCAAGGTTCCGTGCTTGGGCCCTAGCTCTTCTCCATTTTCCTTATTGACCTTCCGAACGATCTAAAGTATTCGAAGTACATGCTTTGGCATGCTGCCGGCCTTTAAATATATAGTCCCTGTTTCCCCAGCGATGTTGATGATGCGGTCAGTAAAACCAACGATGATATAAAACACTGAATGAGACCGGTGGAATAAATTTGTTCTAAACGAAAAATAAAACCAAATCAATAATTTTTGGAAGCACCAATATAACAAATCGGATCCACTTAGATAATACTCCGCAAATCGTAGTTGACGGAGCCTCTATACCTTACTCAAACTTTGTTCGATATCTTGGAATTACTAATAAGCCAAGCCTGTCATGGAACAATCACGTGAATAAAATTTCTAGCGAAATCAATTCCATTCTACATCAACTCGAAGTAGACTATAAACTTCCTCCTCAACACACACGAAAAATGCTTATTAAAACGATTGTTTTTCCTATGCTTGATTACTGCTGCCAGGTGAACTATACCTGAAACCTAGAAAATAACACTTCACCGAGCCTTGAATCCATGCATCAGGTTTATTTTAACCTTCGTAGGATGACCATCTGACCCTCTATTATGAAAAAAACATCGATTTTTCAATGTTAAGACTCGAAGAAAATACGTCTTTGGTTGTTATTTGTATTCTTTGTTCAATGAAAAATCCCCAGAATATCTAGCTTAGTTGTTACCTAGCCATCCAAAAGTAAAATGGGTACCAGATGTGATTCAGAATTTTTATATATTCCTAATCTTAAGTTAACTAAATTCCAAAATTCATTTATCGTAGCAGCGTGTCATCTGTGGAATATTCTACCAAAACATATAAAAAGTAGTCCATCTTTCTCAATGTTTAAAATGAAATATTAAAATGTATTACTTTCTGATTCTTAGCGTCGAATTTGTATCTTTATATTATGAACTTTTTTGCTGAATTTCTAACTTCACACAACGCCATGAACAGAAGCTAAAGCCATTCAACATCCAATCTCGCCTTTGTCGCCGTAATCGCGTTCCAACTGGACGCCCTATCCTTAATCTGGGTATGGTCTGCGTGGGGGTAATTGCGCGGAGTCCATGGGGGGAGGCTTATATGGTGAGGTGCACATTGCATACCCTGGGGATGGCTTACGGGTGAGAATCGTGGGTCAGATTGGTGCGAAGGGTGTAGGCAGAGAGGTTACATGTTTCATTGGCGATGTATAAGACTAACGACCGCCACGCAATGACAAATCCGTTTGGCCAAGCGATTAACGCGTCGAGTGATGATGCTAGAGTCCCGAGATCGAGCCCCATGCAGGTTAAGTTTTTCAATTATTAATACCATCTTTCTCCTCTCACATTCTAGTGATATTCAGTCGGTTCGCCTATTGTTTATTTCCATCAGGGTCGTTCGATTCGATAAAAACGTAGCTCTATCGAAATGATTCTTCGCAACTATTACCACTTCTCGGCCGCCATTAATGTGGTTACTGTGCATTTACCATCAATGCACACTTTTAAAAAATCTGCGTTTATGAACACATTTTGAACACAAATTCACTGACTAATCATCAAAAACATAGGAATCATATGCTATGCTTATAGAAAATACAAAAAAATAATCACAATAATGGTGGATTTGTTTACGTTACGAAGACCAGTATCGAAGGAAGAATACAATAGATATTGAACGACCTTGATTTCCATATGCGAAGCAGGAGCTGTAGAGACCTTAGAGTATACCTATAGTTCAACAGAGGTGGCGTAACGAATTTCAGGTGAAGCCACGGTGAAATTTTTCCGCCATAATGAGTGACCGTTAGAACACTGATTTCCGTAAGAGATCGTGAGACGGGACGATTATTCTGAAGAGGAGTTATTTTGTTTCCTTCTTTCAAGTGAAATATCTAAGGTAATTAAAAGCTAAATGTTTCTTTTTAAATGAATTTTACGATGTATTCTTCACGGCAATGTGTACAATAAATTTGGGAAGAAACACTTTATTTTAGATGGTTGCCTGCGCTGCCTATGGCTGTAACAACCATAAAGATAATACGAAAACTGGTGTTACGTGCCACAAGTTTCATTTGCATACACGACGTCAGGCTTATCCTCTTTTTTCGATCGAAGGCAGCCATCTAATTATGTCACTTCCTTATCTTTTCACGACGTATTTTCTTAAGAACTATTATTGCTATTAACCGTCAATGTTATTGACTTTCAACGTAATTTGATTTATTGTAACAGCCCTGATGATGGAAATATTAAATTCCGAAACATTGGTATAGAATAAAAACTATTCGTTTAGCCTCCTTAGTATAAACCCTCAAGTCAGACTGGAAAGCGGCCATGTTGAATGGCATGATTTGGGCGCTCAATTTAATCACCTATTCAATCAAATGTTTGATTAAATATTTTATTATTAAATTAATAATTTAATTTAATTATTATTATTAAAAATAATATAATAATTATGCTTATTGCTCCAAAATATGAAATACAGAAAAAAATACAAAGAATGCAATATTAAGATATTTGGAGCTTTAGGTAACCTATAAGGCGAACCTGTGTTTAGGTTACCATCAATTTGAAACACGACTATACATTGTTACATATAGAACAAGAAAAAATATATATGCCAACATTTCAAATGAATTCCTTTTAACAAGTATGTTTACAAAAATAAATAATTTTATTTAGCAAAATATATATTTGATTTTTTCATAAGTAAATAGCCAGTTTTTAACATCCTTTAGAAAAGAGGCAAGATTAGGTGCACATTTGTACTCAGAAGAAAATATGTAATACATTTTTGGCCCAATATATAAAAAACTTCGCCTGTACAGAGACAATTTAAGCCTCGGCAAGGGTGTCAATATACCGCGAAAATTCCATTAACCTGACCTGTTTGAGACAGGAATTTTAGCACCACTCCTCAGAAAAAACAATTTTAGTACTTTGTACACGTACAAATGCCTAAGTGGGAGGAATTTAAAATGTTGAAATAGTGGAAAGGATGGCTCATAACGATTCTTATTAAGCATTATCCTGATATGCCTCTTTTGCAAGATAATAGCTGGCTTAATAGAGTTCAAATAAGCTCCTCCCCATGCAATCATTATGCATTGTAATATAACCTAAAATTTTCCAATAGACATTTGTTACGGAGCAGATAAAATTTTGCTAACGTATACCGCAACACTTTTGTTACAGAGGCTATGTGTTGCGTCCACTTTAAACCTTGGTCTACAGTTACACCGAGATAAGTTATGCTGCTGACACGTTCAACAGGAGCACAACATGCTGCTGACATTACAACAGGAGCACAACATGAATCAGGATTTCAGATTACATCATGGTACATTAGATCCCAATCAACTGTGAAACGATTACAAACATTAAAACATACATATTTCGTTTTATGCACACTCATAATGAGCTTGTTTGAATTAAATCATTTTCTTAAATAGTTTAGATCAGCTTGCATACTATTTCTAACTTGTTCCCAAGTTATCTCATCGTAACACAAGGCAAAATCGTCAGCAAATGCTGTCACAAGGCCTTTAAATTTAAAGTCACACAGGTCATTTACATATATCAAGAATATTATATTTAATTATTTTATATTCTATATATTCTATATATATTATATTTAATTATTAAATATTCTAATTAATTAACCATTTATTAACAAATAACACTCGTATAAAAGAAGAGGCTACGTTGTGGCGGTTTTTAGTAAGCGTTGTTTACAATTATATGTGCCGCGCTTCATTCGAAATGCGCAATTCTCATTGATTCCGCCATATTCCGCGGTCCACCAATCAAAAGTAGAACCTAGGTTTCCAGTCTCTTCAGGCTTCAGTTGGATGACGTAGTGCCCTCTCCATCTATCTCAAGGTCCTCAATATGATTTAAATGATATTTATAACATGTTAAGGTGGAACGACCTTAACAAGTAATAGTGTGCTCGAATCATACTTAAATATGACATATACCAATCTGATTGGCATCATTGGATTTTGTGTTCATTATTTTTGACAGATTTGCAACATATTAATATTGCATTTTTATATAATCTATATATCTGGATAAATCATTGACTTGCCATTTTCGACCTAGGTATACCTTTAATCGAAGAAATAAACCTCTTAACTAGAACTCATGAGCACCTTGTCAAATTTACATAGCAGCGTGTAAATAAATGACATGGTTAACAACTTTGTAATACCCTATTTTAATTAATTTTCGCTAGAATAATAATATTTCACGAGAACTCCATTCTTGCGTTTAAGGAGGAACGTTTATTTTAGTCATGCCCGATAACTTATCTGGATTTTCACATATATTGCAAATAAAATGATATTCTATCGAATAGGTTAAAATATTACCAGGTCATTGGTCATTTAACGAAGATATTTTGGCTGTAAAATGATTAATTTTTACGCTGAAATGCACGGTCTTAATCGCTCTGCAATTACATATCTCCACAACACTTATTTATCTCAGCTTCCGCCCGAATAATATTGTTCAGATACTTGAAATACATGACCTAGATATTGAGGCGCCACATGTATTTTTCAGCTTAGGTCATCGATAATAAAATACTTGCATTCAGGTTTAAATAGCAGACTTCCGACTTACGTCAAAGCGTAACGGTTACGATATACTGTGATGAATGTTTCAACGTTGCCTAGGTAAAATTCCGTTATTTACCTTGTTTACAAAATGTTTTCGTGAACTACTTCACAATTAGAAACTTTAAATACATTTTCAAATGCTTTAAGCCTGAAGATTATCCTGAAGGTTAAGCCTCATTATACCCTTCCCTCAGTTTGTTAAATCATTATGATATCAAATACTGCCAAAAAGAAATTGAGGCTTCAGTCAGTTCAGTTACTGGCTTACGTTATGAGGTGAAAATATCGGTTTAACGCTTTTCCTACATTTTACCCGTAGTAGTGCTCACATGAAATTTTTATAATATACAAGGAAGAACTAAGCCTTAATTTACTCAATACATAAAATTTGAAATTAAGAGAAATATTAAGAGAAAATTACTTTCACGCAGGTTTCTCCTTAACGCCTCGACACACCCGAGCGGTGGCGGGTCTTCCTTTGGGAACTTTTCCCTCTATTTTATCTTCAATTACGTTCTTCACTAGCCCATTGTGTTTTCACATCTCAGGGTGTGTCCAATCCGTTAACAGATCAAGTTCTGATTAAACGTCCCTAAGATTTGAATACATTTTTTTTTAAGGATCTGACTACATTTGTGTTTCATATAAAAGGTGCTCCCGAGTTACTCGGTAGGATTATAATTCTTATGATTTTACTTTCTGTGAACCGATTCGTTAAGTCGCAAATGATTCCAATAAGGTATATGTACATGAGACTAGTTTTAAAATGCTTAGTGTTGACAATGACAATTTCCCTAAATGTCATGACATGAACCATGACAACAACTCAGTGTTTGCTAGACTTCTGTTTGAATGTTATCACTCATCTAATTTTAATCCCAAAATTTTCTTTTGTAACAAGGTGCCAAACTGGACTTTTTAGAAAACTTTGGAATTGTTTTAGCTTTTAAAAAATCTAGTCATAGGGTTTTAAATGATTTTCTCCCGGATAAATTGTCGACTTTTTTAAGATGCCTCTATCCTCCTCTTTTAACTTTTGACGCGGTTGGTTTTTATGTTTCCTGTGTCCTCGCTTTGCTAATCCCCTCCTGCCCCCCTCTACAAGGATTCTTCCTACCTCCTAAACCTCCTCCTTCCCTTAATCTCCTCCTTATTTCCTTCCCCGTATGGTACCCTGTTCATCTATATTGCCACCATCTCTATTTTGACAAAATAGGGTGAGAATTTTCTCCAATGGCCGTAACTATTGGCACCACTCTTCAAAAGATAGAAAAGAAAATATTTACCGTGTTGGTTTAACAGTAGCGTCAGTGACCAACCACAGCCTCTTGACCAGAATACCCTTGTGAAGGTTTACGGGAACGTAAATTCCTCGCCAGTGATCATTCACAGACACACACACTCAACCTAATTGGGATCCCTCATAGGGTTGTGAATGGTCACTGGCGAGGAATTAACGTTCCCGTAAACATTCACAATGATATTCTGGTTAAGAGGCTGTAGTTGGTCACTGACGCTACCGTTAAACCAACACAGCAAATATTTTCTTTTTTAGCTTTTGACGAGCGGTGCCAATAGTTACTGTCATTGGAGACAATTCTCATCCTATTTTGTCAATTCTATGCGGCCGTAGAGCTTCAGTTTCCTTGATTTCACCATCTCTGTACTTGGCATCCTGCCTCTGAAGATAATGTTTTTACATTGAAACCGGTCAGCTTCTTAAACAATAAAATAGTGTGGAAAATTTTGTGTTGTAATTATTATATTAATATACTTTCCCTAAATTCATTTGAAAACGTATTATCAAAATCTGGCGTCATATCTGCATTTCATCACACTTAAAAATGGAATGACTTCAGCCTTGAAAAAAAAACTATTTTTTTCCGAAATCGATTAATGATAAAGCTTCAAGGTCTCTAAAAGTAGTTGACTGCGCGTGAATGTGCTTTTTTATCGAAGGAACAGATGTGAAGAGACCTGAATTGAATACAGTGCATGCGCAGAAAACAAATGATGGACGAAAAACAATACATCTTCTTCGATTTATTTCAAATAGACAAACACCATCAAAATTAAAGATGAACTATAATTAAAGTACACATATGATGATAGGTCTGTTCTACAGATATTATGGAATAAAACGGTATCAACTGTTCTACATTTTTTAGACGCTGTGCCAAAAAAGGAAGAATGAGATGGTGTTTTCAATTTCATTGCTCTAGGATCATTTTCATCTGAGGGATGATTAGAAATAAATATGTTCATAGCTCAAGCTTCGATCAAATATGATTCTTTCAATTCAGTATCAAATTTTGTGGTAGGAAACTTGAAGCATAATATTCAGATAGGATTAGAACAGTTAAGGTGGAACGATTTTGCATATTTTACCAGTCATTGAAAATTAATCGAATATCGATGAGTGCACTGATTATAGCATGTACTAAACATATCATGCAACCATGTAAGAGCTATATCATGCCAAAAATTGTATGCAAGGTTAGAAGCTAAACGTGGTGTTAAAACATATAGCACACGTGCAGACACCTATTTTACCTAGTCAGAGTCAAAGTATCCTAGAACTGATCCATCTCAACTATTATAGTCCCTTACTGTACGTGGAAAAAATGACATTTTCAAATATATCGGTTTTGAAGTCTATTCCCTAAATCTTATGTCTGTGATAATTTCTACCATAATAGTTTGGCTCTAGCAAAATATGTCGAACGTCCAGCAAAAAATAGTCCACATCAAACTTTCGTAAAAGATATAGTCTGTATCCTTCCCTTCGATCGGATAGTGATTCCCATCGTTAATCTCTCAACAATTCAGATTCACTCCTATTTTTATCGTAACAATTTTTTACAAATCCAGCTCTCCCCTGTATTCGAACTAAATCTGAATAAATTAAATATTCCTATATGTATGGAATAAAAGATTATGGTGGGTTATAATGATACTAGAGCGTATTGAAGATAATGTTACAGTTGAAGTGTACTGATTTGGCATATAAAGAAAAGGAAAGTAAACGATTTTTTTAGTGTCATATGATTCGAACTAAGATCAAAATTATGGAGTTTACAGGTCGTGCAATTCCCATCCCCTCATGGCACTAGAAGTGTTTATTAATTGGCCGTATTCCTGACAGTCAACCACGCCATTATCTTGAACGCACTATAAATAGACTCGCATCTGACCGACTTAAAACTGTTTAGCCAGTCGAGCGCTCTTCTGTAAACATGTTTGCGACGTCGTCGAGCGGCGTTTGGCCGAGCTGCTCAGCCATTCGGCGAAATCTGCCGGGCAGGACGGGGGAGGGATCACGTTTCACGACCGCGTCTGATGAAGGGGGGTGGCGCGGGAGGGAGAGATTTGATGGGAGGAGGCTGGCTGGCTGGCTGGACCGGGAGAGGGGGGCGTGGCGCGCTGAGCGTTTCATTTAGAAGGAAATTCGCGACGGACGGGACTCGGGCGGACTCCACGGTCAAAGGGAAGGAAAAGTGGGCGATTACGGACGGGTTGTATAGGAATAAAGGGGGCGGGTGGAGAACTGAGCGACGGAGAGGGATGAGATCCAGAGCAGGCGGAAGGGAGATTGAAAACGGGTGGGAATGGAAGGGAAAGAAGGAAAATGCTTGAAAAAGGTTTCGTGTGATGGCGGACTCTGATGAAAAAAGGGTTGACATAACTTCAATTACATTTAATTTTACATATGTATTATTGCATCTCCTGGTGACATATTAAGGGAGATTATGATTCCTAATAAAATTAGCCTCATGCTTTTAAACATATATGACGCATTGGTACAAGTATTCACATGATACAGTAAGAATTTCAAGGGATTTAAAACGTGGACGACAGCAGGCATGATATCTTTCTACACCATGCTCTCACTACCATCTTTTGTATTATAAATACATCTTTTTATAGAGAGGTAGATCTCCAAAGTACAATCCCATATGGCAGTCTGGAACAGAGTAGGCCATAGTATAGGTTTAAACAATGCCTAAAACAGAGACCAAATAAACACTGGGTTCAACTTTTGCAAAATTATTTTTGCAGCACAAATTTAAAAAGAAAATATCTGGGGATTCTCAGAAATGGACGATGAAACACTGAATTCTCGGAAAAATATTTATTGAAGATCTTTTAACTTGAGTTTAGAATTCATAGTTATTTTTCCGTAGATCTAATTATGCTGAATTATGTTGAATTTTATGGCAATGGCTTTTTTTAACCCTCTAGCTCAACTTATAAACCGGGTACTTTGGATTCCACTTGCAACTTGCAAATTTGTTACATGGTGATTTATGCAAATAGATAAGTGTGGCATATGTGACTAAATAGTCAGCAATAGATTTTTGAACGTAATGCGATCTATTTATACTTATAGCCCACCGCTATGTACTGAATTAAATCAATAGATTTATGACACAATTTTACCGTAGTAAAAATATTTAATAATAAAAATTTATCTTTAGATCGATAGATTTGTTTAGTAGTTTCTGTAGCATTTTTAGCATATCCATACTGTGGTGTATGATGGTGAAAGTTAATCTCTTCACCCTAGTTCATGTTGATGATAAGTCACCACCAGGCCATTACCAGATAAGTCACCTTGTGGTAGCTTGCGGGGTAATTAGTAGTTGAAGATGTAGGTATATCTGCTTCCAACTATTGCACATTATTTACATGAAAATAAAATAGTATTTGCAGAACCCCTTGGTGTGCTCCAAGGTTCATAATGTGCTATATGTAGGACGTGCCGTTAGATTACGCGTAAAAATATCATTGAATTGCCAAAAATTAAATCGATGTAGATCAATTTTTTCGCAATTTATCAATAGATATCACATATGAGAACGCGTGTGTGCAAAGTTATACGCGAATCTGGACATAATAATAGCTCCAACCACCATAACATGTAACCGTAGAAACGAAAACTCTATTGCGCTCTGAAAACGTCTTTTTCTGGCTCATCCAACCCCCCTTAAAAGGGGTTTTTAGCCGGAGGAAGAGTGACCGTGTGGGAAAACGTGGTCACTGGCGGGGGTAAAGGCAGAACGAAATGCGTGGTCGACGAGACGATCTCCTGAATGCTGGAACGACAGAGGGAGGGAGAGGCCACGGAGCGGTTAAAATGTTCCGATTGCCATGGGGAGAGCGTGTATTTGTTTGCGGGCGAAGGAAGTCGAAGGGAGGAAGAGGGAGTGGAAGAGGTGGGTGAAGGGTATAAGAGAGGGGGGGGAGGGACCAAGGGATCCCGACATGACTCCCGTGATTCACGTACAACAGAGCGGGTGATTGGATTACTGAAAGAGGACCCTTATCTCCTGAATGGAAGGCAAATTGGAAAGGCTCAGGGTAATGACTAGAGGGATGGAGAGAGGTACAGCCTCAAAAACCTCGCATTTCTCCCCAACCCTACACAGATACCCTTGTGCTTCATCCCTATCTCCCCTCCCTACCCCCGCCCCCTCCCCTTCCACCCTACGCCACCCCCTCGTCCCATTCCCAGCCAATGATACGACGCCCCGCGATGACGCAATTTCCGTCTCGCCGGGAGACCTCCATCCGAGAGACTAGTTTCTGATTGGGCCGCTTGGAGGAGCGCGGGCGAAGTTTGCCCCCCCCCCCCACCACCCTCACCTTTTATTCCCCCTCAACCCTCTTCCCTTTTCCCCACCATCAATCCCTAATCCCTTCCCACGGAACCCTGTATAACCCCTCCTAAAAACCCCCCCCTCAGTGCCCCTCCCCCTTAGAATGCTTTGCCCCCGGGGTTATAATCACCAGCGCGGCGAAATGCGAACCCGGGAGGACGTCCTTTAGAAAATCGAGCACCGTTTCTTCCTCTTTTTCATTATCCGTTCCTCAATTTTCACAAAAAACTCGGAGAGCAATAGGTAGGAAAATGAAGCAATTAGTCCGCGGTGCGGGGGCGCTGGTTGGATGCCGAGGTGGTCACATACTCCCAATGGACGTCGTCCATGATTTTCCGGAGCGCTGAGAGTTGAGGGCGTCCCATGCTTCAGCGTAGATGCATACATACAACGGTTCGCTCCCACACGTAATCGACTCCATACTTCCTCTCCCGCCTACGAATGGAACTGATCTAAAATAGGTCGCGGCTTGGAAAAACTTCCCATGACCCAAACTACATAAGAGGTTCACCTGATTTAAGGCGCTTCCACGACGATTGAGTGAGTCAAAACCATTTAAGTATATGGAGAGGGCACTACGTCATCAAACTGAAGACTGACAACCGAAATAACAACCATATATTTTAACCCTGCAATTTCATTACTTTTCTATGAATAAAACGAAGGAATGGACGAGTAAGTACTTGTAATGCAAAAATATCAACCATCCGTTAGAAATTTAATCTATTTAACTCATGAAATATTAATTGTGTACTTAGTGTGATGGAATTTACTCAATTTTACAATGATTTTCATCGAGAATGCGGACGATTTTAAATTTAAATAAACATACAAAATACGCATGGAGAATGCACATTAGAGATTTACACGCTGATTTATAGAAAGGTATGGATAAAAACATTGTAAAATTGCAAAGTTAGTGCCTAAGCCCGCAAGTCAACATAACGCTTCGTAACATAAACAGTGAGCGTAACACTTCAGCTTCTAGAATTGGCCAGCGTAGCAATGTCCCTCTCCCCTACCTAGATGGTAAAAACGAATACTACATTCAAACTTTACATTAGATAGTTTCAGATGGAATTCTGCTTCCATTGAAGAAATAATTTCGTTGACATTTATTGAAAACAGAAATTTAGGTTCAAAAATGCCAATTATTCCACAAATAATATTTTTAATTAACACTTATGTATAGCCATGGACGCCGACTGGAGCGCCATTAAATGGAACTACGACATTTTGGCGTCAATTTTAGCATTAATTAGCGGATAGCTCTGAAAGTAAAAAATAAATGCTAGCAAGATTCATATTACAGAATTAAGTGCATGCTGATTTCAAGTAAGTAATTGAAGGAAAACATAGTAAAATTGCTAAATTAGTGCGATATCCTGCAAGCGCTATAGGAAAATGAGGGTTAACAGCTTCTACATCTACATACTACCCCGCGAGACGCCGCATGAGCGTGTGGCAGGGGGTGGTAGGTCACCAGCCGTGTAAAGATGTAAGTTTTTTGGAGGTGCAATGGTGTCATGTATTATGGGAGTGTATTTAGGGGAGCTCAGTTTGTATTGTGGTCGCTTATTGTGGGTAGAAAGAACGAGTTTTTGTACATATCTGATTGGCAGTGTATCTCTCTTATTTTATCACATCTGTCAGACCTAGAAATGTTGTGAGGCGTCATCATAATAGTCTCTGTGTCGCTCTGAAACACATCAGTTCTGAATTTGTCGAACAGCCTAAGCCTGGCGTGCAGCCTCCGAGTATCTATGGGCTCCCACCTTAATCCCTCTAACAGTTATTGAACACTATATGCTCGCTCGTAGAAGTCTTCAACGAAGAGCGCTGCTTTTATTTGTATTTTAATAATTTTTTTGTTAAAACTTTATGACCAGGATCCCAAAGGCTCGCGTCGTATTCGAAATGTGGCCTAACCAGAACAAAGTAGCATCTCTCTTATACTTTTTTATCCGAGGACCTTCCTATTATACGCTTAACAAAACCTAGTTTCCTTAATGCTCCTATCATTGGTCAGCATGGCAAGTGCCCTCTCCATATGTCTCAATGATTTCTGCCTTCCTACACCATTTCCAGATACAGACATAGGGTGCAGGAATATGTACCTGTAGATTGTAATAACCTCAAAGGATTCGCATACGAACTTAGATGGTTTCAGGGAACCCAGGAAAGGAATTAAGGAAGATAGGAATTCCACTGTTCGGATGAAGGCGTTGAAAGGGAAAGAGGATGAAGGATGAATAATGAAAAAGATAATTGTGTTTTATTCAATTAATTTATTTTAATTTAAGGTACTACCAGTTTCGATGCAGCGGCATCATCTTCAGGTACAACAGTCTAAAATTCGTCTTCTTCTTGATATTATTTTGATCTTCAGGTACTAGAGTCAACAGACTTCAGGTACAAATCAAGGTACAATAAGAGATAATAATAAGTTTTTTTTTTAATTACTCATCATGAATTTCCACAAAGTTGAGCCTGAAACCATTGAGAGGATAAAGGATTCTCATAAAAAGTTTATTCGGAATACAAATAGGTATTTGAGTTATAAGGAGCAGGTGATGGGGGGAGAGGGGATTTGAACAGATTGCGTGGCCATTTCTTGACAAAAGCACAGCCTGTATAGCAGTCCGCCGAGGAATTTGTTAGACATCCTCCTCTCACCTGGCATTCCCATCCCGAGAGCGCGGGATCCAATCCCGGCGGGGAGTAGAATTTTCATTGGAATACCGATCCCTTTTTCAGTGCCATGTGGAGAGCGAGAGACGGAAGTCAGATAGAAGCTAAAATTAACCAAGGAGTAAGACAAGGATGCAACCTCTCACCAGCACTGTTCAACGTATACTTGGAGGAGGCCATAGGAGAAGCACAAGTAATAGGATGGAGCGGAAAAAAGGTGAACCGAGAAGCTTTAAATATGCTCCGCTTCGCAGATGATATCGCAATCATAGCTGAATATCGCGATGATCTCCAAAGGTCACATAACGTAATGGACCAAGTTCTTCAAGAATAAAACTTAAAAATAAATATGACGAAGACTAATATCCTTGTATGCGGAAGAGAGAAACTGAATGTAGAAGTCACCCTGAGTGGAGAAAAATTTGAGCAAGTGGATTCCTTCACTTATCTCGGACGAACCATCCCGTGAGACGGAAGAAGTACAACGGACATCAAGCGGAGACTAACCCAAGCTAATAAGGCGTTCACGGGAAAGAGACAACTGCCTTTCTCAAAGAATATATGACGACAGACTAGGAAACAGTATGTGAAAACATTCGTGTGTAGCGTGGCAATCTGGGGATCGGAAGCATGGACCATTGGATAATCAGAACCGACTGGAAGTAGCCTAGTGAAATTCGAATATGGTCTCTACTATGTCTTGGGAACTATCTTCCTCAAACCACCATAAGACAATGTATTTCAGCGTTAAAATTCACAATTTTTAAACCAATATATCTTTTCTAAATTACCAAAGACTTAATAATATATTTACACCATTCGATATTCGAAATGTGAAATTCGTAAAACGAAAATTCTAAAACCTTTATAATATATTGTGGCGGTAAGAGATGTAACGCCACCTGAGGGCTGCAGGACAAAAGTAAAAAATAAGTGCAGCCCGGAATGCGATGGGCGGGGAGCATATAAACGCCGCTCGCGAGAGTGCGGGAGGAGACTTTTGACCGGCGAGCACCCGAGTACACGACGTGAGCATGCGAATATTGTGCCTCAAGCTGTCTTGTAATAAAAACGTTAATGTACTTGTTTTGTGAGAACATTGCGTTTTGCTGATTCCCTTCCCACCAGCCAGTGGACGACCTCAATCCCCGCATTTGCCAACCCAACAATCAAGAAGAGTTAAAATTATTCAAATCAAGGTAGGTTTTTGGGAATGTCTACAACAAAGGGTCCTCCTTAGCACATCAGCATAACATTTTGAAACACTAATTATACTTTCATGCTGGACGAGTACCGATTGTTTTTTTCGTTTCTGCATCGTTTTTCACTCGAAGAGGAGAGCGTGAATGCTTTCACCCCGTACAGTCCTCTCCCTCACAACCTTTGATCTCGTGTATTGCTCCTTTTTCACGTCCCCCCCTCATTTGCCTCTTAGGGATTCCATGACCCTTCTCCCCCCCCTCCATCAGGAACTATATTCCCCCCTTGTAGACCGGCGACACGTATTCTAGCGTGGAAAAAGGCGGTGATTGCATCTAAATGATAATTCCTTGCAAATGTGCCGGATGCTTTTTCACCAAGCCCTTAATCCCACCAGGTGAAGATGTGAAGTTCAAAGGGAAAAAAACTGGCTGAGAAAATTCCATCTCACAGGCCCAAGTATATTTAGTGGTAATCCTCACTACCCACGGCGACGCTTTAACCTCGTTTTATCTCCATTACTGCTCTCCATGAATATGATAATTTTTTTCATTCTTTCAGACTCTTTTCTCAGTTATATGTATATATTTATTGAAAAAGCAACGTCTCGGAGGTCTCTCTATATACAATTCATTTTGCAGAGATACAAGAGTTATGTACTAAATGTACTCCAGTACTATATAGTGCGTAAGTACACATGCATTAGGGACAAACTAACTAATTTACAAGTCTACCTATCGACGAACTATATTAAATATATAGCATAAGTCTCCCGCTCTGTTTTTACCGTAGTCACCAGCACTGCCCTGCTTTGCCAGAAGACAGGTACTGACAAAATTACACACTTTGAGGTTAGAGTTATTTTGTTATTTTCATCCTTGAAGATTTCAAAAAATATAAACAAAAAACCGTATCTGTATCCATTTGCCTGATGTATCGCCCAGCTTTCACCGTATCTACAATATAAATGTCAGTTTTATAGGCCAGATGACAATAACTACACATCTTTCTACTAGAGAATCTCATTACTTCTGTTCCCTTATGACTTATCTTCATTCTGCACTGGAAATCTAAGCATCACGTGTTTCGACTGACTAGCAGTCATCATCAGGCAAGACTGATGGAATGAGTCTTGCCTGATGATGACTGCTAGTCAGTCGAAACACGTGTAGCAAGAGGTGGAAATAAAATTTTGTAGACAGTACGAAATCATTTGAGCTTCATTACTCATTATGCTGTTCTACGATATCTCGCCTGAGAAAGTAGAGTTTAATCTAAGCATCAACTAAATTGTACCTAATCTCTCTGAAAATGGACTACATGAAGAATCGAATACTCGTAGGTGAAAACTTTAGTGCGCAATAACTCAGAACCAAAAATGATGAAGTTTATGCCTTTTAGCTTAGTAAGGCAGAACAGTACAGGGAAAAAACGAACCATTATAACCATCTAACACTTTGGCAGGCTGCCTCTCTTATTTCGTCACTTCTACCAGAGCTAATATTGCACGATCAAAGTAATACTGGTGGAAAACCTGCAATTATATCAAATAGTTTCAACGATTTTTCGCCGTCGATAACAGAAAATTAACTCCATGGAGTCAAAAGAAAAAATCAGAGTGAATTTTCAGAACATGACTTGACCGCAGAAAAAAAGATAAACACTGACTCAAAGATAGTTTAGACACTGAATCAAAAACGAATGGTCGGTCGAGTCTCCCTCAATCTCGCGAACGTCTATATTTTCTTTTGGTTTTGCTTCCTCCTCTTACTGTGAACTCGCTTCTGCCGCTATGATTTCCCTTCCTGTTCCGGTTGAACTGAGAAAGCGTTCAGAGACCTACGTTATAATAGGTGCTCATTTATAGCAATACATATTTTATTGGGGATCGGGTTGGTGTGGTGGCTAGAGTACTGGCTAACCATACGGGTGGCCAGGGTTCAAATCCCTGCAGAGGTGGGTATTTTTCAGAGGAAACCCGATCCCTACTTGAGTGTCTTGTGGAGGGCACTTCAAGTAGAGTACTCCGTCTGTCGGATGAGACGTTAAACCGTGGTCCCCTTGGCGCCTTTCGTTAAGAGCAGGCTTTATGCCGACGCCGGGTTTCTATCCACCCTTCCTCCCTTACCTGTCCCCTATGGCGCAAATGACCTTAGCCGTCGGTCTTCTTCCATAATATCCAATCCAATCCACATATTTTATTTCTCATTTACCGTCAATATTTTTTCCTAAGATCAAGCATTTATCTGGCATTACACACTGATTGTTTCTTTCAATTCCATAATGTTTATTTGCAGTAATTGATCGTGAAAAATCGATTTAGCTATTTGATATAACGGCAGGCTTTCCTCTAGTGTTCTCTTCACTTTCCGTTCTCAGAGGGGAAAGTGGTTTTGCTACCAACCGATGTAGGATCGGTTTATGATGGTTAATGATCCAGTAACTCCTAATCGCTCGGTTAGAATGCAAAGAGATGTTACGCACCCAATGACTTTGCCATTCACAGCATCCTTGTATTCATCTGTGGCACTGTGGCGCACACATTCACGGCCGATCTATTTATCGGCGGACGTGGAGGCGCCATCGCTAATGGCCGGCGTTTTTCTTCCCTCTGACTCGGTGCAGCTGGAGTGTGGGCACGCATTAGCGTCCGCACATTGGAGATTGCTCAGTAATGCGACCGCGCTCCAATCTCCGCGAGATATGGCGAAGATCACTCCTCGTTTGCCGTCGCCCGTTGCCCACGTGGACAGACTGGATGGAAAACGCCGCTTACCGAGGGTGACAACCTATACTTAAAAGCGGTGGAATACTCCAGAGCCTCATTTTCCGAGGGCCTCACCACTGCGGAAACGATATCCACATGGACTATAGAGATTCCTATTATCCGTGGATATCCAGTTTCCGCATCAGCGCCACAGCAAGGGTGGGAGGATGTGCTCTGCGCCATTTATAATCGTATGTCGCTTGTTTTGCGCCTATTCAACCGTTCGTTTCGCAATTTTCCGCAGCGCGGCGCCAGGGCGCTTTGGCGGGACGAGCCTCGTGTATCCCCTCGCTTGTTCGGACGTGACGTTGAAGGGTGGAGCGCAAAATGACGATCGCTTACCACTCACTCAGGCCAGTTCCCGGAGTAGAATTTCAATTATATCAACATATCCACCCGCCGCCGGCCACAAAGAGGTAAATGGTAAGGGGAGCTTTCTCAAGAGTAATGCAGCATGTTAATATTGCTGCATGCTGTAAAAGTGTTGCATGCCCGTAGTGAATTCATTATAATGCGAAGCAGACTGTCATACGTTTGCCGAGGCGCAAAAGTTTTACAAGTACTCCATGATTTCCAGACGAGCTATTTTCACTGGCTTTAATTAACAAGAGATTCACGTAGAAATGCTTGACTGAGTGAGATCTAGCTCCAGCTCTTTTCATTATGCTCACAATTAACCCGTCTGATGATTTTTATAGTATTTTCCCTAGGCCCTCATTATGTGCAGTAAAAATATATTTTATACTTGCATGTAAAATAATCTTTCACGACTATTCGGCTCATATGCGTAATAGCCATGTTTAGCGACGTTCACTTGATACCTCATCGCGGTGTTGCTATGCCAATCCGAGCTTTATATCATGAAGTAAAAGTATAATTAACCTGTTGACAATTTGAGATTTTAAAGTGTATGCAAGAGAATATCCCATCAACGTCAAATCGTAGAGCGCTCCTGCGCCATCTACACTTAAAGAAATACTCAATTTGTACTGGAGGGTAGATGGAAATTATATGAGATATCATTTCTACCAGACTGTGGTGGTAAAAATTCTCAAGGAGAAAAATAATTGCACTAGGCATTCAGTGAAACTTGTACCCAATCTTTGGGGTTTAAGGTGTATTCATACCTAATTCCTAAACAGAAAAAATCTTTATTTATCGTTATCCTAATTTGCTATTGTGCTTCATGCGGCATTAATAATCACAAAAGTTTTATTTTGTTGGAAAATTTTAAGTATAGAAATTAATCTGGGGTGGTCATCTTACCTAAAAGCTCGCCCTAGCTCGAGTAAAGCCTTTCCAGACGGAATATTTTACCTATATATCCCCAACTCCTCCTGGATTTTATGAAACGGCTCCTCATATTTTCAAATCTTTCTCAATTCCATTTAAAATGTTGATCACATTCCTTCTCATGTCTATCTCACTCTCAACAGACTCCCTTTCATTGCGGCCGTCGGTAATTGGTAATAACATGGGTAAAATTGAGTAGAATCCATAACACTGAGAAACCAATAATGTTTCAAGTGCTACTTGCCTTAAATTTCAAACAGTTGGTGGATATTTTTGGGTTACATCCACAAATTATTCCATGCCGTTGTGCCGGTGAGGTCTTTCAGACCTCTAACGACAAGAGAAGGTTAACAGGAGACCGTGGAAGAGTGGAGAGAAATCAGGAGTTGGCACCCAATGTAAAGTAAAGAAAGTTAACCAAGTTGTTAATTACGCTGTCAGGCTACAGTTGGAATCGTTACCAGGGTCGTTCGATTCGATATTACTGTAGCTCTATCGGTATGGGCTTTGTAACTATTTCTGCCACACGGCCACTATTAATGTGCCTTCTGAGAATCTTCTGCCATAGCACACCTATGGAAATCTGCGAATACGGGACACAAGATGTCATTTCGAATGCAAATGCACTGAAAAATAAACGGAAACCTTGCAAAAGACCGCGCCATTATAACGGAGAAAACGACAAAATTAGCACATTAATGGCGGACTTGTTTACGTTGCGAAGACCTGAATCGAAGGAAAAGTACTTTCGATATTGAACGACCTTGACTTGTTACTACATTAAAACGCCATATTTATGCTAATTTTTTAATTTATGCCATATTAATGCTAATTTAATCCTTCTGAAAGGAACTCTCTCTGAGCCCTGATGAAGCATAAATAAATATGCGAAACGTTGACGAAATAGTAACAGTTTAAACATGAATTAACGACCTACAATCTCCAGGAAAATAACTTTATATTAATATAAATAATGAATAAAAGAGGACCGATCGCGTTTCCTTGAGGAACACCGGATGTGACTTCGACAATATCAGAGAGGATAACCACAGTGAGTTATATAAATGATACGCCACGGAAGTTCGCTTCGTTTTCGTCTGGGAGAAAAGGAAGTGTGACCTCGGACTCGTTTCCTGTTTCAATCAGGCAATCGCGTCGCATATTAATCAGTACCAGTGACAGTCTCTAGCTCGGCACTTATATGTTCGGATCGTTTTCTTCGCGAATCGTCGACACGCGGGATATATTGAGGGATGGAGAAGTTCCTGGTAAAGCGAAGCGGCGTGGTGTTCGTTCTGATCGTGGTGCTGTGCACCGCCAGCTTGCTGCTGATGGACACCGCCGACGCACAGTCCACCACACCAAATATTCCCCATCGCCATGGTTACGTGATCATCGACCCACCCCGCACCGCATGTCCGAATGGAATGGTGTTTCACAACGGGCGGTGTCGTCAGCTCCTGGATTAGCAGTATCGTGTTCGTGCACGAATACACCAACACCAATTATAGTTGAAGGCGCTCTCAGTAAAGTGGAAGTATTGTGCATTGACATGATACGGAAGTGAAAATATTACAAATCCGTCGTTTCGGGCATTTCACAAGAGTCTGCATGCGCAAATATCAGTGCCAGGCATGGCAAAGATTCGATTTCAGAAGTAGATATTGTCAATGAAATAATTATGTTGTAATCAGCCAATTGGTTATTTCATTTATGAAGTGTTTCACTGTAGGTACATCAAGAAATTCTGTTATTGTTGGCCATCCAAATTTCACAACAATGTGCACAGCCAGTCATCACGTCACGGTCATCAGTACCAGTCATGCGAAAGTGTCAAACCCAGACTGGATATTGTAAATGAAATAAATATATTGTTATCAGCAATTTGTTTCCTTGTTATTTCAAGAGATAATAAGAGAGTGTAACTCCATACAAGAATCTTAATTTTGCTAGCCATCAATCGCCTAGCTTCTTTGCCATGTTTTATGTTTGAACTTTTGATTGAGATAACATTTTTTAAAATAGTTTTTAATAGTTTACAGCATTATATATTTTTGGTAAGGCCCATTTACTAATTGATTAAAATATATGTCTTAGTGACCCAATATACTGGCCTCTAGAGTTATTAAGATGAAATAAGAACTCAACATTATGTTTTCCACTGATCTATTACATTGAACACAACCAGAATTGTCCATTATGCGATCATCAGATGTACAGCATAAAATTATGCATATAAACTATCAACCAATGAAATATTCCAAATAGTGAGATCTTCATCATTAGGTTTTTACTGTAAATAAGGTGAAGGTAGCAAACTTTTCGGTCATGATAGATACCCGGCTCTAAATAGATTTGATTCTCGATTGTTTTACCTAAACATGGGCCTGAGTCTTGCGTAGAGGATGCATAAGATTATTTTATGTAATTGTCGCTTATCTATGCATGTGGACATAATGACTGTTTAGATTGGTTGGGGTGGATACTTTGGCTGCCATGCTAGTGTTAAATAATTCTGTTTTATTTTTAAAATTTGAAAAGTTCCCGATTTATAACGAGAATATGATACAGAGCTTCAATGGATCTCATGAAAAACATTGTTTATTTTTTAATATGTTGAAATGACTTGCAATTTTTTAGTCGATTCACTCCAGGCTTTAATTTACATGACAAATAAGAATAGAAAGGAACCAGGGAAAGAAAGAGCCCGGAAAAACGGAGAAATTGCTGAAAACGAGAGTGTAAGAGATACTGCCATGCACCAGTCTTTCCTCCAAAATGATCGCAGAACTCGCACAATGTAACTTTGATCGCATGTAATGAAGAAGTCGCCACCGCTACTATACACAGTGCAAATGGTAGCTCAACTTTATCGTATTAGAATTATCGTGGTAACCGTCGTGAACTTGGCTCCTATTTACGCTCAGTTTGGTTTTATTTTGACAGGTTTGCCACTTAATCATTGTTCCAAATCCATAACCATAATCCAGTATAGGGAAAATGATAATGACGTGTGACCCACAAGTCTGTTCCGACCGCGACATCTAAAACCGCGTCTTATCGAAAAAAAATATTGCGTCGAGGAAAATCGATTACATAATTATCGAAATCTTCTTGTTGAAAGTCTTATCGAAATCGGAACTTGTGAGACCGAGCTCTACGGGAGTTAATTTTGTACATCCCAAAAAATATTTTATATATTAGTTATTGACAGACCACCATGTTACAATGGTTTGTTTTAATATTGTAATTTATGCATAGAGATACAATTAGTTCCTATTACAAGTAACATTTTTTATATAATTTAGTGAAGATTTTATGTATATTAACGATGAATTACAAAATTAGATTGGTACGGAGAGTGTTAGGTTGCCCTTAATTTAACTTGCTTTTCTTTCAATAAAAACTTAAATTTTATGGTATAATGAGGCACATTATCAGCTTATACACATATTTTAATAAAATTTCCTAAGGTTTTTGACTACAGATGAATCTAACCAAGACACGGACTCCAGCTCTGAATGCCAGGCGTGAAAAATCTCTTTTCACATCTCAAAATGGCGATATAGCTCACGCAAGTAACTCTGCTCAACGATGCGAATATCTAATCAGAAGAAATATTTATGCTATCATGCGCGCGGTAATGCTTTAGAAGTATGGTGAAACAACATAATCTATTTTGTAAAATATTCAAAGCCTAATGCCAATTTAAAAAATCAAATTAGCTACTTTTAATGGCATTTATAAGTTTTGTTTTTAGATTTTCGCAGCAATCAGATGCACTAGTATCAACCATTTTCGGGTATACTGCTGCGTGATGAAGTTTAACGGCTCAACGTTTCGTTCCTCCTGCTGGGAACGTCGTCAGGAGAGTCTCCTCTGAATACCTAACTTAGAAGTAGGACAGAAGTAGAACAATAATGTACAGCTAAGGCATTAAGAGGAGAGTCTCCTGACGACGTTCCCAGCAGGAGGAACGAAACGTTGAGCCGTTAAAGTTCATCACGCAGCGGTATACCCGAAAATGGTTGATACTAGGGCATTTATAAGTGTTTAATGCATATTCATTCCACTAAATGAGCTAGTTATCGGCATAACAATGTTTTAGACACTGTTTGGCAGACCTCTATGTTGCTTTTGCCCAACATTGCAACAATTCAACGGGATAAAAAATATCTATATTAAAAAAAAAATTCTTGGAAAAATAAAATTATAACCTTAAACTCAAATTTAAGCCTAGTAGAATATTCTTAATAGGTTATACATTAATAAACTTTGTTATTAACACGGATGAGCAAGCATATTTTGATATAAAAGATTTACGGTTTTATAGGTGAATTATTTGTGTAAACGTTGACAGTATTCAAGTACATTACCCGGCGTGAAACCCGGAAAATCCTTGCTCAAACAAGTTTTGATACGCACACAAATGAGGACAACAGTAACATCTTTCAAGGCTACACTGTGAAGGAATGCTGCAAAGTTTCCAGACTTACGAGATAATGGTGAGGCTGAACGAATCTACCCTTTTCGAGGTAACAATTTAGAGTTCATCTGAAAACGTTTAAGCTTGAGGCGGCTGAACTTAATGTCTCTTAAGGCTGCCTCGTCTCTCGATTAAAATTATAATCAAAGCAGTTATCTGAGATTTTTTTAATTAAAAAAATTTACAGTCCATTAGACCATAACAGTTTGCTCATTTACTATCAATTATATATTATATATATCAAATTATAATCAAAGCAGTTATCTGAGATATTTTTAATTAAAAAAATTTACAGTCCATTAGACCATAACATTTTGCTCATTTATTATCAATTATATTATTATATATATTATTATATATATCAATTATATATTATATATATCAAATTATAATCAAAGCAGTTATCTGAGATTTTTTAATTAAAAAAATGTACAGTCCATTAGACCATAACAGTTTGTCGGATAATGTATTGTGGTGGAGTGCGGAGAAGTCGTCATGCAAAATTTACTCTCACTTCAAACAAAAGACAATTTCTTATTCTATTTCCTGAGTCCCTAATTATTGTTGTAAATTTACACAGCGACGAAAATGGTATTAAGGTATTATGCTTTCGTAGTCTTTAACTAATGACATTCACTTGAAATCCACGGTACTAAAAAAATTTACATAATTATTACTCAGTGGAAAAGCTCTCCGTTTATCCTCCTGAGGATTTCCTTAATTGTAAGAAAAGTTTAAGACACTCATATCCAGAGTCATCCGCATTGCTTTCGAGCACGACGGGATTCGCATGACAGGGCCCGAAACCATGGACTTGTAACAATTTAACTTCTGAGGTATTCATATTGAAACTAAAAATGATGTGACGACCAAACACAATTATATCACTGTAGTTGATATAGAAAAACTTTCCTTCAAATCTTAAACAAGGTTCACCGGAAGAGAGCCAACCTTATTAAACTATTATAACCAGTCAATATTAGCAGCGCACATCGAAATTCTAATCACATAGTTGCAGCAGACCATTTTGTAGTCCTCAATAGTGACTGGAAACCCTTTGGTAACAGGTTCGAAAGCCACTCGGGTCGTTTTCCCCAATCGTACATCATTATATGCGCACGTAAAATTGTATGTAATACATCGGGCGTGACTTATGGACAATTGAATAATTATTCAATTCATACGGAATATCATCCGCAAGACAAGATCAAATGGGATGATCTAACACTCCGTCGCAATTCTTGTACACGGTGAACACAGTCTGCAAGCTGACCTTTAAACGAATTTACATATATACATATTACCCTGCAATGCAACTCAAAAATGTGTGTAACAAAAAAACTCAAAGAAGTTATCATTAACGTGGACTATAGTGTACCTTATAAATTAAACAAAACTGTGTTTATTAATGCGTTAGCAAGAACCATATTAAATTATTACCCAAACAATTATCCGAAACATTGAATGAAAAATTGAAGAAAACTTCTCGGAAAACTAATTTGGCTTCGGGAAGAACAGAGGTACCAGGGAGGCCATACGCTGCCTAACAGTAATGATAGAGAAAACAATACATGTGAACAAGGCATTTTATAGCACAAGAGACTTGAGGCCTGAACATCTAGTTCGCATAAACCCCCCTCGAAATTCGACTTGAAGGAAGATGGCTTGGTGGTGTAACTGGCTAGCACACCTGACCGGCAATTGGGAGATCCGGGTTCAAATCCCGGTCAAGTCAAATGATTGTTTCATAGCGAATTTCAACCCTGGTGTATATGCACCCGTGCGAGTGACTTTGTACCACACCACGTACCAATGTTTGGAAATTTGTCAATTTCGTCGTTTTAATAACGACAATGTTGGGTTTATCCACCGCGACAGTGGCTTTGTAAGGCATTTTATGTCACATTTTTGGACCTAGAGATAGCCATCGACAATATTGAGTGGAAAAAATGCTCGGGCTACTGGAAAAAGTTAGAATGAATGACCGCGACAGAAGAACAATCTACCAACTGTACAGGAAGCAAGTGGTCACAATGTGAATGAGAGACAGAGGTCAGATAGAAGCTAAATTAATAAAGGAGTAAGACAAGCATTCAACCTCTCACAAGCACAGTTCAACATATACTTGGAGGAAGAAATGATAAAAGTAGAAGTAATTCTATTGAACGAAATTGGGAATAAAAGGAGAGGAAAAAATAATGCTCCACTTCCCATACGATATCGCAGTGATAGCAGGAAATTTTGATGACATTCAAAGGTTACTAAACGCAATGAAACAACTTCTCCGAGAATACAACATGAAAACAAGACGAAAACTAAAATCCTAGTATGAGGAAGAGATAATCTGACTGTAGAAGTCACCCTGAGAGTAGAGAAATTAGAGGATGTGGATTCATTCACTTATCTCGGAAGTACCATCACGTGGGACGGAAGATGTGCAACGGATATTAAGCGGAGAATAGGCCAAGGAAAGAAGGCCTTTATGGGAAAAGGACAACTGTTTTGCTCAAAGAAGATAGCACTACAAACTAGGAAGCAGAATCTGAAAACGATCGTGGGGATCGTGGAACTCCATGGATCGGAAGAATGGACCAGAAAAGACTATAAGCATTCAAATCCTGGTGCTGTAAGAGGATGCTAAAATTAAAATGAATGGAAAAAATAATAAATGATGAATTTTTTTCAGACGAGTACCAGAGGAGTGAGCCACAAGGAATGCTGTACAGTAAATAAGAACCAGATAGATAGGGCACTCCCTGAGATAAAATGGACTGTAGAAGAACATAATTTGAGATAAAATAGATGGATCAGTTCTCATAGGATGAGTCAGTAATTAGTTCATGCACATAAAGAGGAAAATGCATAAGAATAACTACCAGGAAGTAAGGGAACTAGATCTAGATAGGGAACTTTGGAAGGCTACAGTCAACCAATCTTAGGATAGAATGGCCAATTATGATGGGCAAAAACTTCCAAGTAGCTGTCAAAAGCTCGTAGTAAGAAGTAGTAAACACTTTAGACTTTGGAGGATCTAAGGAAATTCCAGCTTCATCAACGATTGGTTCAATCACTTTCCGTCCCTCACCGCTCTCCAACGTTCCCCATCCCGTCTCGACCCAGGAGAACAATTTCTGTGCAAGCCACCGGTCTACGACTCCCTAAACGACAAGATAGAAAGCCTTATTCTCACAAAGTTCATTTCATGGTGTATCTGTGTTTATTGCTTCGAGCTAAAAAGCATTATTCTTTCAAAGTTTTTGTCATGGTTTCTCTTTTTTATTGTTGCTCAACAGATTCATAAGTGTTCTTTTTGATTTATCATTGTCCTTAGCTGTTCATGTCACCAATCAATCATACATCTCTCACCTCATCAGGGTTTAATTTCATTGTAGAAGAAATCATTAAATACAGTGTTAAGCGTGGATTTGTCATTCTGTCAAACGATATCTGGCCTCTGTTTTTTCGTTTCGTTGCCGCGACGTCTGTATGATTGAGCCGGGGTTCTAGGAGGGAGTCCTGGTAATATTGTGCCCTTGGGACGGGATCAACCAGAGCGGTCATCCTTATACTGGAACCCAGAAAAAGTACCGATTGATATTTTTTAAATTGTCTGAATGTATCGCATCTTGTTTGGGTTGGCCTTCCGCCTCGTCAAGTGGTGATGCGGCACTGCTCGGTGGACCCCTATTTCCAAGGAAGGGGGGAAAACTGCAGACGTAAGGGGGACCGTTACATAAATGGCGTTACATAAATGGAGTCATAGAGACGGTGAAGGCTTTTCGGGCTTCCTTCGGAGCGGGTCCATTGTCGTAGGTATATCTTTCTGTAGGCCGCTTTACACGGTTTATTTTACTGTACAAAAGAATGTATCATAGAATGTACAAGAAACTGAATGGAATTAGAGCAGGTTCCATTTCCCGTGAAGTCATTCAGACAATCATACAATTAGCCGCTTTACCCGGTACAATTTCTTTCGTGAAGGAATTTGTACAGTCGTGTGTACAATAAAATACACCGTGTAAAGCGGCCTTATGGAAAAGGGACAGTAAATGCTACTCGAATGCCCCCTGCCCAAGGGAGGAGACAGGGGCTGTTTTGGGGCAGAACGGGACTTGTTTGCAGCGGAAGATCAAGGCTTTCCACCCCCAACTCCCATTCATTCTGGTGTTGGGTCTTTCTTCATCCAGTTTGTGATGCCTAGCCGATGAAGCATTCCCAAATAAACAGACGAACGTAACGATTATTGAAATACACACAATCTAACAGAAAACAGAAAGGCTGGTAATGCTCAACGATGTAATTTATCAATGATATTTAGTATATACGAAAAATTCAATAGTCGGTGCGAATATAGCGGAGAGTAAAAAAGTTAGGAAATCACTTTACCGAATATTCATCACAGTTATATTTACACATTATATAATATTATATATCAGCACATAAAAAAAATCCCATGCAAGTTATTAGGATTGGGAGGGGATCAACGGTGGTAGTCTTGGAAGCAAGCATCCAAGCAGAGGCCAGGTTCTTCGGGGCAATCGTGGCCAAAGGTTCTCCTTACCCAGTTTTTAGCACTGCCTGTACCCTTTGGACCCTTTTTTTTGGACTTCTTCTTCTTTTCACAATTCTTCGGAAAACGTGACTCTATGGCTATCGTGGAAGGGTCCCGTGATACGGGCAAACTCACTCTCGTTTGGCCTTTGACGAGGGCATCTATGATGGACAACTTGTATGAGTGCAAGATCTGTTTTTGCGAACTAAACTTCTGGTACAGGAGATAGGAATTCTGAAGTATTATATGCATCATATAAATTCATAATCTCCTGTAATATTTGAAAGTTTTGTGATCACAGGGATAGTATGCCATGAGTTGATAGACACAGTCAATGCCCCCCATATATTTGTTTTATACGGCAACAGCCTTGGGCTTTTAGACAATGTTACCCCTGGTTGTGGTAACATTGACCAATTTGTTCCCGAATTCAATGCTAAGTGTGAGGACATCCCGTTTGTCTTTCCACTTCCCTGTGTCGGTACTCATACAAATTGTCTCACCTCTTTTTCATTTCGCCCGGATTACCACCGGTGGGATTACACCACTAGGGCTCCTCTCTTCCCTCTCTTCACTTTGGCTGGCATCACAGGAGAAATGAAAGCAAATAAAGTATTAATTATAAATATTTTTATTAAAGACGTAACATACATTGAATATTTAAGCCAAAAATAAAATTACCAAAAAATGCCGGAGATGCACTTCTCTGAGTCGAAGTTGAGCGAACACGGCTGGAGCGCTTCATTCTAAATAAAAATTATTATTTACTATTATAAAATCGGGGTAAAATTTACCGTTTTATTTTTAAATTAATAAATATAACATTCCTTGGCAATTTATATGAATATGACTAGCATAAACATTCATTAGAAACCCAAAACTTACTCGTACCTTGCAATACTTTTCCAAGATGGCGCCGTTTCCACTTCTGCAGAATGGATGAATTTTTTCAGCCAAAAATTTTGTTCTTGATGAAATGAAACACAGGACGAGAAGAAAAGAATAGATTAATAAAAATATCAAAAAGTAGCAGTGGAAAACATATTAATGACGGTAAAAACAAAAGGGAGTAAAATTTACCTTGAAAAAAAAATTGACGTACATTGCGAAGCAGCCGGAGCCAATTGAAAGGTCGGAACCAGAACCGAAGGGTGTCTTGCGATGTCTGAGAAGGCACTGCGACGACTGTGAAGATCCAAGACCGCTAAGCATGGGGAAAGCGAAGAACGGGCCACTTAAGGCCACCGCTGCCAGGCGTAGCTGCCCGTCATGTATCGATGACGCTCGGACATGGGCGGAGTCCGGCGCGTCAGCTAAAGATGACTCTCGGTCTCAAAGTGTTAAGATGCAAGAATTAGGGAGCAAATCCACTAATCAAATAAACTACCCGTTGACTAATCCACTACAAAGTCTCAATAGAAGTCATTATGGTCTCTTATTGATAGCGGGAAAAACGACATTTTAATACTGTACGTTCTGTAGTCTATTTACCTAATTTTATTCTTATTGATCCGACCTATCATAGTATGTATTGAACTGAATATTTATTGAATGTTCTGGGGTCCCTTAAGAACAAAAGAAATATAAACCTAGTGATTCTAGACGGTGAATAAAATAAGAAAAAAATAAAGATTATAAATTGCAAAGACAAATAGATGTATGATACATTAAATTTTTACATAGATATTATGCAGTACAAATTAGACACAGTTAACATGTATGCAAAGTAAACTGCGAAGTGTTACATATAATGAAATCAACATTCAGCAAACAAGTTCAAGATATAAGGATACAACAACAACATTTAGAATCATAAAATAATACATTATAATAATACATTTTGAAAGTTGAGAGAGAGGAACTATTTTTTTATTAGTTTAGGTAGATTATTCCATAGATGACACGCTGTTACAATAAATGAATTTTGTAGCTTAGTCGACATATGACTAGGAAAATATAAAAATTCTGAATCACATCTGGTACATATGTAGGAGTTAGTAAGATTTTCACTAACTTCGTCAGAAAGTAAATTGATTTCGAATTTTCATAACAGATGAAGTCTGATTTTAAATCGACGTTCTGAAAGTGATTCCCATGTCAATTGTTGCGAGAGGTCAGTGAAACTAACAATACTATCATAACTGCCTCTTCCATACCTCGCTGATCTTCTCTGTACGCATTCTTAATTTTTAAGCCCATTTCTTGAAGATAATGGATACTAGGGGGCGTCCATTAATTACTTGAGGCGTTTTGGGGGGGGAGGGGGTCGAGCCGAGTCTCACCCAATCTCACGTGGGGGAGAGGGGGGGTCTCGGCAAATATCACGTAATTTTTTTTCCCGCAAGAAACAGTGTAAAATTGCAAGAGAACTGGGTTAAATTTAGTAAAACATGTTTCTCCTTTAAAATATGGCTAAATCCTACACAATTTTATTTATCGCGGTTATGCGAACGCTACCGTCATTTGCTCCCTTCTTGATTTGCCACTGCCTACCGATTCAACCTTTGCACGCCTTCATCAGCATGCCCTATGATCTCTATTTCCCAAGTGGCCCCTCGTTTGTTAAGCCGCCACCGGCCAGCCATACGAATTTTAGTAGTTCCTATTTAAGTATTTTTTTGTTTGATTTTCTCATTGTGATTCTAGACTACATTCTCAGTAGTCTTAAATACTAGTCTTAACTAGTCTTGGATAAAAATAACTAAGCAAATTATGTTTTTTAAATAAATCCAACGCAATCAAGCACAGAGTAACGTCTTTACACTAAAAATACGCATTTTGAAAAAACTATCGTGACATTATGGGAAGGGGGTCGAGCCAAATCTCACGACATCTCACCAAGGGGGAGAGGGGGTCAAAAAATCGCCAAAATCGCCTCACGTAATTAATGGACGCCCCTCTAGTGGCGAATTCAAAGTGTGGTGGATTTATGGACTAGATGATGAAGGGTCGCAGTTGCATCGAAAAACTTGTAACACGAATGAAGTAATCAGAACGGCCTTGAACGTACCTTGCATTAAATTATGTTTTTAATGAAATTTGCTATTTGATATCTTTCTCGGCAAATATTGCCATCCTGAGCATAGCCACAGTGAGTTATGTAAATGATGCGCCGCGGAAGTTTGCTTCGCTTACCTCTGGGAGAAAAGGAAGTCTGACCGCGGACTTACTTCCTGTTTCAAACAGGCAATCGCGCCGTGTATTACTTTGTTCAACTGACAGTCTTTAAAGAGTCTCCTATTTGTTTGGATTGTTCTGTTTGTGAACCAGCCGCACGAGGGATATATTGAGGGATGGAGAAGTTTCTAGGAAAGCGCGGCGGCGTGGTGTTCGTCCTGATCGTGGTGCTGTGCACCGCCAGCTTGTTGCTGATGGACACCGCCGACGCCCAGTCCACCACACCAAATATTCCCCGTCGCTACTCCTACAGGATAATCGACGCACCGTTCAGATGTCCGCCTGGAACATCGTATTTCAACAGGCGCTGTCGTCGGGTCCTGTCCTAATAGTATGCAGTTCGTACAAGGATACACCAACAAAAATTACAATTGAAGGCGCTCTCAGTACAGTGGAAGTGTTGTATGTTGACATGATTTGGAAGTGGAGAAATTACTAATCCGTCGTTTTGGGCATTTTACAACAGTCAGCACGCACAAATTTCAGTGCCAGGCATGTTTAAGTGTCGAATTCAGAAGTGGATATTGTAACTCAAATAAATATGTCATCTTCAGCAATTTGGTTTCTTCATTTTTCCAGAAATCTTAATTTTGTAAGTCACCCATTGCATAGTTTTTTGCCGTAATTTTATGTTTGTACTTTTGATAGGAATAACGTTTTTCTGAATAGTTTTTCATACCTTTCACAGCATTATAAAATTTTTGAGAGGGCCCACTCACTTTAAGGTAAAGTACTTGTCATAGTTATCCAGTATAATGGCTTGCAGAATGAAAAAAAATTGAAAGAAGTGCATAAATGTAAGTTTTCCTCGGATGTATTGAATTGAACACAACCGGTTACGGCTATTATACCATCTTCAGGTGTAAAGCATAAAATATTGTATGGAAACTATCAACTATGGACATATTCCACAAAGTGAGATCTTCATCATACGATTTTAAGTGTGAATAAGGTGAGGGGAAGAAGCTTCGGTTCTAATAATTACCGGGCCCTATATTTTTTTCTCGATTTTTTTACAAGCATGGGCCTGAGTCATTCATAGAGTATTCATAAGATTATATAATGTGATTGTTGAAATATTACGTCATGCATGTGGGCATCAGGACTAATTAGATTGGTTGGGGTAGATTCCTTGGTTGCTATACTAAATACTTCAGTTTTCAGCTATTGAATGAATATAGCTATCTCAAATGTAATGGGAAAGTTTTCTCAGAATTGAGTTTGGTTAATTTTCGCCCAAATTCCAAAGAATGAAATAGATGCAATCTTCACATATACTTTTTTAACGCCTCAATAGTAAATATTGTCGAACGTACTTTTAAAATTCTATTGTAGTTCTGTTTTGATTATAAAACTCTGGACCATAAAGTCTGGATATATTCTGCGAAGGGGTATTTTTTAAACTTTAAGTTTAAGAGTTACGCTACTGGCACATCATTCTCACTTGTATATTCATTGATTTTTTCCTCACAGTTTGCCTCTTTTTCCTTGCCACTCATAATATTTCCGGATTATCCATACAATCTTCCTCTAGCAGGTCTAAAACTGAATCAGCAAACAGTATCTATATTCTAACATACAGCCTAATATAATCTAACAGTGTCTCAAATAAGTATAATTAGTATGACAAACCGGATTTTCACGTAATCCTGATTCATAGTAAGCTATCAAGAAGCAAGCTAGAAATTTCTAAGGACCGATTCTTGAATTCATGCCAAGATGATGTCTTTAGATTGAATCAGTACATTTTTATCAATGGCGTATTTCCGAGCTCTTTGAAGAAAGCTGTTGTTATACCATTACACAAAAAGGGGACAGACTGCAAATCACGAATTATCGACCGATATCTCTTTTCTCAGTTTGTGTACATTTCTCGGGCTCGCCACCGGGTAAGATATTCATGGGCAGCTGACGTTTCGGGTTCCGACTCGTTACCCATTCTCAAGGCTACTGATGCGAGCTTGAAAAGACTGTTTAATTTGGCGCTAGGCGGGGCGGGATTGGTCGAGCCCCGATTGTTGTGCTGGAGAACCGTTGACCAGCGGGAACTTAGTTCTGGCGTTCAACCGGGATACTGGTTACACGATCAGCAGCTCTTGGAATAGGATTCTGAGAAAAATTCAGAACGCCAGAGCTAAGTCCCCGCTGGTCAACGGTCCTCCACCACTACAATCGGGGCTCGACCAATCCCGCCCCGCCTAGCGCCAAATTAAACGGTCTTTTCAAGCTCGCATCGGTAGCCTTGAGAATGGGTAACGAGTCGGAACCCGAAACGTCGGCTGCCCATGAATATCTTACCCGGTGGCGAGCCCGAGAAATTTACACAAATGTTATTCGCCGGGAAAGTGTTAAATCTTTTGTCAGTGTTTGCAAAAATTCTAGAGAAACTGGTAAAAAGCCCCCTACTGAAATTCCTAGATAAAACCAATTTTTTCAGCGAAAACCAGTTTGGATTTAGACAAGGATTAGGAACTGAAGATGCTCTAGAGAAGCATATGACCAAAATATACAAATCATTCAATTCAAGCATGCGGACTATTGGGTTATATCTAGATATAACTAAGGCATTTGAAACACTCTCGCACAAAGTATTATTAATGAAACTTGAGCAAGCCGGAATACGTGGAATACCACTAAAGTGGTTCGAAAGTTATTTGTCAACGAGAGCACAATGTGTGAAAGTAAATAATTGTTTTAGTGAAAATGAGCTTTGAGATATGAAGCTGGGTGGAAATTCTTGGAAACCCAGGGGCAGTGCAACACAGCGTGGAGGTGGTCACCAACAACACTGGCAGTATCTGCAGCAAGGAGGCGGTCACCAACAAAATTGGCAGAATCAACAGCGAGGAGGTGGTCACCAACAACATTGGCAGTACCGTGGAAGTAGTGGAGCCTGTCAATATAGTCGTGGTGGTGGTTGGCAACAAAATCAATATAGTAGAAGAAATGAGAATGGAAACGCAAGTAGTTTTTGTACTGAAATTGAGGTAAAATCAGAATCACATGAATCAGTAGTTGAAGCCAATAATTGTGTTGGTAAAATTGAATGGTTGCTTGATAGTGGGTGCCCTGACCACAGAGTCAACAACGATGAATATTTCAATGAATCAGTAGTCCTTAAAACTCCGGTAAAGGCAAAAGTTGCTGATGGTCGTTTACTAAAAGCTACTAAAGTAGGAAGTATCATTCATGAATTCGAGGTTTTTGGTCAAAAGGTTGAAAATAAAATGTCAAATGTTTTCTTTGTGAAAGAAAATGGATAAAATTTTAATTAGGTATGGAAAAGTTACTAGGAAAAATAATATTGCATCAACAGGTAATATTTCCAAAATATATAATTAAAATGGTAATATAATTGCATAAGCATTTAAAGATAATGATGTATATCGTATGACGAGTGAAATTAGAAAAACAGAAGTAAATGTAACAGCAAAGAGTTATATGTCAGTGAAAGAAAAATTTCATAGGACATTAGGTCACGTAAATTTTAATTATTTGAAAACTATGTGTGATAAACAAGTATTAGAAGGTCTACCAAAATGATTAGAGTCAGAAAACTTTAAGTGCGGCATATGTTTAGAAAATAAAATGCATAATTTACCATTCATGAATCAAAGAACTCGAGCAAAGGATATTCTAGAGATTGTTCATACCGATTTGAATGGAACACACAGTACTTATGGTTTAAATGGAGAGAAATACTTTTTAACTTTCATTGACGATTTTAGTAAAGCGGCTCAGGTGCATGTTATTAAGTCAAAAAATGAAGTGTATAGTTGTTTTGTCAAATATGTTAATTTAATTGAAAATAAGACTGGGAAAACGATAAAGAAATTAAGATGCGATAATGGTAAATAGTATATGAATAATGAGATATATAAGTTTACGAGTGATAAAGGAATTTACATTGAACCCTGTCCACCCTATGTTCAAGAATTAAATGGGACGGCTGAGAAATATAATCGAGATATCTTGGATATGTCAAAATGCTTGTTAGCTGAGGCAAGGGTGCATAAAAGATTTTGGCCAGAAATAGTTTAAAGTAAAGTTTTTGTCAGAGTACCGGAACAAAAGAGAGAGAGATCTAGGCATTTTGCTGGGTCATGAGAATGTTGGTTATAGAGTCTTGATTAACAACAAAATAGTTGTGGCTAGACACGTTTATATTGTTGAAGAAGGTACACCATGTATTGGTCTGGATTCAAGAAGTAATTCCAAAAATTCAAATGAAATCCGATGAAATGAAAACGGAAATCCAAATGACAATAATATCGGCAGAGATAGCAGTCAACCTACAGAGTTGAGAAAATCTGCTGGAGAAATAAAGAAACCCGCTAGATATAATGACGAGAGTTTTGTTTATAACAATATTATCTACATTAATTATGTGAATGCAAGTAATCCAACTTCATATGATGAAGCAATAAACAGTGAAAATGTACAAAAATGGAAAGAAGCGATGAATTAGGAAATAAATTGTTTACTTAAAAATAAAATTTGGGTATTAGTGGAAAAGCCAAAAGATAAGAAAATTTTAGACTTGAAATGGGTATATACGATAAAAGCTAATGAAAATTGTAAAGCAAGGTTAGTGGTCAGAGGATTTCAACAGAGTTACTTAACTGATGATGTGTATTCACCAGTAGCGAGATTGCAAACTTTAAATATTTTGTTATCATATTGTTGCTATAATGGTTTAAATTTAAAACAAATGGATGTCGAAACAGCCTTTTTAAATGGCAAAGTTAAGTCTGAAGTTTATGTGAAACAACCTCAAGGTTATGAGGATGGAACAGACAATGTGATAAAACTTGACAAGACACTGTATGGTTTAAGGGGATGCCCAAGAGCCTGGTATGAGTGTTTGGATAACTATTCAAGAAGCTTAGGCTTCACAAGAAGTAAAAATGATAGTTGTCTGTACATCATAAACAAGATGATTAACAATATTTATTTAATCGTATTCGTTGGTGATTTACTTACTTGCTGAAAATATATGGAAAATATAAATAATATAAAAAGCTTGTTATTGAAAAGATTTCAAATGAAAGATTTGGGTATATTCTAAAATATTTAAACAAATTATAATGCCTAAACTGGAATACAAATTTAAGTTTGCTTGAATCACCATGCATAAAAACAAGAACAATCGCACAAGAAACTACCAAACCTGAAAACAGCCGAAGACCGCTCAACAAAGCTGGGAGCGGCAACAATGAAAAACTCAAAGTGAAAATCGAGGATCGGATCGGATACAAATTTAAGGAGGCGTGTGAAGTAAATAGAGTAAATTTGTATTGATTTTTGTGTTGTAGTTACATAGTTGTTAGGACAATGTTTATAAATAACAAGCTGGTTATATAAAGGACAAAATGGTTGTTGGTTGTTGAACTGAAATAGGAAAATAAATCCATTTAATAAATGAAGTAAATTAACATAAAATGAAAACTCGAAGCTTTCACGCGGTGGAAGAACGCCATGATAATCAAGACAAAATTTGTGACTTCCACAATTTATTGATAACTTTCGACCGGTTTCGGCTGTCACGCCATCATCAGGTGGTGGCGTGCGCATCGCCTGATGATGGCGTGACAGCCGAAATCGGTCGAAAGTTATCAATAAATTGTGGAAGTCACAAATTTTGTCTTGATTATCAAGTAAATTAACAATTCGTGCGTAAATTTTCACTAAAATTAGGATTTCCACCACCATTTACAAAGTTGTTCCTATGTTCTTTCACTTTATCAAAGAAATTATTTCACTTTACGTCCTGTTTGACCAATGTATGAAATTTCACAGTCATCACACGCATCTTTAACTTTACGTTGTTTGACCAATGTATGAGATTCCGCAGTAATCACATTTGAGTCTGTGTACTCCACTTTTGTCCAACCTTGCATATTTTTCCTTCGAATTAAAAGCATTATTCCAATAGTGAGAGGGTTGTAGAATGACACACCGGGTGTTTCGTTTGATATAAGTCAATGCAATTTATAATAAACACTCTGAATGAAAGGCAGAGTACACTGTTTCTTTTTACATTTAACTGGGGGTGAACTGTTAATAATGTCAAGAAAACGGAGAAGAGGGGGGCGGGTCATGGGATGAAAAATGTTGGTGGTAAGGAAATGGGGAGGAACTGGGGTGAGCTCTGTAGGGTGGATGAAGTGGTGATGAGATGGATAGAGGTTAGGGGAGGGCTTTCCGCTACTTCTTCCTCCCCCCTTCGAAATAAAAGAGAACTCCAAAGCGCAATTAAAAAGGGAAGGAAAAGAATATATATTTATGAAAAGGATCCTTTTTAAATGACATACAATTCGGAAATGAAAAGGTTGGATGTGGAAGATTAAAAAAGCAAAAGCATCTCGGGGATCTCGCTTTAAAAATAATTGGTGAGTCAAAAACGTGTAATTAAACGAATCGAAGATAATTTCCGCGAGGGAGGCGGGGACTGAGGGGATCGTTTGAAGTCCGCCCTCTCGTACCCAGGTAAAAATTCCTCCTCAGAGGTCGACATTAAAATTATTATTATCATAATTATTTCACCACCTCATCTTCTTCCACATTCATTTTGCTTTTCAAAACCCTCGACGTCGTGACTCCGGCCGTCAACGCGTGGGTCGCGTTTTTCTTTTTTTTCCCTTTAAGTATTACAGTTTTAATTACGGAGATGTTATGAAGGAGTCAAGTGAGAGAGGATCTTTTTGCTTGTGCAGCCAGTATAACGAGGGATGCGCCACCGTGGATGTCGTACATCGTCCACAATGGGCTCACAAAAACTTGTCCCTCGGAAATAATGGGAGACTGCTCGCCAAAGTGGTAATTCCATCGCATCCGAGCGTGAATGAACGTATTTTTTGAGGTCTCAAGCTCGGTTATCCGAATCCTTTCCGTGCTCTAAAACACAGCGGTTGGCGCGGGAGATGAGTGTCTCAAACTTTTCTTACAATTAAGGAAATCCTCAGGAGGATAAACGGAGAGCTTTTCCACTGAGTAATAATCATGCACATTTTTTTTAAATTCCGTGGGTTTCAAGTGACTGTCATTATTTAAAGATTACGTAAGCATAATACCTTAATGCCATTTTCGTAGCTGTGTAAATATACAGCGATAATTAGGGGCTCAGGGAAGAGAATAAGTAATTGTCTTTTGTTTGAAATGAAAATTAATTTTGCATGATGGCTTCTATACACTTCACCACGATGCATTATCCTACAAACTTTCATGACCTTATGGTCTATTAAATTTTTTTACAATGTCAAATGATAAATACGGATAACTGCTTTGATTATAATTTTTATTACGAGATTAAACAGCTTTCAGAGATATAAGTTCAGCCGCGTTATGCTTAGACTTTTCCATATGAGCTCTAATTTATTATATTGAAACTTGTATTAAGCGACCACCGAAATGAATATTTAAAGACTCCCTCATAGCAGAAGCTCATCAGGCAGAGGCAAGCAGTAACTCGGTTAGGGACCTATCCAAGAAAATGAATAAGTGTGCATGGTGTCAAAATATTTAGAATACATTGCGTTATGCCTTAAATGATGTAAAAAATACGATTTATTGTTAAAAGCTTCTCTAAAGGGGGATTATCTCCCGATGTGGACCGCGAGCTTGGGTAGGAAGTTCACCTCAAAGAAGTGAAGCGTGCTGCGCAACAGATGAATGGCCAGAATTTGCCAAAGAGCAGATAGTAGCAAGATTTTTCTTTTGATTCTTTACGTGAAATCTTTACACTTTCCAACTGCACAAAAATATTTGTGTCGATAAGTGTCGATGGAAAACATTTGTCTCACTTTTTATGTAACTTATGTAAAAAATATGATATTTAGAGGCCAGAGTTAGTGTGTTCAACTATGGAAATATATTGATAAAAATATAATATATCGTTTAATGAAGAAATATTTAACTGCGGAATATACTTTAGAACTGTAATCCATTACCCAAAGGTTTAGCCCAATTAACCATATTTTTGATACCTAATGCAATTGTCGCTGACTGCCCTTTTACCCCGACTTTTGACTGATTGCTATCGCTTAACACAGAGCAGAATGAAGCATATTGGTAATTAAACTTATAGAAGACATAAAGGGGAACAGTAAAACAACTGTCGAAAAAATCTAAAAAAAGTTGAAAATTTGATTTTTTGCCAGCTCTTTCCGATTTGGACCCACTGTGCGACGGTTCCTCGTAAAAATGGTCGCTCGTCAGGGGTTAAGTTTCTGCGAATACTGTGCGAATGAAAGATCGGCTGATTTGAAAAGAACGGAAAAACTTTTTATGCGATAGTTTTGTTGAAACCCATACAGTTTATTTCCACACAATTTAGTCACTCCAGGAATATTTCAATGCGAATTGATTTGAATTACACATACAGTGAAACCTGATTTAAGCGACCACCGACAGTTCCGCTAAAAAAAGGTCGTTGGGAGGGGTGGTTGTTTAATAGGGGTGGTCGTTAAGAGGGGGTTTCACTGTAAATGAAAAAGGGTTGATTCGTTTAGCCTCCCCATTATCTCATCAGAGTAAGGGCTAAAAATGTTTCTGCATTCCTTCATAGTCTATAGCCTTGAAATATCTTCATATCTTATCTTCATTGTTGTTCGTATCCAAACTTGTGTGAGCAAAGACTTTCCGGATTTTACAACGGGTAAGGTAGTTGAATACTGCCAACGTTTACTTGAATACTTCGTCAAGAAAATATTAAATCATTTATGTCAAAACTTGTTCGCTCAGTCATTCTAATTTAAAAAAATTATCAAAGGATAATATATTTAAAAGAATACATTTCTTAGCTTTAATTTTTAGGTTAATTATTTCATTTTTTAATGGATGTTTTTGGGAAAATTTGGATAAGATTTTTTATTATCCTGTAGATATTTGGCAATTTTGGGCAACGATAACACAATGGTCTGTCAAATATAATTGAAACCGATGTCTTGCCGATAACTCGCTCATTTAGTGGAATGCACATGCATTAAACACTTTCCCTGCCGTTACAATCATATGTTATTCCACGATACTTCATTTAGCTCACTTTTACGACAGTTGTCGCTGAACGTGATAAGTTTCAGCTAAACGAAAGTCAATGAAACTGGTGTCCAAGGAGAGGATCGCCACTATACTTCAATTTTTCGTAAAGGCCTCGAAAAATTGCGTGACTCTAATGAAAGAGGAGCGTGAATCAGTTGCATGGATATCCGTTACCAGTACCGTCCCTCTTGCAGGGCCCTGGGAGACTTGTTACTGTCTCCGGGCAACTATGTCTTGTGGGGTCCCAGGAAACTATGTATTGTGCGGCCATGGGTGATTATGGTTCACGAACCCTAAAAATGTGTTCATTCCAATCCTATATCAATAAACCATTTTTCAGTATGACTTATTGTCATTATCACTTTATTTTGCATGTTAAATGCATCTTATTTTAAATAAAAACTAAGAAATGTTCAATTAAAAAATTAATTATGACATGCCTAGATATAGAAATGCGAATTAATTTGAATTGCCCATACAGTGAAACCTGATTTAAGCGACCACCGACCACTAAAAAAAGGTCGTTGGGAGGGGTGGTTGTTTAATAGGGGTGGTCGTTAAGAGGAGTTTCACTGTAAATGAAAAAAGGTTGATTAATTTAGCCTCCCCACTATCTCATCAGAGTAAGGGCTAGAAATGTTTCTGCATTCCTTCATAGTCTAGCCTTAAAATAACTTCATATCTTATTTCGGAGGATTTTGTCCTCTCTTACATGAAATTTACATCTAATATTTATTGAAAAAAATTAAACTTTGAAATATAATGGAGCCCATAAAATAAATTTATTTCAAAATAAGGTATAGATATATACCCCAGATATCTATATTTAGGTATGTGTGTAAAGATACCGTATCTAAATACAAAGACAACGATTAAGGTACACAGCAACCAGTATCAGATACGGCAATGTTGCGGTCACACCAGATTTTCATTGTTAAATTTTTCCAACCTCTGACTACAGAATTCCTCCAAAATGTACTGTACTTCGTACTGTACATCGGGGCCCGGTGCAATTGCTCCGTTTGCCCGGCTCAGAAAGCGGTATTGTCCATCACGGCAACTGCCTGTCGACGCGGAATTACCCATTTCCTGAAGTAACTCTTTATCACCACGTGCTTTCCGCCACAACGTCCATGCAAGGAATTTATTTCAGAATTAGGGAGATATCATTAATCAGAATGTCACGTAGATTCGTAGCTCTGTCGTTCGCCGATTGCATTTGGAAACTGAATCCCCTCCTTGAGATGCGGCAACCCATAATTTAGATGTTACACGTGCGTAACCATGGGAAGCGTGCTTTACGGGATCATTCAGAAACATGGATACTAATCAGAGGGTTGACTGGTTTTAATCATTTGGTTATAAAAGCAGAACATCCTCCACATCACCACATCAGCCCAGGTCCTTTGTAAGTTTAATTATACGTAGTTAGATCAAATTAATTATTGAAAAGTTGTGATCCGGTCATACTGTACAAAACTTCGTCCAGATTCGACTTTCATAAATTTTCAAGTAAAATTAAAATATACCCTTTCTATACTGATGCAAAATCTCTGAACTCGAATGAAAATGACATCAGTGCCCACCTCTAGTGACACAAACTCGGTACTTAAGTCGGAACATACAACGGATTCAATAACTCGGGGCCTGTTTTATACGATGCTGAATTCAGAGAGCAGTGGCGCCGTCCGGGCATCTTCTGAATTACGCAATGTAAATAAATGGGGCCGTAATGCTTTGGCATCATCACTCATGTCCTCATATAACTCATTCATCTCAATTTCTGCCCTAATAATACAGTTCAATAACTTGTATAATATGCAATACATATTGAGACATCAGACATATATTTTGCTTAGTTCATCGATGATATAACACGAGTATTTTGGTTTGAAAAACTGACATTCGGTTTTCGTCGGAGCACATAGCCGACATATTGTGATGAATGTGACAACGTTGCCAAGGGAAGCTTCTGCTGTTTCCCTTGTTTACCAAATCGATTTTTCAATACGAATCATAAATTGGCATTTAATATACGAGGGTAAGTCAATAAATTACTCGCAAAACTGGATAGAGGCAGTAATGATCAAAATAACTTTCTGAAATTTATTTCGCTTTTTTACATATTCACTCTGTGCATTCAGACACTTATCCCATCTGTTTACCAGTCCTTAGCTTTGTTCGCGTCGCTGCCACTTCTGCACTTTCCTGAACCTTTCTGCCACTTTCGCGTTCGCGTCGCGGAAGTTGCAAGTGACGAACGCTGTTCGCGTCGCGGGTTCAGGTTCAAAAGGTGCAACTTTTATCTGCACCTTTTGCACCAGCTTCGGAGGTGGAGCAAAAGGTGCAACTTCAGGAATCATGGGAATTAGCAGACGAGAACCCGCGGAAAACAAATGCCTTCAATGAACAATTGGAAGGAATCCATTTTTACGTGACTTATTCGGAAATAAAACTAATAAAGTTAAAAAATTCGGAAATAAATTATATTACGCGCCATCTTTTCCGCCAAAGCGTTCGTGTCGCACGGGTTGAAACTTTCTGCCCCCGCCTGATTTTCCTTGCTCCTTCCGGTTGCAGAAGGTGCAGATGGAGCAAGCCACGCAAACGAAGCTCTTGATTGTCGGCAGCAAAGAACTCTTATGTTTGGTGTCTTAACCAATGAGTAACCTCTTGGACTACGGCATCATCATTTTCAAAACATCGGTCATCAAAATGATTTTTTAGGGGTCCGAACAGATGCTGAAATGATGAAATGCTTACGTTTGCGACTTATTCATTGACTTACCCTAGTACATTATTAGATGATATAAGCCTGATGATAATTATAACATCCACTCAGCTCGTAAAAAAAATAATGATTAAAAAGCCTGCCAAGATAGCAATGGAGGCTGGAGTCGGTATTTTACTTAATTACTGGTTTTCGTGACTTAGTAATAGCTTCTGATATAACGCTTTGCTTTCCTATAGTATTTTATCCAAAGAAGTATTTTCTTGAAATTTAATAAAAACATTAAAAAAAGAATTTTTAAGCATGATTTTCTTAAAAATATGTAAAAAATCTAAAAGCAGAAATATCGTAACATCGCACTAAAAAAGAAAAAAATAATGTTTTCTCGAGTGAATGAGAATCTGGCCTAGAACTGGAAATAATTAAATTCAATCCAAGGAGATTAACTACACAACGACATGATCACAATGAAAAGTGTGGGGGCGCTCGTTTATATCCGATATCAACATAAATTCATTAAATATGAAGATTTTGGTATTCAACGGAATAGATTGTTTCAATATACAATTTCTAGAAAATTTTAAAATGAACTTAAGTTAAGATGCAAAATATAAATGAGGTCGCGCCCCAAGCTTTTCGTTGTGGTCATATCATTGTGCGGCTAATTTTCTTGAATTGAATTAAATTATTTCCATTCCAAGGCTAAATTTTCATTCACTCGAGAAAATATTAATTTTTCCTTTTTTAGTGTGATGTTAAGACATTTCTGTGTTTAGATTTTGAAAATATATTTTCAGAAAAGCATGTTTAATGTTCTTTTCCTAGCTAATAAAATTATTAAATACAACAAGTTGTTTTATAACCATTTTGTTAACTAGGACTAAAAAAAACTACGACTGTTTACTAGAAAAAAAATTCGCCTAGATATTGACTCGATCGGAATGACTTACGGTCTTAGTTTTAGAAAAGCAATCTTAAAAATTCTTTTTTTATTTTTTAGGTTTTAGTCCTAGTTAATGAAATGATTAAATACAACAACTTGTTTTATATCCCTTTTTTTTAACTAGTACCAAAAAACTACGACTCTTTACTATAAAAAATTCGCACGGATGTAGACTCGATGCGACACCTCTAAATTACATACAGGACGAAATTTGGACAACTCACCACAATTCTAACTTGTTTCATGACTTTGTTCGAATGATGTGGTAACTATAGAAGGTAAAATGAAGTGGTAACCATGGACACATGGATCCAGGGAAAAGCGAGCTAAAGAAAAGCATATAAAAAACATAGAAGGAAGCACTAAGCCTACATTTGCCCATTACAACAAATTATGTACATTTTAAGAAAGCATCACGTCGAAGCACAGGTTCCTCCTTAAGCCAACGATAATGCTCGAAGTATGCCATGGCACGAACCGCGAGAGGAGCGGTCGGGAAGAAGCACCCACTTCCCTTCCTTTCCCACTCAACCCCACTCTCCCCCCTCCTCTTAACCCAACTCCCCACAAAAGCTGGGAGGAAGGTAGGAGCAAAGGAAACGGGGTTGGGATGGAATCGTTCATCATTAAACTTGTTTGGGCAGAAACCCCATGAGTAACAGTTGTGCCAGATAAAGAATAATTTACTGAATGCCCAAAAATTGTGATATCCTCATTAGAAGAAGTACTATTTTCTTAAGATACATAAGGTTTGCTGTAATAAGTAAATTTAGGCTTAATGCTGCCGAGTATTTTCTTAATTCATGTAAATATTCCTTCGGGCAAAATCTTATACGAAAAAGCATTAAACCGTAGCTTTTACCTCGTAACGACAGCCAGTTATTGAATTGAATTGAATTTTTGGGGAGGCGACTGACAGCTAAGTTCATTTGCGCCATAAGGGATAGGTAAGGGAGGAAGGGTGGATGGAAACCCGGCATCGGCATTAGCCTGCTCTTAAAGAAAGGCGCCAAGGGGACCACGGTTTAACGTCTCAATCGATAGACGGAGTACTGTACTCGAAGTGCCCTCCACAAGACACTCAAGTAGGGATCGGGTTTCCTCTGACAAACATCCTCCTCTGCAGGGATTTGAACCCTGGCCGCCCGTATGATCAGGCAGTACTCTAGCCACCACACCAACCCCGACAGTCAGTAATTATGCTGACTCCAGACTGAATTATACTGACCTCCATTGCATTTTGTGAAGGATTTGACCTGATTTTTTTAACGATATGAGGGAAGAATTTAATTATCTTCAGACTTAAATAGTTTAGTCATGTATATTAAACGCCTAATTTTGAAGCAGATAACTAAGAAATTCGGTTAACATAGTGTACAGCAAATGTTTCCCTTGGTATTCATGCCACATTCATCACAATATTCCACTTATGTGTTATGAAAAAAACCGCAAGACTGTTATTTAAAGCTAAATACTTGTGATGTATTATCAATGATATTAGCTGAAAAAATATATTACGTGCCTCAATATGTAGAGAATTTTTACAAGTTTTTGAACCGTATTATAGCGGGGGAAATAGAGATAAAAATTTATGTGAAAAGTTGTTATCGCACAGTAAAATAGCAATTAAATTCAGCTTTGAAATTTATCATTATATGTCTTCGTTAAATGACAAATGACCTATAAATATTTTCACATAATTCGATGTTGGAAATCTGAGTTTAAGATATTCATTAAAAACAAGTTAGAATATTGTGCATTCAAAATATGGAGAATTCTCCTTAAGATACTTATTAGTCTTGGACATTCATTTGTAAAAATTAATGAAACTTTGAGTAAATCTATTTTATATCACTTGATGTCTGTGAGTTAATTTTGGAATCGGTTTAGAGCATGTTTGGCGAGATATACCTTGTTGAAATCAACCGTTTTTACATTACGATGTAGGTACGTCAAACAATGGAATACGAGTATTAAATTTCATGTAAATAATAATGAGTCATTTCATGTAAATAATGAGTTGAATTCAATACACCTCAAGAAAGCTACATCAATCAAAATACATTATTTTTCTAAGTTTTAGTTATTCGATGTATTGATTTAATTTTCCGAATGCTTCACACTCTGAAAATCAATAATTCTTTTTAGAATCGATAATTTTTATTTTGGTTTGGCTTCATATATATTTGCAGCTATTTATGACTGGCGTAGAAGGCTAAGCATTATCAAAAAGGCGATAAATTAAATCCTCAATGAGTAATTTTAAACAAAATATTGAAAGTTTAAATTTAAAACAATGTTAAATTAATGATTTAAGATTTTCCCCGCGTATTATGTTTAAATATCTTTCTCGGGCTTCGCACTGGGTAATGTTTTCAAAATCCGCCGACGTTTCGGAAAACGAATTGTTTTCCATTTTCACGTGCCTTGGAAATAACACGTGCCTTGAAAATGGAAAACAATTCGTTTTCCGAAACGTCGGCGGATTTTGAAAACATTACCCGGTGCGAAGCCCGAGAAAGATATTTCAATGTAAAATAAAATTAAATGCCCCCTTATTAAATAAAATTTTTGCTATATATGTGGCGTCTTAGATAAAATTACCATAAAATAGAAGAATGGAAAGTGAATTTCTGCATTTAGTTAACTTACCCAGGATTTTTCGAGTTCTGTCATTATTAAGACAATATCATTATAAATTGCCTTGATAGCTACAAAAGTTTCCAATACCTAGGAAGGTGTGATGCACTTTGGGTGAAACTTATGAATCATTCTCATAGTTACACATTTAAACATAAAAATAAGTGATAAAGAATTTAATTTAATTTTACATTGTGTCAAAATTAGCCTTTCAATCATTTTTATTAAATTCACAGTAGATCAAATTTTTTTGGCATTTATGATATTTCTTAGAGCCCGATACGCCAATCATGATGGACTGCAAATATACGAAGACAGTTTACAATCAAATGTATCGATTATAAATAAAATTATTGATTCTTAGGGCGTAGACTATTCTGAGAATTATAAAATGCATCGATTAAAAAATAACTTATAATTTTTGGGCCTTAGATACTTGGCCATTTGTGAAAACGTTATCGATCACTCATCTACGCAAGCTGTCGCCTTCTCACTTTTAACTTGTTACAGTGTCAAAGAACAATTCATCCACAAACATTCCCATCACGCCTTTCCATCACAGGTTTGGTAAAGCAAATAATTTAGCCATTGTCTATAACCCTGGAAAACTGGCTCCGTTTCAATAAATTCCCCCTCATTTCTCCATCCTCGAAAACCTTTTTTCACCCCTTACCCTCATTTATTGCTTCATACACCTCTCCTATTCTTAAGTACGAACCTTTATTTTAGACATTCCCAAAAACATACCTTGATTTTATTACATATTATAAAGTAAGATTCCGAATATCGGTTGGTGTAAACTAGGTGGTTGGTAATTTAACGAATATATGTATATTGGTTGAAAATTGTGAATTTTAACGCTGAAATACTAGCAGTACGATAGCATCTCTCCACACGTCTAGGAGGAGTTTTTATTATTTTTTTAAATTAATTAATTTAATTAATTAATTTAATTTTTTATTTAGTATTTTTTTACTTTACTTTACCCTTGTTTAGTGTCTGATGCACCCTTATCTAGTACCTACCTAGTACCCTTGTCTTGTACCTGAGGATGACTTTAGGAGTTGAAACGCGTCGTATAGTTATTAAAACTTGTGGAAAAGAGGGATTATGATTTTTTCATTATGACGAACTTTCCACTACACTACGCCTCAATCTGTTCAACTTACTGATGAGTAATACTAATACAATGAATTTATGGTAACTATACGATACTATTTGATGCTGAAGACAAAGATATGGGGAACATTTCATGTGGAGGGAGACTTTAATGACAGTGATGGGTCATTGAACGGAAACGCTAAGTCCAGTCTTCCTAATGGAAAGATTGGACTAATAGGAAGTTCCTACGATCGCAGGAAGCGTTCAAGGGAAAACCTCCATTTCAAAGGATATATATAGACCGATAAAACACCTCGATTTATAACGTATAAGTACTGTAAAGTAAGACTTCTACTTTAAAATGGACTAAAAATATAACTTCGTCACCGATCATTTAAGGAAGATACATTGGTTTATAATTGATGAATATTACATTTCCAATAACCTGGCTTGATTTTAATACATATTATAAAGTAAGATTCCAAATATCTCTTGGTGTACATATATTACCAGGTGGTTGGACATTTAACGATTATAAATTGGTAAAAAAGTATGAATTTTAACACTGAAATAAATTTTCTTACTGTCAGTACGATAGCATATCTCCAAATAACTCTTTCTATCTCGGTTTCCGCCCTAATAAAATTGTTCAAACTCTTGTACGACACTCACAAGATACTTACACATCTTATATATATATATATATTTATACCCTACACCACCACGTGGGTAGGGTATGTTGATTTTGTCACAGCAGAAGTGTAACGCGTTGAAGGGGGCGTGGCAGGTTTGTAAAATATGTATAGAAATGATCAGCATCACCTTACGAGTCTATCTAGCTATTTCTGTCTGTCTGTCCGTCCGTCTGTCTGTCTGTATGTCTCTTCGCACGATAAATGCCGTAAAAATAGAGATATCGAACTGAATTTTGGGTCATAAGCCTCTAGTAGTCCACAGACGGCACAGTCCTGAAATGGGTTGGATCGGACCAAAACCACGTTTTTTTTTAATTACAAAGTTGAAAAAAAGGTGTAGGGTATTTAAGTTTCGGCAAGGCCGAAGACAATTTCTTTACTAGTTTAAGTTATCGTTATCGAAAACATAATACGTGTATTCAGATTTAAATGACAGAGTTCCGGTTTTCGTCAGATCACATAGCCGATATACTGACACGAATGTTGCTACGTTTCCAAGGGTAACTCCTGCTGATTAACTTTTATTACCAAATTTCATAGTTAACTACTTCAAAATCAGAAATTTAGTATACATTATTAAATGTTTTAACTCTAAGGATATAAAGCCCGAACCTCAGTTTGTTAAAAAAATCATGATATCAAGCTCTTCAGAATGGCGACGAACGCTGGAGTCAGCATAATTACTGGCTTTACTGGCTAAAAACTACGGTTTAACGCTTTGTCGTATCAGATTTTACCCGAAGGAGTATTCAGATGAAGTTAAAAAAATATACAACTACAAAGGCAACACCAAGCCTAAATTTACTCATTACAGCAACTTTTATTAATTTTAAGAAGATTGCAATTCAAAGAAGACTAAACGTTTTTCCACTTAGCCTCTCCATATCTCCTCCATCTAATAGCACCAGTAATCATCCAGTAATTTTTTTCTAGTAAACCGAATTATTAATAAGATTTTATAAATATATAATGAAATAGTAAAAAAACTGTGAAATTGTATTGCATAATACAAAATTTTATTAAAAAAAATAATATATGTAAAATGTAAGTAAAATAATGTACGAGAAAATCACGGTCTCCCGGTACTATATATTTGCAAATGCTTTTACCAAGAGTTGTCTCGGAAATAAATGGCTTTTATGAACACTTTGAGTGCTAATGACGTAATGATACGTCCTCTAATGTTTTCCAAGTAAGGTTATGGACGGACTTGGACGTCCAACGGAACGCCCGTGAACGTCAGCTGGACGTAATGATAAGGTTGCATTCATTCTGGCTGACGTGCTATGACTTTGCAGTGCCTAAAAATCCGCCCCAAAAAGAAAAAGTCTAAAATGCAAGACTTGCCGCTGATCTACGATACCTGCATACGCCATATTTGAATCGCCTTTTTCGTCTTGGAATTTGTTAGTTATTTCTGGGAGTTCCTCTAACTTAAAGCCAGGGCTCTAATTGCAATTAACTTATTCTTCAATATTGAAACAGTTGATCCAGTTATCATGACGGATTACGTATGAATGGATTACGAGAGTAAAGGCTGGTAGTTGGTAAGAGGAGTGGCCGAGTTAGATTGTGATGGGGATGGGGGAGGAAGATATTATTACCCCCTGCCATTTCCCCCAACCCCGCCAACTTCACCCCCTCCCCTACCCTCCTTTCCCATAGTGAGTGCCTTTGGAAGTGAGCCAAACGGAAAGAGCCACATAATAGGGGGATGGTTTGTAACCATGGCGACCACATCTCTCCAGACTCCGGATAATTGCTCCACGGTAAGCATCGCCGTGCGTCTGGGGGGGTGGGATGAGAGCGGGGGGAACTCAGAGGGGGAGAGGGTGAGTGAGCGGATGGGGAGGAAGGAGCAGATAGTGGGTAATCGTTGAGGTGGTTGAATGAAGAACTGCACGAGTCAAGGAGAAAGGGAGAGGAATTGTTGGTTCAGATGGTGGTTACAGTTGGGTTTTATCGAATCGCCATATTTTGTCGGATGGCCACCAAATTTAAGATTTATCTCTTATTTAACATTATAAACAATACTAGATATGGACGATCGCGCTGTGACAACAATGAAAATATGATGAATACGGTACTTATCTTGATTAGGGACGGGTACCTCGTTTACTTCGGCAGCCATAACAGACGACAATAGACGATCGATCACCTTCTATTTCAAATTATTTTGCTTCATTTATGGCCGGTTGCAAGAAAATTTAGTTATGGAATCAATAGTTATGAGATCCATAAAGTTATGGAACTCATAAGTATATTCGGGTTGCATGAATACATCTATTAGTTACTTAACTTATTTACCAATAGTTACTAGCCTCGAATATTTGATCTAATCTTCCACCGCCGGATAGAAGTTATGAAAGTTTAGCCTATTAATAATTGATAGTGCACATATTAATTAGTCAGTAAGAGTAAACAAACTGGTCACTTGTCTCAAAACAACTCTTTAATCAAGTAATTAAGACTCCAAGCGGTTCATTACGCATCCGCCATATTGGTTACTTATGGAACTCATAACTCCATGCCATAAGTTATGAGACCAATGAATTTATTGAATGTTTGTGCAACACTTATTGAATGGTTGTCATGGCTTATGGGTCCCATAACTTTATGGAATACATATGTTACGTTCCTGCAACTGGCCATTAGAAGGGAAAAACTTCGCTTATTTAATATTGCTGAACGGTCAATAAATTCAATGATTGAAATTAATATCATTTGTGAACAACAAACATTCATAATTGATGTTTTCTAACTCAAAATTAAAATTACCTCTTGTTTATAGTTAGTAGTGCAACTAACTGATAGATGTCGCCTAGCCGCTTGTTTATTTGATCGTCTATTGTCGTCTGTTATGGCTGCCGAAGTAAACGAGGTACCCATCCCTAATCAAGATAAGTTCCGTATTTATCATATTTTAATTGTTGCCGCAGCGCTCTCGTCCATACTAGTATTGTTTAGAATGTGAAATAAGAGATAAATCCTAAATTTGGTGGCCATCCGACAAAATCGGGCGATTCAATAAAACCCTACTATCACCGAAAATGTTTCGTGGATATATATTTACCTTAAAACAAATTAAACGTTTCTATATTTACATTCTGGCTACTTATAGTAAAACGCGTCCTCTGACAATCAGCTGGATAGTGAAATCTAAAAAAAACTTGAACAAGTGAACAACTTCATCTATCTAGGGAGTAAGATCACTCGAGATGGAAGAAATAAGGTACTCTAGACGTAAGAAGCAGGATCGCTCAGGCAAAAGCGGCTTTCCATAAAAAGAGTAAAGTTTTCACATCCAAAAGTAACAGACTTGAAATTAGGAAAAGGTTTCTCAAAGCTTACATATGGAGTGTGGCATTATATGACTGAGAAACGTGGACTCTGGGGCAGGAGGATAAGAAGAGACTAAGCTCATTCGAACTATGGTGTTATAGACGCATGCTTGAAATTAAGTGGACAGGTAGAATATCAAAGGAAGAATTACTAAATGAAATGAAGGAGAAAAGAATCTTATGGCAATCGCAGATCGTTGACAGAAGAGTCCAACTTATAGGGCATATAATGAGACATGGGGGATCCTATTGACAATCCTAGAGGGACATGTTATCGGAAAAAGGCCCAGATGAAGACCATGGCTCCAGTATATAGACCAGATAATGAAGGATGTCGGATGTAAGAGCTACGAGAAAATGAAAATGAAGGCGGAGAAACGTGAGGAATGGAGTGTGCCAACCAGTCAAACTGCTGCCAACCAATCTTTGTATTGACTACCAGAGGAGAAGGAGTAAAATCCAACTATTCCACGCTATTTTACCTTCCGTAAAACATTTTTCATTGTTCTTCACGTCCATTTCATGAAGAGCCCTGAGATGTCAAAGCATTACGAGCATAAAACAAGTCATAGTCAAGATAACTTCATTTCTTTCCCAGGGGCAGAAAAAAGTCATTTAGTACGCAGCAAGTGCATCGAAAAGGTACCTATAATGAGCCTTGACTCATCCAATATGACCGTAAGACTGGCGCCATAAAGGTAGGATAAACATTCCTTAATCTAGGATAGGTACCTGGTGTAGCTTCAGTGCTTCCCCAATATTCCTTCAAACTCTCCTTGCATCCATGAATGAGAAAATCAACTTTGCCTATTCTATTACTATGCGAAACGAAACACATTTTTCACTTAATTAACTGAATAATTAGTTTTCACACGGTATCTAACAAGGAAAATATCCAGGAAAACTGCGTGGCCAACAATAAGAGAGGCCCTGTGGTGATGAGGTTTGGCAACACAGCGAGCAGAATTACGAAGATAACACAACAGAGGTTTGAGAGCGACTGAATTTTCGAGGTTCTTCGCCACGCTTAATGTATCCTGATCGGCTCTCGGAAAAGTCACGTGATGAACAATTTTCTCTTCACTCACCCCCGCAAATCATAGTCCTGCCTCCTAGACCCCAATACAATTGAAAAAGATAATTATCAGATACACTACTTGACATCTAACCTACTTCTAGCCTCTTCTCATTTTTGTGGTAATATTTATTTTTTTCCTAAGTCTACATGCCTGAAAAAGCACTATTATGAACATGTACATGTACCTATTTTCCTCTAAGCTGCCATAAGTATATGTAGAAGAGGGTATTTCATCAACAACCAAGAAAAGTAGAAAGTAGAAAAAAATGCATCAGGCAAGAAAAGTCAATATAAATGAAGGCATACACTATCCTTCTCGTGCTTCACTCTTTGCAAACGCTCTGTATAATAAGTATTTCATTTTTATCACATTTTACATTTCAGTGATGACTGGTGAGTTAGACCTATCAGTCAGAGTTAGAGGTGATAGTAGGTAGAAGTCTAGACCTATTCAAAAGCAAAGAGTTTGTCTTTATCATAACAAAAATGAGAATAATTTTAATTTAATTAAATAATAAATATTTATAGGTACCTTTTTGATGTTCTTGGTGCGTACTAAATGACCTTATTCGGCCCTTGGGAAAGAAATTAAGTAATCCTAACGATGACTTGTTTTATTCTCATAATTTTTTAGCAAATCATTGTTCTTCATGCTATGGACGTAGAGAGGAGAATAATTGTGGTAATTTTTTGATTAACAACTGCAAGATGTTGGAACTACGGGGTAATTTCAAACACGAGAAGAATTTTCATATGAACTTAGGATTTTATTCATCTCATAAAATCGATGTATATGGAGTTACCGTTGACTTGGAAAAAACCTTCTTCTCTCGAAAGGAGACTGCAGGTTGGGGTTGCTAACGGAATTATCAGGGTATCTGAGCAGAGAATAGCTGCTCCCAGAGGGAGTTGGGAGCAGAGCATAGCCTAGAGGGAACCAAATTATCGCTCGATCTAGAGGCAATTTGCCTAGTGCACAATATTTGGTTTACAAATGAGATGCCAGGAAATGGGAGAGCGGGAACGATAATCAATATGCAATTCTGCGGATTTCGACGGCAGAGCAGTCAATTTACATTACAAATGCCGAAATATTTGTGGAATTAAGAACGCAATACTAGGTTTAGGTCAAGTCAAGCTTCAATTATAAAAAATATATTCAAGCAGATGGAAGCGTGCCATTGTTTGACCCCATTGTAATGGACATAAGACGTTTTTAAATTGAGTCATATTTTATTTTAGGAAATTGAGGTGAAAATTTGAGCAAAGTTTTAAGCATTCCTAAGATTATTGAACTATCAACATTTCTTGAAAAAAGTATGGTAGAGAAAATAATGCGAAAAAACAATAGAGCAGTGTAAATAACTATATCCAAATTTTGATTACTTCTAGAATAATTTGATCATTCTAAGACCCATCTTAAAATGAGAGAAAAAAGCGATTGTTGCAAGAACGTACGATTTCAGTACATTTTCTTTCGATTTTTGATCTAAAATGCAGTCGTACGGAGGAAATTAAAGACGTGTCATATTATGATTTCAAACGATTGAGGCAACGCTACGAAATATATTATTTACGACCAACTATCGGTAGCAAGCTATTCGAATGAGGACATCCCAGACCAGAACATTGAACAGGGCCACGTAAAAAAAGGAAAATTTTCATTTTTGGTGGTATAGAATTGGTCATAAGGGGCAAAAACTCCATGCATATGCTAAGAATCCATTGAGACAATAGGAACATAAAAACCAAATGATACGACTTGTGCAGATGGCTCTACCTCTGACCAATTTTTTATTTGCTTTAAGTCAAGCTTGAACTTTTTATCTGGGCTAAATAAATGTAAGCATTTTTAATTTGAGCGCATTTTTTTACCAAAATGCTCGACTTCCAACTAAATTCACGTTTTTAAACAATAAATTCTTCTCTTATTTCAGCCATATAATATTTATAAAGATCAACCTTGACTGAATGCATGCGTGACAACCTACCTTGATATTTACGTATATTATAAAGTAAGACTTCTCCTATCATATAGTTTTAAAATATCACAGAGTAGTAGGTACAGAGGTCATTTAACTAAGATATTTTGCTTTAAAATTGATAAATTATAACGCTGAAATACATTGCCTTAATGGCTGTGCGATAATATCTCTTCTCATAACTATTAAATCTCAATTTTTACCAGAAAAATACCGTTCACAAATATGCATAACATGCACTACATATTAAAACATCCGATATATTTTTTTCAGCTTAAATTATCGATAATAAATTAAAAGTACTTAGGTTTAAGTTATAGACTTCCGGTTGTCGTCGGAGCATACCGTCGAAATATTGTGATGATTGCGGCAAAGTTGCCTATGTAAACATTTACTGTTAATCTGAAGAAATTGCCATGAGAAAAATTCGGCCTGGACCGGGAATCGAGCCACGGACCTTTGATTTGCCGGACCAATGCGCAGACCACTACGCTATCCAGGTTTCCTAATTCCAATGGCAATTTTGGTGGATACAAGGCAACTAGATCTAAGGCCCTTGCGGTCCATCACGGATGGCAACGCAAGGGAGAAGAGGACTTCAAAAAAGCCACAACCAAGAGTCAGTATCCTTCACCGGCACATATGCCGTGCTTAGCCATTTGAAATTCAAACATGGCGGGTGAATTTTTTGAAGAAATTGCCATGAGAAAAATTCGGCCTGGACCGGGAATCGAACCACGGACCTTTGGTTTGCCGGACCAATGCGCAGACACTACTGCTGTGGTCTCCAAATACTGTAGTGGTCTGCGCATTGGTCCGGCAAACCAAAGGTCCGTGGTTCGATTCCCGGTCCAGGCCGAATTTTTCTCATGGCAATTTCTTCAAAAAATTCGCCCGCCATGTTTGAATTCAATTCAACTCTTAATTTGGTTTAACAAATCTCGATATATATCATAATTAGGCACTTAGAATACATTGTCAAGTGTTTTAAGCATAAAGAAAAGTACATATACCCTTCCCTCACTTTGTTATAAAATCATGATATCAAATCCTACCGGAAAAATATTTGTTAATAGATTTCGCCCGAATATTATCATTAAAAAACTTGAACAACATGCACTATTAATTGAGGCACCTGAGATATTTTTCAGCTTGGGTCATCGATAATATATACATGTATTCAGATTTAAGGAACAAACTTCCGGTTTTACGTCGGAACACATTGCCGAATTACTGTGGCGAATGTTGCAACGTTGTCAAGGGAAACTTCTGCTATTTAGCTTGCTTAACAAATGTCTTGGTAAACTACATAAATATTAGGTATTTAATATGCATTACTAAATGTTTTTACCCTGAAGGTAATTATACCTTACCGTTATTTTGTTATAAAATTCATGCTATCAGATCCCACCGAAAAGCAATGGAGGCTGAAGTCAGTATAATTACTGGTTTCGTGACGTATTAAAAACTTCGGTTGAACGCTTTTTTATATTAGATTTTTACCAAAGAAGGTTTTATAGGAAATTTAAAATATGTTAACGTCAGCAATAAGCCTAAAATACGCATTGCAGAAAATTGTTTTTGTCTTAAGAAAACCACTTCGAAGCGCAGATTCCTCCTTAAGATAATTCTCATTGAGATTTATTACATATTTGCACACCAATCACGACGTTCCCTTCCGGAGTAGGCAGAGTCACAAAGTTTCACTGATAAATACATATTTGTACACCTAACTCTGCTTCAATATTTTCCTCCGTACAGACCTATCCTTGTTAACCTCTTTTGCCTCATTTACCCCCATACACTGCTTCATACACGCCCTCCTGTTTTTAAGACTCCTAATATTCCTCCTCCTAATAATTTCCTCAACCACACCTTTCTCGGCCTACCTCTACCTCTCACACCATTCATTTCACTCTCATATATCTGTTTCGTAATTCCACTCTCATCCATTCTCTCAACATGGTCAAACCAACGAAGCACACTCCTTTCATACACGTCCATTACTGGAGCATCTAACCCACATTCATTTATTACCCACTCATTCCTGACCCTATCTAGTCTACTTTTTCCGCAAACACTCCTCAGATAACTCATACCCTGTTAAATTAATAAATTCAACTATGGTTATAGCTATTTTACAAAACTAGAATTATCTGAGTCAAATTTAGAATTAATTCACTGAATGGTTATCGTGGCATCACTCATTCAAATCGTCCGTTTTGGCCTTATGACAAATGTCAAACTTATTTTTAAATTTTATAGGTGCCTTATTTCTCATGTATAAAGAGATACTGCCAAGATACTTCCTGTACTGTCCTCTTCTTCGCTGGGCAGTGATTTGCTCTGCATTCATTGCTTCCTTATATGCCTCTAACCTGTAGTTCCACTTCTTCGAGGGGTTTAGCCAAGTCAACAACATCTTGGAGTACTGTACATTTTTGAAGTAGGTGTCTCCGCAACTCATTCAACGTGCAAGTAGCAATTACGTGATCCCTAATCTGTCCATCAAATGTACTTTCAAAATTGCACTTTATATCTTGCGCCCGGAGTCTCGCGAGGTATTGTTCCATATTTTCGCCTTTTAACTGTTTCATCATCCTGAACATGTGTCTTTCTGAACTGAACTGAAAATGTGCCTTTCGTAAGTCGTATTCATTGAGGCATAAAATAATCATCTAAAGACTTAATAGCAAAAAGTAATACTCTTGCTTTTTATTTTCCGCAACTTGAGTAGCTGAGGCTGAACGGGATAGAGGTGTGCTAGTTTTCTATCTGTTTTCGAGTAGGGAAAAGTATATATCTAGTAATGCTATACCATGTTAGCTCTACAGCGCTAGCTAAGGAGGCGTTTAGTAATAGAAGGGAGCTGATGACGGAAATATTGGGTGAGGATGTGAAGAAGAGGCTGGTGAAGAGCTTGATGTGGAGCGTGACGTTTCTGCCCCATAAAGAAGAACGAGAACAGGCTGCAGGCATGTGATATAATGGTGTGGAGAAGGATGGAGAAGAATGGAGGTGAGATGGACAGAAAGGAAGACTAACGAGGAAGCGCTTGAGATGGTGGGCGAGGAAAGGAAACTTCATAAGGAAATTTGAGATCGGCAGATTAGGTGGCTGGAGGATGTAATAAGGGGCGAGGGGTTGCTCAGGAGCGTGATACAGTGAAGGCTGTTGGGCAAGCGGGGAAGAGGAAGAAAGAGAATAGGTTTTATGGACGGGATGAAGAAGGTTATATCGTATGCTGAGTTGAAAAAGGTTATTCTGAAGCGAGATAGGTCCCGGAAGTGTAGAGAAATGGGAGGAAATTCTCTGATATTCAACAAAACCTACCTTAACCGGTGGAATACTTAAATAAAATGCTATACCCCAAGAAAGTAATAATAAAGCCTGTTTCCTTTTATTACCTGTAACTCCTCTCGCTAAGAGAGACAGTTTGCTTCCACCTAGGCCAGGTCTCTGCTTTTGACTGGTCTGTTGGAATAAATACACATTACATTTTTGTTATTATGAGGTATTTATGGTATCCTTCATTAAACTTATGTGATGTTTTGTTGTTTAAATTGTATTTTGATATTGAGTAGTGGCTGGTAGTAAATTGTGTTTTTCATTTGTTTTGTTCTAGAAGTATCGAGAGCGTTTTCGGTGGCACATGAATGTTCGTGCCTTTTGTAGTATCAGTAGTTGAATATCTATTGAGATGAGTTGTCCTGTCTCTCTGTCATTACGGTAATAAAAGTGTTTTTGATAATGGAGTTGCGATCTTTTAATATAGTCGAACGATGGCAAAACTGGCAACTCCATGGCAGGAAAAATGAAAGTCAGTAAGTACTCACGTAGGAACCCTCTCGTCACCGTATGTACTGTCTTCTTTCTCGCTGTGCTGGACTCAGAATCATACACACGATACTCATTTCACTATATGACTTAATTATCCCGCATTGCTACAACCTCACTCTTTGACATTCCATCAGAGATTCCCTATGACTGTTCCCATCGTTCCGATCGTTCCTTGTTCATTCACACAATCGATTACTCGATCGATACTCAATACAGTACACCTCCAAATGACTACGTAAAAAGAGAAGAGACCTCGCAATACCTGGGCGACTGACTGCATTTATATAGTTTTTTAACGAGTTCATATAAGACACAGTGTACGTGTAAAATTACAAGGCAGGATTCAAAGCACGCTTATACTGCATGAATCAAACGAAATAATATTTTCGAAGTTTTAATTAATCAGTATACTTAATTAATTTTCAGAACATATCACACTCTGATAATTAATATATTTATTTAAATCGATTAATTTTAATGATTTTTAGGCTCTTGATATTTGAAGTTTGGTATGATTAACAGAATAGGATAATGTTGAGAATCATCTAAATATACTTGAAATCCTCAGAATAATGAACAAATATCAGTTACCAACTACAACCATATCGCTTTTCACTCTCCTTTAATTATGAATTCACTTTGATCCAATCCTCCTCCCGTTTTCACATAACATACTTATCTTCATCCCATGCATGTCTACTCTTTGGTCTTCTTCCTTCGTCTTTCACTCTTCATATATTTTCCTTGCTATCTTCTCGGCATTTTGATCCTTCCCATTACTTCAATATGCCCAATCTAAAAAAAGTAAGTATTAACGGTATTAAGTCTGTTATTGTTGGAGTCAAATCCGGTGTTCCCCAAGGAAGCGTAATTGGTCCTCTTTTATTCATTATTTATATAAATGACCTAAGTTCCCGAATCAGCAATAATTTGGCATTATTTGTAGACGAATTGGTCGTCTACCACGAAATAAGCGAAGACGCGGACTTAAAAGTTCATTCGTGGTGCCAGGAGTCCATGCGTCGGCTCGGAGGTCAATATGTAGATGTAGAAATCACTTGAGCCTCGCCATCGTAATCCTTTCCTCTTCTGGATCCTCCTTCCTGATTTCCTAATTTTTATTGTATCCTCTGGATTTTTCCAACTTTGCTTCTGAGAAATTTCATCTTAAAAATCTGCGCCATGCACAAACCTACTTTGAAAGCATACATTATGATAGGGGCGTAAGTAGTCTTGTTGATAACGCTCTTGCTCCTATGAGGAACTTCTTGGCTCCAAGTCAAGTTCGCAATGGTTCTTGAAGATCTCCAATTCCTTACATACAATTCAAATAAAATGCCTGTCACTTAAGTTTCTTCATGTGAACATAGAGCAGAGTGGCGCAGTGGAAGCGTGCTGGGCCCATAACCCAGAGGTCCGTGGATCGAAACCACGCTCTGCTAAATATTTTTGCAGATTAGTTATGGTACCCATGAAGTTCACAAGTTAGTTTCTCCTTTCAAAAATTTAAAGCCGTCCTAATCAGCTATCTGCCTATATATTTTCGGATCAAGAAACAGCTCCCTGTACGAGAAAACATTAACTAAATGCTTCGCTGATTTTGCATGTTTGTAAAACACTGGAAAAATGCAAACAGCCCCCATTCTTAAAATTGACCGTGAGGAGAATAAATCAAACGATACACCTGTATACTTCACAAAAATTTAGTGCATGGTTCTTAGATCAATTGTAGTCAATGTATTTCCCTTATGTCATCTACATTTACATACTTAACTTTATAAATAAAGAAATGTATAGGTATATGTATTTAATAGCCAAGACTAGTATATTCTAAAAGGAAGGCACATACGACCAAGGTCCTTCTGTGTACCCTCTTCTGTGCCATCTCTTGAACGGGAGTTAAAATTTCCCATCCAGAAGAGGAAAGGATTACGATGGCGAGGCTCAAGTGATTTCTACATCTACATATTGACCTCCGAGCCGACGCATGGACTCCTGGCACCACGAATGAACTTTTAAGTCCGCGTCTTCGCTTATTTCGCGGTAGACGACCAATTCGTCTACAAATAATGCCAAATTATTGCTGATTCGGGAACTTAGGTCATTTATATAAATAATGAATAAAAGAGGACCAATTACGCTTCCTTGGGGAACACCGGATTTGACTCCAACAATAACAGACTTAATACCGTTAATACTTACTTTTTTTAGATTGGGCATATTGAAGTAATGGGAAGGATCAAAATGCCGAGAAGATAGCAAGGAAAATATATGAAGAGTGAAAGACGAAGGAAGAAGACCAAAGAGTAGTCATGCATGGGATGACAGTATCATATTACCAGAGGTTAATGATCCCACTATTGGTTAATGTCCCCCTATGGTGTGTGCCCATGCAATTCGACCGAGTATTCACGTATTCATACGAGTACTCAAATAAATACCTGGTACCCAAGTATTCATAGCAGTACCCAAGTCATGAATATTTATTATGGATTCAGATGTTCGGCATTGTTGCCTAGGCTACGTGTTGCCTAAATTTCCACTTTTATTTCACCCATTCCTAGGCGCTTCTTCGATTAGAGTCTTTTCTGTTGTTATTGTAAATAGACGTAGTTAATTGATGCTAACGTGAGACTGTGGTGAATATTCAATGACGATCGAGGAGATATGAATTACTTGATGCTTTGAATAATATCTTGCTATTTTTATTATCTAAAATTTACTTTTTAAAGGCTCGAGAGGAAATATCTATTACAGGAAATGTGTAAAAGGTTTATAAAACGTTCATCGTGTGCCGATTTCGATGTTTGCCATAATCCGATTATAATTGGAATGCATTAAGCCTGTTCGGCTTAAATAAAGAATTTAGAATGCCTTGTTTAAACAGAACTTTCTTCGTACCAGGCTGCAAAACAGGGTATGCGTCTATGAGGACCCAAAATATGAGACTCGGATTTAAAAATAAGAAAAAAATAATCTGTCGACTGTATTTACATTTGAACTTCCGTCTTTCATCACCTGGCGGCACCACTTTCCAAAAAGTTAATTGTTTACGGAATTCTAGACAACAGTTTTTGGCAACGAGATCCAATACATAGCATATATTCATGACCCAATATTCATATGAGTTCCCAGGTATTCATTCGGGTACTCGATTACCAGAGAATGAATACATTTGGCCCATCCCTAGTTTGCCGTGTTAGGTCAGTATGGAGGAAATTATTGAAGCAGAGTTAGGTGAACAAATATGTATTTATGAGTGAAACCTTGTGACTGTGCCTGCCCCGCAAGGGAATTGCGTGATTTGTATGTATATAAAAGTATGTAACAGAAAAAATATCAGTTCAGGTGACTGATTTATGTCATAGCTTAATGAAAGAATGGATGGACTCATGCGGTGCAATAGCACAGAGTAAGATGAAGCAATTAAAATGCGTAATCGGTCATTTAGAATTAATGAAATGAACTGAAAATATTCTAATAACTTGGGTAGTTGTTGCGGAATCTTTGCAGCACCGTAGTTACTTACTGATGACAATTTATAGTGCGAATCATTTAAGAAAAACACTGCTTTTCCATGAAATTAACGAGCCAATTGCGCTCGATATCAATGTATGGTGGATAATTTTTGGTAAACACATGGACGTGTTTTTTTATTTTACTGGAAATTATATTCTGTGCCCTAGAAGATTGGTGAAAATATTACTTATCTAGCTAAAATGATTGCGAAAAACTGTTTTAAAAGAAGCAAAAACTCCGGTGATAATGAGTAAAATTAATATGAATGGATTAGACCACCTAATGTTTTTCTGGTTCTTATTGAGTTAACAGAGAATTAAATCCAGTACAGGTGAATGATTTGCTCCATAGTTCAAAGGAAAGATTAGGTGGAATTGTATGATGCAATAGTAGAGGGTAATATTAAAGCCATTAAAATGCGCAATCGGCCATTTTGAATGTGCCAGACGTGCTTTTAATATTCTAATGACATAGTTAGCTGTTGCGAAATCCACGAATGTCTTCGTAGCACTTTTCTAGTATATCTGATTTGACCGCATACTGTTCTCCTGACTGATTTTTGTTCTTTTGTCTAGCGGCCGGGGAACGTGCGAGGTTCTGATTTGACCTGGGCCGAGTGCGGCACACTAGGTGCGAAATCACCCCTGCCACACACCCAAGTGGGTGCTTGCACGCTATTTTGTAGGCGTGGGTGAGTAAGGGGACACTCCTGACGCAGAGGACAGGAAGAATTGTCATATCTCTTTCACCAACCCTCCTGGACTTGATGTCGCCAGTTCTCACAAACAAACAAACCTCCTGTCGAAAGAGATTCGCGTCCACTTTTCGCACGCACGAGTCTCGGCAGAGACAAGTACCAAAAATTGCACTCATCCGAGAGTGCGTTTAATTAGCACGTCGCCTTCCGTTGTCCCGACTCGCACTTGTCCTCACGCGAATGGGGGAGTCGCGGTCCCCCTTTCGCGGTAACCAGTCCCCCGGGGGCAAAGCAGGCGCCGGTGCTGAGGTCGTCCCATGCGTCGAAGGAGTGGATGCCTCAGGGGTCATGTCTGTCCCCTTGGAATTGAGCGTGGCACCTCCAACAATGGACAATCATGCCTTCTTTTGTTCTGCACTGCGTCCACGCCAGAGGGCAGCTGTGGCCGCTGTGTCTTCCGCACCCGTAATTTCTTCTTCGGCACATCTTGTGGTGAGACGTGGAGCGAGGTACTTCGACAAGTTGGTCCAGCCCTACCATCGAAAGCTCACTCAATTAAGCGTGGTCGGAATTAGGGAACCAGAACACGGAACAGGATCAGAAGGAACGCGCTAAATTCAATGCCTAGTCTTCTCTGGTTACAATCCTAGGATTGGTCTGCAACATTCTTCCACTTTGTCCGATCTTGGGCTAATCCTTTCACTTCACTGTACGATTTGCAGCCTAGTTCCTTCATCAACTATCCCATATAGTCTAGTCTAGGTCTGCCCCTCTGGTTTTTTCCCTATACTGTACCCTTTGGAATAGTAGGTATTCAATTAATAAGTAGATATGTATTAAACTTAGGGGCTCTGTTATAGACCTTCGATTTATTTCATCAGCCTCATGTTTACACGCTATTTAAGGAGAAATCTGTGCTTTGAAGTACTGTTTACTAAAGATGTATAAATTAGCTGAGATGAATAAATTTAAGCTTAGTGCTAGGTTCTACATTTTTTTTTAAATTTCATGAAAATACTCCTTTTGGCAATACCTTTTGGGACAATTTCCACTAGCAAAATAAATCTAGCGCGCAGCCTCCGAGTCTCTACTAGTACTCCACTTCTCAACCCCTCTCAAACCTGGGAAACAATATGTGTTCGCCGGTACTAGTTTTTTACGATACGCGCAGCTTTTCTTTGTATTTTATTAACTTTTTTGGTTAAATCCTCATGACTAGAGTCCCTAATACTCGCGGCGTACTCGAGGTGTGGCCAAACCAGGACGAAGTGGCACATATCGTTTACCCTTTCATCCGAGGACCTTCCTATTGTACTACACTTGATAAATCCTAGTTTCTTAATGCTATGGCGCATTTGTTTTATATGTTTGTTCACCACGATACATCTGAAGTTGGAGTAATTCCATTTTATTTGGCCTTTTCTGAGAACTTGATGTTTTCTCCACCCAAGGAGTAGATATGGCATAGGTGTGATGAGTTTCGCAAGAAGTGTATGGTGGTACATTTACTAATACATATTTAGTTCCGGCCCCCACTCCGGGCACCAAGAATGAACGTTGTTCAGGTTCAATGATTTTTGTCCAAACGTTGTTTTCATTTAATAATAATTGATGCTACTACCGGGTAATAGCACTAATGCTGTGATAAATATACTGCAATGCTGAAAATAAAATTATTCCAAGCACTTTACGCGGGGTGAGTTGCTTATAATGATGATATGTTATTAAACACAGGTTCAAATCCTCTCTATAAGTAAGTACATGTGGAATAAGCTGTCTAAACTTCTTCAAACATTCTCAATAGTAACTTATGTTTGTTCCTCAAAGTAATATTCATCAATTTTCTTGTCTGTCCGTATATTCTTCCTCATTCATTCATTAATTGGTCGTTCAATCTTAAGATTGGTTGACTGCAGCCCCCCTCTCTTCTCTATCTAATGTTAGTTCCCTTGCCTCCTAGTAGCTCTTCCTATGTATATACTTTCCTCTTTATGTGGTCCATGAACTTATTCCTGGGTCTTCCTGTGGGGGCTATTCCCCTCATATTACCATCAATTGCAATCAAATAGCCGGCCCCGGTGGCGGCGGGGTGAAGTCCTCGCCTGCTAATCCGAGGGTCGCGGGTTCGAGTCCCGCCTGGGTGGGTTTTTCACCACCCAGGGCATGGATGTGTGTCATGTTCTGTTGGTCCGTTCCCTGGAAAACCTGATGACAGGCTCAGCAGCCTATCGGGATTCCGGGGACATACGGGCCAACAGAATCGTCCGGCAAGCAAAAAAAAATAAATAAATATGTTTTTCACAAACCCACTGTGTTCTCGCATCTCAAGGTGTGTCCAATCCATGTGGTCCTTCATTTCTGTAAGGTGTTTCATGTGGTCGTTTCTTCTTCTACTCTTCTGTGCACTTCATCATTTCTTATTTTTTCTGTCCAATTTATCTTCAGCATCATCCTCCAGCTCCAGGTTTCGAAGGTTCCCAGTCTTTTATGGTCAGCTATTCCAATGGTCCATGCCAACGCTCCATAGAGTGCCACGCTCCACACGAACGATAACACAAACTGCTTCCTGGTTCATAATCCTCTCTTCTTAGAGCACAGTGGTTGTCTTTTTCCCATGAACGCCCTCTTAGGTTGGGCTATTCTCCAGTTGATTTCCATTACACTTCTTCTGTCCCACGTGATTTTACTTCCAAAATAGGTGAAGGAATCCATTTCCTCTCATTTCTCTCCTGTCAGGGTGACTTCTAAATTTTGTTTATCTCTTCCGCACACCTGGAATATAGTTGTTATTGTTTCTACAGTTATATTTTGTTCTTACCCGGAGCGCGCCGGGTTTGTTCTTGAAATAGGACAAGTATTGCACGCCTGATATATTGTCAGCTTGTGCCACATCCCCTCAAACATGGCTTGCCCCTTAAGTACTTCTAAGGTGTATATGCAGAACAATGAGTGGGATTTTAACAGCGGCTTCGTCAAGTGTTTAAAATGCCGGTGTTAGCGAAAAGACGTATCGATTAATTTGTAGCTGTTCGGTTCATCAATCCTGGTCAACTTAAAACGCCTATTTTCAAAAACCTTTCCTTTTCCCCATAAATCAGAAAACATCAGAATGAAAGCTCGCGCTCTACATGCTTTATGCACAGTATTCGGTACTTTTAGAAAAATATGTTCGATTTATTCGAAATAAACTCTCAAATTGGCCCATATATTTCAAAGAAATATATGGGCCATTATTGCTCTTTGTCTTGACGCATGAAAGTGAAGCCTTTTTTTTTGTAAACATTCATCCTCCAGACACGGCCATCTCACACAAAAACCGATGAAATTTGTGAATAACGCCAAGGTATTGTTGAAGGACATTTTAATTTTGTATTCTTCTGAATAATAATAACGGTACCCCAATATCTTCATTTTATAAAATAGCGATTTTTTTCGGCACATTGATGGATTCTTTCAATATGGCCGATTGCGCACAATAATACTTCCTTCCATCCCTTAACTATTGTACCACATGAAATATTTAGAACTTAACGCAAAGAAATATAATACATTTTCAACCTTCGCTCTGTTTACCAGAGATTTAAATCCTAGTTTTTAAAACTAGAAAGAGTATCGCAACAAACTTTTAGGACATCTTTCTTATCTTCCTCACACTCGTTATTAATCGGTATTGAAGCCTACATTAAATCCTATTTTGAGGTTTACTCACTCACCAAGCCCTATTTAAGGACTGCAATGAGAATTGTGAGGGATTTTGGTTTTATAAAAGGGGTACAAAAAAATTTTTTTACTTATTTTTTTTGGTGGTGATGAGTTGAGAAGGAACACGACCCTTAAGCCTCGTACCACACGCTGTTTTTCTGTTTGTGTTCACTCAATTGTTTTAAATTTAGTCCTCCACTTCTTTTCCCACCCCTTGACGGGAGACCCTTCGCCGATTCTCTCCTTTTGTTCGGAAGCACTGCAGTCACCCCTTTCCCCTTTAACCCTCCGCCGCTCCGTTCCCACGGCAACGTCAAATGCACCTCTACCCATCCTCCGCCCCATTCGACATCCCACCGACTTCCCTACTAGTCCTCCGCTCGCATTACCACGTGGAGTGCTATTTTGGCGCGCGGGAAAGGGGTGAAGAAGACCCGAAGGGAAATAAAAGGGTAACGGGAAAGGGCCGACATCTTGTCCCCGTTTTATAACTTGCTAGCGCGCCGGAGACACCAAACACTACTCTCTCAACGCTTCACTCTTTTTTGTTCCTCCCTCTCGTTTCGTAATGTAAACGAATAAACAAACATTTCAAGTTGAATTAAAAACTTTTTTAAAATTTCCTGCTTCCTTTTTGCCTCGATCCTTTCCTCTTTTTTCGTGACGACACCATTTTTGTGTATGTGCCTGCCTCCCATCTTCAATTCACGACTCGACCCTCATTTCTTTTGTTTTTAATTTGAAAAAAATGAAGAGCGAAATCTTTTTCGTGCGACCTCGTGCTTTTGCGCTCCATCTTTCTCTTCTTTCCTCCATCATTTTGGACATCGCGATGGCATTTCTAGCCCCCCTCATACCTGCTAATGGCCTATTTGATGTTGAAATAAGGCTTGGATACGCGATATTCCTGATATTGAGTATTACGACATTCACCTTTCTGGGCAGACGATGCGACATCACTTGCGGTATTTACCTTTCACGCTATTGGAAACATCACATTTTAATGTAATTCGATGTACCTAATTCTATGAGCTGTAAAGCGATATGAACAACACCATGAGACAATCGATGCCATGACATGGGGTAGTCGACCTAAAGGCGGGATTACAAATTGAAGCTCTTCCATGACAGTATCCTTGCAATCGACACTTCGATGTGTAGGCAGGGACATCCATGGAATTAAGCGTCGATATTAGTGGTAAACGACCGATGTTCCCACTTGCAAGGGAAATAGACTGGCTTCTGTTTTGCCTGCAAGTAGCATACCGTTTCTGCGATAAAATCACATCGCGTCCGATGAAATCTTGGTAACATAATGTTATTCGTTTTGATGCAGTATTGCATGCGATGCAATTCCATGCAATTTATGTCCGATGAAATCTGTGGCGTTATGTGTCCTAATGCGATGTGATTCGATCTACTGCAATATTTGACATAATAAATGGTGAGATGCGATTTCATACAATGCAATATTTGAAGAAATTGGATGCGATATTTGAAAGCAATGCAACGCGAAGGGCGACTTGACCCGATGTTATTCGATGCTAAGTGATCATGAGGAAAGCACTTGAACTAAAGGCCGTGGAATGCGATGCGAGTAATGGAATGCGATACGATACATCGCATATTTTATGATGAATAAAATTATAACCTTTGAAAGAACTCGTGCCCAAAAAAATAATTAATATCTGAAGAGCGGCTGAACTGTTTTTGAAACAAGGAACTGTTCAGGAAATTCGTCAAATTCTGGTGGAAATTCGTCTGTAACCTACGGCAAAGTTCACTTGTTATTAGCGAGAGAGTTCACCAGTTACCAAGATGAGGTAAGGGACTGAGAATATATGATTAGTTTATTGAGACAGTTGTTATTTACAGGGGAAAATTGGCAAGTAATTAACTCCAGCAAGGGTTGAAGTTTGCCTTGAAAAAATCAATTGCCTTGACCTGGATTCGAACCGGTATCTCCCCTTTGTCGGTCAGGTGTGTAGGCCAGTTGTTACACCACAAAAAAATCCTCCTTCAACGCGAATTTCGAGGGAGTTTATGCGAACTTGCGTGAGTGACTTCGTAGAATATAATTTGTATATGCAATGATTGGAAAAAAGTATGTAACTAATGGATTTCACAATAAGTATTTTTATAAGGGTATTCTATTCCTCAGTCGCTGAACACCTTAAATAGAAAATCAGAAAGTTTGAAGTAATGGTCCACTAATATTTTTATTGTTTACGACCCGGGTTTCGTCACGTAATGACATCTTCAGGTCCTGAAGCTGACTCGTCGTCAATGTAGAATTTTCAAGAAAATAGGATGTTCCCGCCCAATGCCGATTATCTGTGTCGCAACTTTTGTCGTGCGTAGAAAATGTTGTTTTGTTTTTGTTATGATAATACTGTATTAATCCACATGTACTTTGTGGTAGTTGCTTTATTTTTATCTGTGTTTTGAGATTTTGTGCTGAAGCTGAAGATGTCATTACGTGACGAAACCCGGGTCGTAAACAATAAAAATATTAGTGGACCATTACTTGAAAGTTTTTGGTTTCCGATATGGAGTGGTTCCACAAAGTGAAGCCTGAATTTATTTGTTATACCTTAAATAGAGCTGTGCGAATGCTTCGAAATAGAATCGAATCGACTCGAATCAGGCTTAGTTCGATTCGGTTCGCCTGCGAATCGGGATGCTTCGAAAGCGAATGATTCGTAATATTCGAATCAGATAGATTCGTCTTCGAATCGTTACATGGCACTCATATCCGAATCGCGCGCCGTCCGTTTAGAAGATGTTTTCCTCAAGCGAAAGTAAAATTTGAATGACCACGCGTTATTCTGTGCTATTCTTTGTGCCACTATTTAGATGTATAAGCTAATTTAAGGCCCTGAAATATAGGGAAAATCTATATTACTTTAACCCTGCAAAAATATTAGCATTTTATTTAGAAGTCGAATTCTTTTAGGGTGATTTGATTCGCTAACGAATATTTAAGAAAATTTCGTTTCGATTCGATTCGAAATATCTTTTGGGAGATTCGATTCGGTTTGATTGGAAATGAAAATCCCTGATTCGCTCAGCACTAACCTCCAAGCTCTCCTCCTTTCCATTCTCATCTTACAGACGCTTATTTTTCGTCTTATTAATGTTCACCTCTTCCATCCGCTTCATCTTCCCCTTCTATACTTAACCAATTACAGTATCGCTACGGGTGTTTACATCGCCATACTCCTCCATTTTTGCCACCGTCTACCGAATCCCCCGCCTTCCCGCGACTCCAGCCTCGCCCAGTCGATATAAAGTCTTTTACGTAATGCGCACTCCCCGGCATTAATTCGCGCCTCGAGTTTGCATTTTCATTTATTTACGAGAGGAGGAGGGCGCTCTCCGACCCGCTCGCTTGCCGCGCCGCCATTTTAGAGCCCGCCCATCGTCACGCCTGCCCTCTCTCGTCAACCCTCCCAACCACAAACGCGCACACGAGCACAAACAAGCCCTTTATACTTCACCTTTCTTTCTCCTCCCACCCCCGCCCTCCAACAACATATTTTACCTCATTAAGACCCGCATTAATCTTCTTCCCTCCGCTGAAATTTAAAATTTAAATTGTTCTTCTTATTTTTCGAGCTCATCTTTTAAACTTAGTCGTGTTTCCCATCCCATTAGTCGTCTCTCAGTTGGTTCCTCCTCTGGTTTTTGCATGCCTCCAGCACTTGCAATTTTGGAGCGTAGCGGTGAAATACTTTTCCTAACGGTTTTCATCATCATTTTTTTCAGTTTTCTCTCGCTTAAGGTAGTTTAAGCGAGATAGTTCCCTTGTCATAATGGAGGCCATATCCGAATTACAATTTTTAATTTCATCAGCTGTAAAAAGCATGAATTATGTATTGCGTTTTTGATAGTGAAATTAAACACTGTTACATGACTGAAATTTTGAGTTATTAAATAAAAATATATACACATAGCTGTTAAATTTGACTCGTTTTTTTCAAGCGGTATTTTTAAAACTCCTTCACAACAGACTGTTTTTTTTGCAATTCAGAAAAAATAAATTGGGTGACGATGTGGTTTATTTTTTTTTTAATGTCGAGCAAAAATGCAGACTGCATACTTTTGATTTATTGACAAGATCTAGATGTTAGAAATTTTTCATTTTTTAAACAAGATCCCTCCAGAGTGCTTACATGAACCATTTTCCACGAGATAAGCTGGTGTTTTTCTTAAAAAAAATCTCCAAAAGTAGTTCCGTAAGGGACTGATATTATGGTATCTTTGGAAGGGTGAGATATTTTCCTTTAAAATGAGACTCAATTCGTTGATTTCTATATGAAATGATATTTCGCTCAAACAACCTCTTGGCTGGTGTTCCGCATTCTCAGGTTCTTTATCCGCGTTCGTTGACTTTGGCTGACAATGGTTTCGATGGCTATCCTGCTACCATATTCAGATCGAAGGTGGAAAGAAGCTGTTTTTGAAGCCATATATATAGTGCTGGTCGTCCTGGTGCTGCGCTGCGATTGGTTGGAGCGGATGATACTTCTCCATGAGCTGCTGAGTGGACAGCCACCGTGTATCTCTTCAGCAGTCTGAAGACGGTTGTGTGATAGCTATCGAAACCGTTGTCAGCCAAAGTCAACGAACGCGGATAGAGAACCCGAAAATTTGTAACACTAATGGACAACGCCGCGAAAACCTTCTCAGGAATTTTAACTCTTGGCTATTAGCGAAACAGTTAAACATCGTTCCTCAAACATCGATCTTAATGTGAGCTGATAATCAGTAAGTTTAGTGGTTGTAAAGCACAGTTACGCACAGCAGAAAATCTTCATCTGCTAAATATAAATTAAAGCAGGAATGCCACGATCAAAGAAAAAAGGACGTAACTAACTTGTGCATTGTGCAACTTTTGCATTCCAGTTTTTATGAATAGATGCTTGTATACAAACACATGTAGCCTATAGTCACCGAAAGGAGTATATTCACAACCTAAATAATTGATTACATACTATACATTACATAACATTGGTTTTGGGTATGCAAAGTAAGCTATAATTTACGCCCATAGTTCGGATTCCGTACTCAAAAGTGTATTTAAGAGATCGAGAAGTTTCAAAAGATATCTCTCAGATATTTATATTATTTCAGTTTTGATGTTTACATATTGTATACTAGAATTATACACACTGCTTATGTTTTTGAAGATTATAGGTTGCAGAAGTTGGGCCCGAAGAATTCACAAAAAATATTATCATTTTTAATGATATTATTAAAAATGGTAAAAGCTCTTTTTTCCAAAGTAATATCAATTCTATGTCTCTCTTTGGCTTGTTGGAGATCAAAAGATTTGTTGTTCTAATGTATGTTAAGAACTAGAATGGAAAGAACTAACTAATACTGACTTAGTATCAGGGCAATACTTCCTACATATTATAGTGTACTCGACATTTTTCATCTTCAAGAAATAGTTTGTAGATAAGTTTCTAAAATTAATAATCATACTGTAAAACTATTTTTTTTAGAGTACGAAATTCCTTATAACAATACCCATTGTATGCTTAAACGAAATACTCCTATGCTAAAAACGTATGATTACCATAATTTATGTGGCAAGAATTAAGCCAAATATAATATACCACACACCTTTAATTGTATGCCTCATCAAGTACATTATTTAAAACGTTTGGCAGAAATTAAGTAAAAGGCCTAAGAATGGTTAGTTAACGAAATTAAGAATCTGTAATCTATAATAACTATCTGGTATACTTATGACAAAGATTTATTTATCTACTTTTATAGGTCAAAGATTTGTTTGAAATATTTGCTTTTTAAGTTTTGTCTCTTGGTAATATGCTGCTAGGATGAATAATTTGAAACCTTCTGACAAGCCACGTGGCTTAGAAGGACCTAGGTTATATGTCTTAGGTCTAATATATAAAAAAGAATATTTGATGTCTTATGTCTAATATATAAAAATGAATGTTTGTTTGTCATCTATGCGTTCCAATACCATTCATCAGAATATAATGAAATTTTGGTGAGTAGTTGTGCGCGCCCGCGAAGGTTTCTGAATTACTAAATCCATTGTACAATAGGTAGAGCGCGACTCGTTTCAACAAATGAGTGTTGGTGCGCGAGCTTCTCAAACAAGCGAGGATCGACAAGCAAGCAACGAAGCAGACCGTTCACAAGTTGCTCAACCACGTGCATCAGAATCGTATCAATGAGACGTAACATTGCGTGCATCAGAATCATATCAGTAAGACATAATATGTGTTCAATGGTACGAAAAATAATTGTACGTAGAATAAAATTTGGTGTGGTGATCTCTTTGTTTGCTTTTTTTGATTCATGCATTTGATTTTCGTATACGCTTTGCTTTTTCCTGAAATTGGATTATTTAGCTTGAAAATCTTAAATCTATGCACTACTTCAACGATAGAATATTCTTGTGGAGGGCGCTTCAAGTACAGTACTCCGTCCGTCGGATGAGATATTTAACTGTGGTCCTCTTAGCGTCTTTCGTCAAGAGCAGGCTAATGCCGACGCCGGGTTTCTCTCCACTCTTCCTCCCTTAACTGTCCCCTATGGCGCAAATGACCTTAGCTGTCGGTCGCCTCCCCAAATATCCAATCCAACAATAGAATATTTTATTTACTTGGAAACCGCAGCATAGGCATGGACTGGAAACTCACACCATCATTTGTTCGTTACAAATTCCTGTGTAGGCACGAGGAATAATTGGACTAGGTCTCAAATTTGTTTGTGTCTGCTTTGTATATACGTGTTTACTTGGAAAGAACAAGAGGCATTGCAACGCATACCGGGCACAGCTTGTATGAAATAAAGGTATTTTTCATTTTTTTTTAAATTAAAATAGTTGTATGATATTAGAATAGAATAGAAATAGAAAAAGGTTCATTGTCCTAGGAACATTTGCTCCTATGGTGCAAGGTTTTACATCTAAACATTAAATTAACATATGAAAAAAAGAAAAAAAATAGTGAAACAAAATACAATAACATAAATGAAGATATCAGTTTTACAATTAAAGGGATTATATTAAAATAGAAAGACCAGAGCAACTGAATATCACAACTTATAACTTAATAATAAAATAAGAGTTTTAGATTTTTATTAGTGATGGTCAGCTGAGACTTCGAAGTCATTTGTTTATGTAATACATACGATAGAATGTTTTCCAAATAATCAAATGGTTCGGTGAGCATTAAACCTCAAACATAACTGAAATGGCATTTGTTAATTGAAAAGAGCTTTACGGATGACACGAGATTATCCGGTGGAGTGATTTTTAATAGCCATGATCTCGCTCTCAATAAAGGCAGTTATCCATTTCTTCTTTTCTCTCGTGAATTTCCACTCACTCCTCCAAATCCGCAGCCCCATTTCTCCCTCTCCAAGTTATCCTCTTACATTTTTTTTAATTTCACAGCTCCGAGGTCCTCTTATAAACCAACTCCCACCCCATTGCCGTCAATCGCACGATGGCTTTTCGCGGAGTTTCCTCCTCCTGCTATACCATGAGCGTCCTCAATGCTCTGTCACATCGACACGCTACACGCCGAGGAACTGAACTGCTTCAATTTTTTTCTCATTTTTCGTTTTGCTTATTTTCCATCGCACTGGGGAGAAAAGTAGGATGAGGCTGAGTGAAATCTGCGCAGCGGAAAGAAGTTGCAATGGATTATGTTGTACGAACACGTCGGGATTCAACTTAAACTCCTTTTGTTGAGTTGGTGTTGGAGATTTGACGCAGTCGCGTCGTAGCGACGGGTAGGAGTCGTCATTAATTTTTTTCAAATCATGCTGCCTTCGTTTGTTTATTTTCTTCTCAGTAATTTCAGCCGGCTGCTGTTATAATCCGGATCCCGACAGAGGAAAAGGGGGGTAAATATTTCCAGCATTAAACCGCGCCATTGCGAAGCTCGACGGAGTGGTAGTCTAGTACAAAAGCTTCACGCTGAGCGATCTCATATGGGGATGAGATTTCGTGGTTTCAATTACTGCAAATTAACAGGGATGTGCAGAGTCTTTCAAGACCTGGAGATTTAATTAACGAAACTTTTAAACTCTTCTCACAAAATTCATACCCATCCATTTTTTGTGTCATTAACACTCCATCATTTGCCGGTTGGTTTTCTGAAAATACTCGTGGTGAAATGTTGAACCTCAAACCGCTCAAATAACGTGAATTTGCTGGATGACTCCGATAGATGCTGTTATTTGATGATCTGGGGTTGCGAGAACAGAAGAGTATTGAAGTGTATTTAACAAGAGGAATGAATACTTAGCGTATATTATTATAATCAAATAAAATCCTACCATAAATTAATTCGAAAATAAAATCGCAATTCAAATTAATAGTCATAAATCATAATAAAACAGCACATAACAATGGATAACTAGGGATGCCAAACATATATCAATATTTACATCGGGGAGTTCAGGACGACGCAAAAATAATAAACAGGTAACAATAAGTAACGGGGGACGCCTAGAGAGTGAACAGTAAGGAGTCAGTAGAGATAAGTGGGGGAGCAAAGATCTAAAGGACGCGAAGTGGGGAAAAAGTTCGAAAGTCGGAGAATAAAAACGGCAGGGAGTGGATACATAGCGGCATAGAGGAGACGAAAGAGAAACCAGGGATTTATAAAGAGGTCAGTAATGAATCGGGAAGGAAACCCAAGAAAGAAACCGTACGGCCCAGAATTCTGGAAATAAGGAAGGAGGAAGACCGCGAAACCATACCCGCAGCCACATAAGAGGGACGAGAAGCCCCAGCGTCTGATAAGTCTAACTTTAAGGATAATAAAGCCAAGAAAAACAATAACCTCCATTTATAAAAATATTGCTATCTAAAATAACGTAAATGTATAAAATTGGAGCATAAAAGAGTAACATTGTAAATTGGATCCAATACATTTTAAACAGCTCAAAATATTTGTGTTGTTATAACCACATCAATTTTTTTCATTAAAAGAAAGTATTATACTATTTAATTAATTGAGCAAAGTGTTTTTATTAATATGTTGTATAATGCTAACCATTAACCCATTCAGCAAGGAGGTAAGATTTTAAGTGTTTGGGTAATTGCGAAGGTTGATCGAATTGGTTTCAATAGGAAAGAAAAGCGTGACCGGGTGAAGTTACATTACGATTGCATGACGAATTCAACATCGAAAACAACATTAGCAGAGTGTTGCGAATATTTCATTGCTAGTGTCGTCTTTTGAGACAGAATGAGTAAACATAATGTAATATAATGCTCTCATTCCACTCTTTCCTTGGAGAATAAATAAGCTTATGTGTAAGGTAAATATTACATAACAATAAAACGTGTTGAGGAAGGTAATATATGCTAAATTCCTGCTACTGTTCTCCATACGTTTGCAATTGTGCTCAGAAAAGATGAAATTAGTAAGAGTACCTTATTGAAAATATAAATATATTCCATAATAAAAAACCCTGAGAATCATTACATTGATACAGGAATCTTTGGAGTTTTCTACGAGAAAGGTCAATGTTGAATTTATTTTTTAAATGCCACTGTTAACCCATTATAACTTCCTCTAAATCTGAATTATTGTTAAAATACGATGTAAGTTGTAAACAGTTACTGCGACAATAATTCTCACTGCATTTTTATCAAAAGATTTTTTTGCATTTGACAGAAACTGTTTTGATGGACGTTTATTTCGCGTGTTTGAGCTTTGAAACATATATTGAGTAAGGCCTATTTTGCGGATATTTTTCTGTCTAGAAAAGTGTGTGTCACCATAGCAATTGTTTTATTTTTTTAAATATTTTCAGGAATCACCCTCCCTCTTAAGTGTACAAATGGGTCAGTATTTTTATCATTGAAGGTTAATTTTAATTTTTCATCTCGACTTCGTTCAGCTTTTCATGTTGAAACATAAACTTATTGCTGGCTCAAGTTTTGCAACATTCTGTCTTACTTTCAGGGCTGTAATAGTAATCTCTAGCGATAAACGTGATGGGTTAACATTCATCTGTTTCTACAACGTATCTGCCCTTGGTGTGTTTAAATTGAATACTCTACATAGTAATAGTAATGCGTTCGAGTACATTAGTCATTCAATGAAAATTTGATCAAAGAATTTAGAATCAATGTCAGGCATTTATTTATGCCTCCTGTTTCAATAGTGCTTAATGAGGATACCAATACCTGCAATGTCAGCTCGTACGGTATGCAGTATCTACTGATCTTCTGCTTGGACACATTCTCTTTCCCTTATAATATAATATAATATAATATAATAATCTCTCATGTCTCATTTTCATTTTTGCTTCACAGCAGTGAAATCATATGAAAATCAGGTAAAAAAATAAGGACAACGTTCCTTACATATAGTATTTTTCGAGACATGACTAATGACACTGACTATCTACTGACTAGCAATCTAAGCCTAGGAAAGTCTAAGATAACTCTTGTATTGTAATTTTTTGCAACTCTTTGTGTGCAATAATACAGTGTTGCGGTTAAAAGCTAGTATGAAAATCTTAATTTTACATGAACTACCTATTAGCCCGCGAACGCATCAACTTGACTAGTCAGTGGTTGCCATGGTTAAGGTGATTATAACAGTAGCTAAAGGTCTTTACGAAAAGATATCCTCATTTGTCGCAAATTAGTTTCATGGATTATGTACATTATAATGAAGAAAATTGTTCTTATCTTAAGACAAAATAATTGCAACTGCAAATTATTACAATGACAAATGTAGGGTTAGAAAAACAAAATTTACAATGCAGTTAAGACATACGGAATTGTATATTCCAAAGAAAAACAAATTATGGAGATATAATACTAATAGCAATGTTACCTAAATTTTAGTATACCTAATATACCCACCATTTCAGAATTTAAAAAATCTGTTTGGACTTATTGTTAGAAAATCATTGATAACGAAATCGATTGTCATTCTCCTGAAGACATGAATAAGTGATAAAAAGTGTAAAATTTATTTTGTATGCAATAGTCATAATTAAGTGTACTTGATTAACATATGTAATTTCACCAATAATCATACTGATGCAAGGGAGTGATGGAAATTAACTCCACCAATGTCTGTATTGTTATTTGTCCACACAAGCACCTCCTGACGAGCCAGAGGCTCAGGAGAACTTATACTGTATTTATCAAATTTCTGTATTTTTATTAACTTGCATTGATGTATTTGTATTTATACCAATTTCGAAACTATGAAAAATAAATTTCGCGTAATTTAAAAAAAAGTGAGGGGATGACTGAATGATATAATGGATGAATAATTTATTTGTGCTCTGGGTTAACCCATTATAACAAAAAATTGTGTAACAATATCACATTCTGCTCAAAAAATATTTTAATAGGTAAGGAAAACCATAATAGAACAATATAACGAAAATATATAACCAACCTTACATTGGTCAACTCAAGCAGATTCATTCTTGAAGTTTTAAATACAGGTAAAGTTTATTTTTGAATGATTCCGGTGAAGAGAAGGTTTAAATGTGAGACGGTAATTTATTCCAAAACTTAGAAGCGATGATAAGGTAGGAGTTTAGGTAGAGGTTGGTACGGACTGGGGGGATGTGAAGAAGGCTTGGGTCAGATCGGGTTAATCTATGGGAAACACTTGTGCTGTTGGAAAATAAATTGTATAGGTAATCAGGCGTTTGGTATGTGGAGAGGGAAAAAAAGGAAAGACCCCAAGAAGTATTTTCTTCAAGAGTCGAGAGGTAACCACTTCAGTTCAGCGAAGTATTTGGGAAAGTAATCTCTGCGAATATCGAATATTAATCTAACATAGTAGTTAGTTAGTCGCTGAAGGCGGATGTCAAGGGTATTTGTTAAAACACAATACACTAATATACAGAAAATCCACAGTTGGAAATATCAGAGAAGTTACAAGTGAGACATTAAAAATAAAACTGATCGTAAAAAAACGTGACGACATTGGGCGTCTCTTCGTAGCGCTTAGAGCTTAAGCTTCGTAGAGCTTAAGGTAGTGCGAGCGAGATAATTCCCTAATCATAATAGAGACCATATTTGAATTATACGTTTTAATTCCACCAGCTGTGAGACACACGAATGAAATATTGCATTATTAATGGTGCAATAATATAGTTTTACACGACGGAAATTGTAAGTAATAAAATGAAAATATCTCAATAAGTCATTAACTTGACTCATTTTTTTCACGCGGTACGTTTGAAATTCCATCAATACGGAAAGTTAATTGTGGTTACGAAGAATTTAATGCGGTGACAGTATGATTAATGTTAAAAAATAGGTGATAAAACACACAAAATACACGCTGTTGATTTTTTGGACGAGATATAGGTGTTATAAATTCCTCATTTGTTAAATAAGGTCTCTCTGTAGTGCATGCACGTACCATTTCCCATGTAAAAGGGCTGGTATTCTCTGGCACATATCTCGGAAAGTAGTGTATTAAGAGGTTGAATTTTTGGTGTCAATGGAAGGATAAGATATTTTTCTTTAAAATGAGACCAAATTCATTGATTTCTAGGTAAAATGATATTTCGCTCAAACTTCCTTAACGTTCGTATCCATATTGAAAAGAATACTTCGTCGTTTTCAACCATTATAGAAAAGCACAATGTATTCATTTCCATATGAATACTGATCGTAAAAACTAATTCAAAAAAATGGCTTCACTATTATCATCCACATGATATAAAAAAACTTCATCTTATCATTGAAATTGCTTCGTCAACGACGTGTACGTAGTAGGAGCGTGAAGAAATAACAACTTGGCTGTTTCCACATGGAGTTTTATTGTTACCGACCATGGTTTCGTTACAGAGTAACATTATGAAGGTAAAACATTTTCAAAAAATGAGCCGTATATGTTGAAAATGTTTTACCATGATAATGTTACTCTGTAACGAAACCATGGTCGGTAACAATAAAACTACATGTGGAAACAGCCAAGTTGTTATTTCTTCAGACGCTCCTACTATGAAGGATTTCCACGAAGTCACGCCCGCTACCATTACTTATACGTGTACGTAACTTTAAAAAGCCATGATCTAATTAGGTTCCCACCTAGCAAATCCGGCGCCGTTCCATTCCCCATACAATGCGCTATTTATGTCCTTTTTATGAAGCAAGGCCAGCCATTCCGAGCTCAACTCGGGTCACATTTAACTCATTTAGACGAGAGTAAAAGCCAGAAAGGGCTGAAGTGTCTAAGGAATGGAGGGGCCATGAAAGAAGCAAGAGAGAGGGAATAAAAAAAAAGAATTTTCTGTAAATACGTAAATATATGTGAGGAGAAAAAGAGAGAGATGTGAGGTAACATGAGAGGAGTCCGGAAGAGGAGGAGGAGGAGGAGAAGAGAGAAGGAGGGAGTTATTATTTTTTGTTATTTTAGATGTGAGCAGAATTGAAAGAGAGGGACTTCCTCCCACACCACAAGGATGAACGACACTCGTGTGGATTCAGTTCCATTTCATGTCCCCTTCTTTTTTTTTCTCTCCACGTTTCGTGTACCCATCCACCCCCTTGGCCTCGTCCACGTCTTAATTATTCCTGCCCCACCCCACCCCTCTGTTTATTTACGAGCAGTTTTCTTCTTCTCTGTCATTTTTTTTTGTTTAATTCCTTTCACTCCGTCCCCGGCGGTCGCTATTCAGTTGGTTTTATTTTTATCGTCATCTCCTTCTTTTTTTTGAACCAGGAAAGGACGGGAGAGTTGTATGCTTCCGAGGAAAGAGAGCAGGCACTTCAGCAAACGTGTATACACACGAACTGTGCAGTTTCTTGCGTGTGTGTGTGGTGTGTGTTGGTGAGTCTTTGTGGGAGAGGGGACAAGGGGGCAACCACAGGGTTCGCGATACCCTGTCCCTCTCTCTCTCCCCTTATTGAACCCTTTAATACCTTCCACCCATCCGCATCCCCCGCCCTACACTTTCCCCTCGCCCCCTCTCCCTCTCTGAAAATACCCCAACGACGACTCCAAACCCTTTTTGCTCAATTCCAAATCGATTTCCTTTTATTTTTCGCCTCTTCATCTCTTCCTCCTCCTACTCGCGCCCGTCTCTCCGTAATGGGGAGATGGCCGTTTCGTCCTTATTGAAAAAGCGGTGATTTTTCCTTCCCGTTTTTTTTTCCTAAAATAAATATGATTTCTAAGGATGAGTCAAGTCCAAATGTCGATTCTCGATTCCACCGATTCTCAGGATTAGAATCGGTATCGAAAATCGATCGCCTAAAGTCGATTCCATATAGATAAATACTGTGAAACCTGAATTATGCGACCACCGACAGTTCCACTGTAAAATTGTCGTTAAGAGGGGGGGTCGTTCGACAGGGGTTCAGTTTCTAGGAGTACATATTATGCAAATGAACGGCTGATTTGAAAAAAATGAAAAAAATGATTTGAAAAATAAGGCGGCTGATGAAAAAAAAATTGGTAAAACTCTCGAAGGGGTGGTTTTCTTAAAACCTATGCAGATGGCGCCTATTTACTCATAATTTAATTGCTCCTGGGAAGTTTCGATGCATGTTAATTTGATGTTCACTTCCAGTGAAACCTGAATTAAGGGACTACTGACGGTTCCGCTGAAAAGTGGTCATTGTGAAGGGTGGTCGCTTGATAGGAGTGGTCGTTAAGAGGGGTTTCACTGTATTCAAATCAAATTTCATTTATCACATCATATATGTCTCAGTAATTTTGGGTGTAGGCTATCACTTTGTACTTTTTATCTACCTCAACTGGCTGAGCTCAATTATCTGATATATTTGCTATTTGTTAATAAACATGAAGTGTTATGATAATTGTACAAGTGTTACGAGTTTAATAGAAGAACTAGGATGGGAACTGCTATCGGAACGCAGGTTAAAATTTATGTTAAACCTTGTAAGTAAATTCGAAACCAATTTGTTCACAGATGACATTAGATATATATTGAGAACCCCTGCGTATTATGCTAGGTTTGATCATATTAACAAGATTAGAGAGATAGATTGTCGCACCGATAGATTTAAAATGTCATTTTTCCCGCGTACTATAAGAGAGAACAATAGGCAGCGTAGCAAAGGGATAGGTAGGTGAAAAATAATTAGAGTAGTCTGTAGTGCATGATGCATATAATAACAACCAATAATCTCTTTCTTATTATGTAGATACTAACCATGTGACCCTATTATCTAGCATGCCTTCATTAAATATCCTAGTTGCATGTCAATAGTGCATGTTTAGTGATCTTCACCCCCTGCCACACACCCTCGTGGTGGCTCGCAGGGTATTACGTAGATGTCGATGTAGATGAAACATACTTTTTGAGCGACTTAATTGTCTTTGTTATTTTATTTCAGCCGATACTTGAATTCAAATAATAGGTGTACGCTACTGCTTTATCAATATCCCAACTGTTATTTGGAATAAGAACCGATGGAATCGGAATCGAGAATCGATTTGAAAAGAGTCGGAATCGAAAAAAAGTGTAATCGACTCATTCCTAATAATTTCCATTCACATACACACGTCTGAAGGGCCGGGAAGAGGAGGAGGTGGAGCTCTGGAGATATCTCTCTCGAAGTCATCTCCTTCCCGATTAAATAAAGCGGAACCAGAGAGAGATTGAGGACGAGGGAGTCGAGAAATGGAACTCGCCTGACGAGCATGGGATCCGCGGGCGCAAATTTGCTTTCTCGCGCGGAACTGGATGCTCCTGGGAGAAATAAAAGGTTCCAATGTACGTTTTGCGGTGTCTATAGGGTTCGTTCCATTTAGGCACATTTACATTTTTACCCTGGAAGTCATCCCTAGGGTGTGTGCCTTTCCCAACACCCAAGAGACTATAAGTATCCTACAAATGCTAATGAAACTACCACTATAATGGCGGAATCATTGTGTCACACATGCCCGATAACCTGGCTTAATTTTAATATATATTATAACATAAGACTTCCACTATGGAATAGTGTAAAAGTATATAATAAGTCATTGGTCATTTAACGAATGTATATGGTCTAAAATGATGAAGTTAAATGCAAAAATACATTGCTTTAAAGGCAGTAAGAAGGCATAACTTCACTGAATTTTGTTAACATCAATTTTTGCTCGATTTATATTGTTCAAAAACTATTACAATTGCTGTACGTTTCATTTTATAATTTTAATAATAATAACAACTATTAGATGTAGTATACTTAAATAACGCATTTAATTACTATTTATTGCTAGTATTATTGATGTAAAACTGGAATAAAGTGATTTTTTACAAACATATTTTCTTGACCCTCAAATATTCTGACGGAACTTCAGCATATGCTTCATTTTGTGTTCAAACATATTTGTTGTGTATATCTTCGGAAATTTTTGTCACTTAGCTGGCTAAAAAGTGATTCTTTCCTTTTAGATGTCTTTCATCATTCATTGTTGCGCAAAATATTATTTTCTATTTAAAATAACACCCAACTACAAGCACCTGCATAAAAGTCTAAGGTCCTAATAAGATAACGGCTTATTCAAGATTGAAATAAAGAAAACCTATTCATTGAGTATGAACTAAACAACGCTCTATCAACAGTAAATAATGCAATTCACATCCGGTATGAGAAATTCACTTGAAAACAGTCACCAACTTTAATGTTTTCCCAGTCCAGGTTTCCAACGACAAAGCCAACTTCAGTAGACATTAGCAACAATTTGATTAAATTCTCAAGAAAATTACAATGGCAAGGCTTTGCGCTCCATTTCGTCGAAAATATAGGACAGTGGGATATCTTCTAATGATGACGACCAGCGTCATGGGCTCCCAGGCCTTAGTCCACGCACTTATTCGCTTGACATTCCTGCGGTTCAACCTCAATCGGGCAGCTGTAGAATTGAGGCTATCACTCCGTATGGAGGTATATTTACACGGTGCGAAATGTTCGGGGTATGCACGAAGATAAGCAAATATATATAATGCCACTAAACCACTGCGGCTTCCAATGGTAGACGAATGGCTGACTATTTTCAAGGACACAATTTTCATAAAGATGAGTAACTATGAAATATTATAATAAAGTAGAAAATATAAATTAGGATATTATTTTTCAATTGATAGAGCTATTTTCTACAGGTGTTAAGTTTTAGAGTAATTTTTCCCATAAGTCAGGCAGTGTGTATGGTTTGAACCAGTAAGGACCTGATTTGAGTAAATAAAAGAAAGTTATTAAGTGATTCTAATTTTTCCCAATTCATTCTACCTCAAGTTGTGACGCTGAGAGAGTATACAATTTATTGTTGGTATTAGTTTCACATATTGCTTATGGGTAACCTAATTTTCATTATGTTTAAATTCTTTCAAAATGTTTTACCGTATTTGCTCTTTCCTATTTTACCTTCACCCTGGTTAAGTGGAAAGACAAAGGCAAACTATAATGATGTTAGAAAAGATTCAGCACAATATTTCGGGTATTCTACTGGAATCAACCTGTTCAAAAGTGTTGCAAACAGCTCACAGTGGTGAGGTGATGAAGACTTTATAGGATTAGCAGTATAATCAGCGTCTTCAAGTTGGAATTAGTCCTCACGATATTGATAGAAGATTGGCACTACCAATCAATACAGCAACGTGTCAAAACGAGAAAATGTGAAAATTCCAGAGAGAAATGTGGACAGAGAAACTCAAATATTCCTCTGTCCGAAAAATATCTTATGTTCCACTAAAAAAAAAGATTCGAATGGCATAATATGAATGTAATAAATACAAATATTTATTAGATGTTGAAGGTTACTAGGGTTCCTACGCACATCAGGACATTAATTAATGTCCTGATGCCCTGATCATGCACTGATCATACCCTGATGACGATGAGCCATCGAAACGTCGGTCAAAATGGAGAGTTTGATAGACGAACGTTAAACGTCGGTCGAAATGGAGAGCGTGAATGCCCTGCCCTGATGCCCTGATCATGCCCTGATGACGATGGGCCATCGAAACGTCGGTCGAAATGGAGAGCGTGAATGCCCTGATGACGATGGGCCATCGAAACTTCGGTCTAAATGGAGAGTTAGACCCGGTGGAAAACCCGAGAAACCTTCAATATCACAATGCACAATACAATCTTTCCTCAACCTATCAGATAATTTATTGAATAGATGTTTCTGATTGTTTTATTTAATATGAAAATTAAATATTTTGAACGAATTTGCACATAAGTAGAAGAAAAATGGATGACAAAGGAAGATGCATCAAGTCTTTAACTATTTAGAAACTCAACCTATCAGATAATTTATTGAATAGATGTTTCTGATTGTTTTATTTAATATGAAAATTAAATATTTTGAACGAATTTGCACATAAGTAGAACAAAAATGGATGACAAAGGAAGATGCATCAAGTCTTTAACTATTTAGAAACTCAACCTATCAGATAATTTATTGAATAGATGTTTCTGATTGTTTTATTTAATATGAAAATTAAATATTTTGAACGAATTTGCACATAAGTAGAACAAAAATGGATGACAAAGGAAGATGCATCAAGTCTTTAACTATTTAGAAACTCTAAATTAAGATTATTTATGTCCATTCAACCCAATATACAACACACTACTTCATAGTGAATAAATGATATCCGTCGAAAAATTCAGTACATTCCCATGCATTTCATATAGCTTGCACTAAATTGCGACTGACAGAATCCGCGCGATAATTTGAATTTTTAAATTTGGCTCGACGAACCAAAGGTTAAAAAATTTGAAAGCGCATACAACCTAAACACCTTTAACTTCCTGATACCATCTACGCATTAGAACCTCCTCATTTTTCAAATTAAGTCCTCACATAAGGTGCATACGCGTGGCATATCCCATTGAAAACTGCTTTTCCATCCCTTGGGAAAATTTTAGAGAGTTGTTAAACAATGTTTCTCAAATACTCCATCTCGGAATCGGTCGACACCTTTTCTTTTCTCAATCTATACGTATCAAAATAAACTTTCCAGGAGAAAAAATACCATGGAGATTCATAAATGAGTTACAAAAATCATTTAAATTTTCATCCGCGGCCCGTCTGGCAACAGCTTTTCTCTTATTGCCTTTGCTATGTCTTATCTCCGACTAATACTGAGCCTTCCTCTTTCTTTTCTACCATGTGGATTCCAAGTACAAATTTGCTCAGACGAGGGAGGGAAAAACAAATGCTAAATGTTACAGAGATGGATTACTGAAGACGATCTGCGGGTATATCCATATGGAAAAAGAATCACGAATGAGAGAATATGAAATATAGAGGGCACGAATACACATAATGGATTTAAATGTTTGGGATTGTTGCCTAGGCTACGATTTGCCTAAATTTCCACATTTAGTCCACCCAGTTCTTGGCGTTACTTAGAAAAAAGTATTTTCAGTTGAATCGTAAATGGCCGTTGTTAATTGTTGCTAACGTGAGAAAGTGAGTAATTACATCCCGCGTATGGTACTACATTTTTATCCACTGCATTATGATTACTGGTAAGTAAAACCGGTAAGACGTGTTTATTTACAATCTGTCGACTGTATTTACATTTGAACTGCCGTATTTCACCACTAGGCGGCGCCACAATCCAAAAAGTTGTTTGTTTACGGAATTCTGGACAACAGTTTTTGGTGACGAGTCAACAATCCATTATGTACATATATTCATGGTAGAGGGAGTCACCCACAAAATAGTCAAGGAAATTTTTAAAAATAGCTTTTGTATGTGGTATGGCCACATTTGTAAGTGGTATGGCCACATACAACGTATGACGAACGAGAGATTAAATGAGCAAATTTTAATGCGGAATCCACAAGGTAGAAAAAACAAAGAGGAAGCCCCAGAATTAGTTGGAGAGAAGGCATAGAAAAGGCAATAAGAGAAAAGCAGTTGCCAGAAGGCCTGTGAATGAATAGAGAGCAATGGCAGTTGAGCATCGGATAGGGTCGTAGATCGTTAAAAAAACCGAGTATATATACGACTACGTCTTTAGTTTTTCGTGGTAATGTCGGAATTTAATTCTCTTCAAATATCTATATGAGTGAGGTAATGGATCGTACCTCATTGTGTCTCATTTTATACTGAGAGGAATGAATTTACGAATGGTGAATGAATGCAAAGAGAGGAATTACAATTTCACTGCTGACAGATTAGTGACTGATTGACATTATTTTTCTAGAACGCAGAGTAACCCGAAATACCATCAAAATCAAGTTTAAACTCTTCCCCCCTAATTCGTGATCAAATAATGGTAAATATTGCTGCATGTTCAAGTTTGGAACAGTCTTTGCTTGCAAATTTAGCCGCAAGAATAATATTTACCATGCCAAAAACTGCGTCTGCGGTGAGAAAAATTAGTTTGGGTCTTGTGATTAGAGGAATGAGGTGGGGAGCCCCATTTGCATAGTTATCTATGCATGAGGGATCACCCATGCAAATTCGAAAAATAATTTAAAACTTACGATACATCCTTTTAAAATCAACCCGACGAACTGCCCCAGGATCTATTGGCAAAGCCCCGTTCACAACAACTTAACTTGGCTTAAGCTGTTCCCTAGTGCCAATTGGGGCCTGAATTTCCAACCAATCACAGCACTCCACTTTCCAAGTCGATATTACAATCGATAGTAAACCAGGCCTTGCTATTGGCTAGAATTAAGAGAAAGTTGAGAAATGATCAACTCCAAGACTACGCCAAGTCGAGTTAAGCTTTAAACTGTTGTAAACCAGTGTGTTGCTTTCTTACAAACTCAACCCCTAAGTCGCGTCAAGTTAAGCCAAGTTAAGTCAAGTTACGGTAGTCCGAGCGAGATAGTTCCCTAGTGCTAATAGAGACCATAGTCGAAGTATACGTTTTAATTACACCAGCTGTAGGGCATATAAATAAAATATTGAATTATTAATGGCGCGATAATGTAGCTTTATGTGACAGAAATTGTAAGTAATTAAATGAAAATATCTAAGTAAGTCTTTAACTTGACTCTTTTTTTTCGCGCGGTGCGTTTGAAACTCCTTCAAAACGGAAGGTTTATTGTCATTGGATTGAAGGGTCATCTTGTCACACCTACTGCGGTGACAATATGATTAATTTTCAAATATACTTGAGGAATCATACAAATTACACACTGTTAATTTTTTTAACGACATCTTAGTGTTGGAAATGCCTCATTTTGTAAATAATGTCTCTCTGGAGTGCATACAGGTACCATTTCCCATGTAAAAGGGCTGGTATTTTTTGGCAAATATCTCCGAAAGTAACGTGGTAAGGGGTTGAATTTTTTGTGTCAATTGAAGGGTGAGATACTTTTCTTTCAAATGAGACCAAAATGATTGATTTCTAAGTAAAATGATATTTCGCTCGTACTACCTGTTTTGAACGGGGGCTTAAGAGTTGGGTTTTGCCCTAAAAATGCACTCACAAACAATCTCCACGCGACTGTCCCTTATATTTCTTCCCTTGCAATTCCCTCCACCCCTCCTCCTTGTCCACGTGACCTCTCATCCCTGATGCCCCCCTCCTCTCCCACAACGGTCGCTCTTTCGGTCGACCCCCTTCAGTTCGATTCGCGACCACCGCCACGCCCCCTTTATTATTTTAATTGGCTTCGCGGCGAGTAAATGGAGGGTCGGATTCGAGTGGCCGGCTGAAAGAGGGAAGAAGGGTTTTCCTTTTCCTTTTTTTTATTTGATCGCTGGGATCCTCTCCTCGAAACGATGAAAAGAAAAGTGTAACTCACACGCGCGTTCGGAATGAAGAGCAAGTGGGGGGGAGCAAGGGAGACGTATCCGTAGAATGGATCCCCCTTGGGATGCAAATTGGAAGGAAAAGAGGGAATAAATGACTGCGGGAGACCGTCCCACGAGTGCGAGACGACGCTCACTCTCTTTTATATACCTACAGGGGACTCGGCCACTGAGAAAGCGAGAGAGGAAAGATAGGTTTATTTATTTATTTATCTTAGATTCTCCAACAATAAGAATCAACTAGCTGACCCGCGCGAATATTTCGCACAGTATGCAGCTTCTTCCTGTTTCTTCCTTCTTTCTTCCTGTTCTTCTACCTGTTTCTTCCCATGGACAATTATATGTTATTTATGTTTGTGTTAAAGAAACATAACGTAAACATAAACGGTAAACGGTCACACCGATTGCATGTAGAATGTAAACGATCTAACTAAACGATGTATTTATAGATGGCGCCTCCTACAGTCTTTTAAGCACGTAACCATAGCCAACATATAAGTTGATTATATTGTCAACAGATGACACTGAAAGTTTTTGATGATTTTTTAAAAAAATATTAACAAAAACTTAAATTGTAAAACATTTGTCTATTTTTTATTTTTTTTATTTTTATTTATCTTCACTATCGCAAACATAGCACATTGTGCCAATTTACGTCGGGTGGATAGCAGTAACAACGGACGAGACACAATCACCCATGTCCTGGGCAGATAATATTCTACCCAGGGACTCGAACCCGCGACCCTCGGGTTAGCATGCAAGGACTTAACCCCGCCTCCACCGGGGCCGTCAATAGCGGGGAACATAAGCTTTAAAACGATGTTTGAATCATTAATTTTGATGAAGAATTATGGGAGTTATGGCCTATCCACAAAAAAACACCTTTGAGTAATAATATATACGGATAACAGGATTGGATTGGATTGGATATTTGGGGAGGCGACCGACAGCTAAGGTCATTTGCGCCATAGGGGATAGGTAAGGGAGGAAGGGTGGATGGAAACCCGGCGTCGGCAATAGCCTGCTCTTAACGAAAGGCGCCAAGGGGACCACGGTTTAACGTCTAATCTGACAGACGGAATACTGCACTTAAGCGCCCTCCACAAGACACTCAAGGAGGGATCGGGTCTCCTCTGAAAACATCCTCCACTGCAGGGCTTTGAACCCTGGCCGTCCGTGTGGTTATCAATAGCAGGAAAAACCATAAATATATCACATATAAAAAGCACATAACTAACATAAAGTTTGCCTAGTACCATCATCTACAACATGCCCTCACACATTTTATATATTCTGACCTTGGACCAAACATGTCCAATTCTCTGGAATACCTATTATATCTGTTGCAAATCCTCTTAAGAGATGAGTTTTCAATGTATTTAGTGTTGCACCCTTTCCTCAGAAACAGTCAATTGTTTCTGCAGCACACTTTAGGAACATAAAAGCCAATCATTTCAATCATTTGCAAGTCACTCACACTGCTCACAATATCACACAAATATATTAAATCAGACAGATATATGGAGAGCACACATTGAAAACAATGTGGCACAGCATTATAGAAACTATGTTTTGTTAATCGTATAACAGGAAGTTCCTCGGATGAATTAGTCAAAGAGAGTGGCTACTTCGCTCTGGTTAGGACACACCTCGAATACAGGCGCGAGCATTTGGGACCCTGGTCATGAAGATTTTACCAAAAAATTACTAAAATTCTAAGAAAAGCAGCACGCTTCTTAAAAAACTGCCACGTGCGAACACACAGTGTTCCACAACTTTTGGAGGGATTAATGTGGGATCCCCTAGAGAATTGGAGACTACACGCCAAGCTTATCTTGCTTGAGAAATTCAGAACTGGTGTGTTTCAGACCGACAAAGGGAATATTATCATGACGCCTCACTTCATAGGTATCTAGGTCTGACGGAAGCGATAAAATAAGAGAGTTACGTTGCCGAACAGATTGGAACAAACACGCGTTCTTTCTGCGCACAATAAGCGACCACATCAGGATTTACTAAATTACACTTCTTTACCAGGAATTACTAAGTTAAACGCCCATAGTACACGTCACCATATCACCTCCCTACATTCTTACATTCTTACTCGGCTAGTGATCTTACACCACCTACCGCATGCCCATGCGGCGGATCGCAGGGTAGTATGTAGATGTAGATATATAAATATCCCTGGGCTCCCGGACATCCGATACCGCACCTGGACAGTGTACTAAGAGATGGTAGCTTGCAATGATGATCCTCTCAATTATCAGGAGAGCTTTATCTGCTCCTTGCGAAAGGAATGCTGTAACTTAGTAATTCCACATAAACTTTATTTACGATCTAGGTTTCAAATTATGGGATGGATTGCAAGAACTGAGTTTAAACCGCGATTCCGATGGGGTCTTTATGAGCCGCGGCACGGTCGACTGATATATTCCGCCAGCTAGAACGAAATTTCATCGCAGTCTATATAAACGGTAACGTGCTCTTGTACACTTAGTTCAGATACAGCTCTCCTGATCTACATCTACATCTACGAAATACCGTTCAAGCCACCACTATGGTGTGTGGCCCGGGGTGATTCCAAACCAGGCATGAAGCCCTTTGGCCAAAATGTGGCTATATTGGTCTCAGAAACCACTTTGCCGGAATGATTTCATCTAGAATGTAATGAGTCAGGACAGGTTTGAGCTACTATTGAAATGATTTCTTGTCAGTAACAATGCTGATTTTACTGCCAGTACAGATAGATTAGCCAAAATGAGGCCCCTCTTTGACCTGGTCTGCGGGCTATTTCGTTCTACTCTCACTACAGGGGAAAATGTTGTGACAGATGAATCCGTGGTACCATAAAGAGGTAGACTACATTTTAGGCAATACCTACCTGGAAAGGGTCATAAATACGAAATCAAGTGTTGTAAGCAGCTATACACATAATCTTTTGGTTTACGCAGATAAAAATGAAACGCCTGGGCTGCGTGAGAATGTTGGGCACAGTCACCAAGTTGTGCTTCAGTTGAGCGAAGGACTTTTAGATGCAGGCAGGACATTGTGCATATAAAATTTTTATACCAGTATTGGACTTGCTGAAGAACTTCTGAGAAGGAAAACGTATTTTTGCGACTCACTTCGATCGAATCGGAACGGTAACCTTCAAGATATTCGCCAAAAAAATTGAAAAAGAGGGAAAAGGTCATTGATGGCCTTTTGAAGGGCGATTTAGACGGCAGCGAGGCCATTAGTGATGGTGCTCCATCTTCGAAGAAGAAAAGGTCGATACATCACCTAAACAAATCTGAAATAATTAGGCATTGGATATAGAAACTGTTTAGTTGCAAATGGTATATACCTGGGGTAGTATTTCAATATTTTATACATGGAGGGGAACTTCCTACCCGTATGCTCACGTTGAGGTCCGTATTTGTGTTGAAAACCAATGCCATTCCATATGATGTATGTGCGATATTAGGGGAAAGTCAACCAAGAGACATTCTATATTGCAATTGTGGAAACTAGTGCAAACTTTATGTACATTATGATATGTTTTTTACCGACTGAATAGAAAACATTGTAAAATTTTGCTTCGTGTTATTGTCGCATCATAGACGATAATAGCTAAAGCGCAATGGTCATTTAGGTACATATTTTTCGCGAGTAAATACAAAATTGTAGTGTTGATTTTCTATAAAAACTATTTTTGTTTTATGAACTTTATCAAAATACTGACGGGATAAATGATTTTAGGGCCAGCTAATGCGAAACGCGTCGCAAAAATTGTTTCCGACCCCTGTGAATGTATGATAGGCAATTTGCATTACACGAATTACGTATTTATAAAAGATCGTCATTACAGTTTATTCCAGATTTGTGCTGAATTTAGAATTCTAAGGTAGTAAATATACGTAATCGTAATATTTTACGTAGAAAAACAGATAAAACTCACGGTAAACTGAATCTATTTATCCACAGCCCATTGTTTTACTTACTAACTTTCCTCACGTAAAAACATCGCCATTACATCAATGAAACATCTTCGTGGGCGAAAACAGAAGTTGTATTCCTCCCTCATGGGCGTACGAGGATAGAAGATCCCTTTATTCTTATGGCAGGCGTGACCACCGGTGGGTCATGCCGCCGCGAACGTGTTAATAAACCTTTTCCATCAATAACTTACTATAAATCAGCATGCACCCACTTCTTTAATGTGGATTCTCCTTGCATTCATATTTAATTTATTTTAATCAAAAATAATCCATATTTCCGCTGACAACTATTTTTTGGTAAAATTCACTTGGATCCACAGCACAGAGTAACCAATGCATGTTTGATTAGTTACTTGCCTTAAATTTCAAAACATATGGTTGATATTCTTCCTTTACATGCGCTAATTCATCTATTTCATTCGTAGGGAAGCTAGGAGAGAGCAGGGTTAAACAATATGGTTGTTATTTCGGGTGCCAGGCTTCAGTTTGATAACGTTGATCCCTCGCCATAAATCTCAATGGACGGAACCGACTTATTTATGCTGTACACCTGATGATGGTGTACTAACCGATATCAGTTGTGTTCAATCTGATGAATCAGAGGAAAATAAAAATTTGTATCTAAGGTACACTAGGACAGGTGCTACCATTTTCGCAGGGAGCATTGCTCCTCCTCTCGGCAGGCCACACTTTATAAATGCCGCCTGCATAAGGACCCTGAGAGGCAGGTCAAAATATTGTAGTAATGTATTCAATTTTGCTTAATCGCCCCATCAACCTGGCAGGTAGTCTGTTCGTAAATACGTTTTACTCGCCAGGAGAAAAATCCGGTCTGGACCAGGAATCGAACAACGAAACGAACATATGTTTTGTGGGACTTATACGCAGACCACTATGCCATCCAGGTTTCCTAATTCTCGTGGCAATTTTGGCGGATACGACGGATCTAGATCTTAGGCCCTTGCAGCCCATCAAAGATAGCAACGCAAGGGAGAAGAGGGCTTCAAAGAAACCACATCCTAGCGACAGTATCCGTCACCAGCACTTACCTTCATCTACATGTAAGGCTGTAAGCGATAAGATTTTGGGAGGAAAAATGGTGACGTGTAATATGAAAGAGTATTTAGTGGAATTCAGTTTTTATTGAGGTCACTTATTGTGCGCGGAAAGAACGCATCTTTGTTCCTACCTGTTCGGCAATGTATCTCTCTTATTTTATCGCTTCTGTCAGACCTAGAGATGTAGTGAGGCGTCATGATAATATTCTCTGTGTCGCTCTGAAACACTCCAGTTCTGAATTTCTCAAGCAAGATACATCTACATCTACGTCATACCCTGCAAGCCACCCAAAGGGTGTGCGGCAGGGGGTGCTTTTGCACCAGGCATGAATGAATGATATGGTACGACACCGACATTACATTAAAACCCGCGTACCACACATGCAAAGCGCCAATTAAAAAGCTAATACCCAAGAAACATTCTATCTTCAATCGTTCCAACATGCAATGGATACAAAGACTACTACTACAGATTCAAAATATCATGCATAAAAAAGAACATCAACATTTACATCATGCATAAATAAGAGAGTAGAGAATATAATGAGAAAGATTTACTGCCTGCCTATTGTCAATACTCGACCTATTCATGACGACGATCACAGCTGTTATGGTCCCGAATGGTACGCGGAAAAAATGACATTTTATACCTATCGGTTCTACAATCTAGCTCTCTAATTTTATTGGCGCGATCTAATCTGCCGTAGTACGAAGGGGTTAATAGTATGTTTTTTACGTCGTCAGTAAAATGATTTTCCTGAAATTTATTTAGGAGGTTAAGCCTATAATTTAATCTACGCTGTGATAGCGATTCCCATCCTAATTCTAGATAAGCTTGGCGTGTAGCCTCCGAGTCTCTAGGGGCTCCCAACTTAATCCCACCAAAAGTTGTGAGACACTCTATGCTCGCTCGTGGCAGTTTTTAACGATGCGCACTGCCGTTCTTTGTATTTTATTAATTTCTTTGGTTTAACCTTTATGACCAGGGTCCAAATTGCTCGCGGTGTATTTGAGGTGTAGCCTAACCAGAGCGAAGTAGTGTCTCTCTTCTACTTTTTCATCCTAGGACTTTCTTATTTTACGCTTAACAAAACCTGGTTTCTTTACTGCTGTTCCGCATATGTTTTGTATTTGTGTTTCTCACTATATATCAGAAGTTAAGGTAATTCCAAGATATTTTACTGCATCTGAAGATTTTATTTTTACTCCACCCACAATATAGACTGGTATGACATATGCTGTGGCCAATGCAGTAAAATACATATTATTGATTCTTTACTTATCTCTTTATTGCTGTGTATTAAACATGTTTTGACGACGCACAGACACGCGGACGGTAACCAAAACATGAAGACGCCAGCGTTACTGCAGCAGTGTTTCTTCCGAAATTCACTGCCAGTGCTGCCTGTGCTGCCGAAAATCGGAAAGGAATACAGTACTGTCGCTGTGGCAAAAGCAGAAATTTCGGAACGGCCGGCAACAGCTGCTGCCGCCCATTTCGCGGGAAATTTACGATCACCACTTTCGGAGTCTCGTGAAAGAATTAAAAAAGTACAGGGTAAACTTAAGGCATTGATCACAGGCGAAAGTTGAAGATAAACTTGAGGCAGCTCCCACATTGTATAATTCAAGCATTAAATACAAACTTAAGCATCAGCAATGTTCATTTTCCCTTAATTTAGGGAATCGTTTCTATTTTAATAATAGTGCATGGTGCAGGATCACTGAAAATCCACCAGTTTTCGCACTTGTTTAAAGGGTACTGAATCTCCAGGATCGTTAACTTCATAAAACACGAGGAATGGAAAGATAATAACCACACATTGAATACGGGTAGTTCCAATATTCAGCCGATACTGCTGTGTAACAGGCGTTCATCGAAGATATCTACAGTGAAAGAGACTCGAATATATACGTGAAAACATATGTTTTTATCACTGAAAGCGCAGTAACTCTTTTTTCGATTTGAGAATTATAGGGGTTACGTACGTAGTTTTAATCTCCATAAGATTAAGCGGATAACCATGAACCATAAATATTCATGCCATGTACTTACCACTTGCTACACACTTTGAACGATATTATTTTAAAAGTGATATTCAAAGTTTTTCATTTAATTGTAAGTACTAAATATTATACTTATCTCACCTTTCATCGCCCATCCCACTTCTTCCTGCGATGCAATTATATCTATATCTTCTCCGAAAACATTTATGATCACTTCCATCATGGAGTTCATTGCGCATTAAATTGAATGCGATTAAAACTCCCGCCAGCTGTTTGCTTTGCTGCCGCGACCGCTGCCTATGGGCAGCAGTAGCTGCAGTAGAATCCACAGCAGGCGACGTCATCAATTGACTGACGTCATTGGTCACTGCGCAGTACTGCCAGTTGATTACGGAACGCTTTGGCAGCACTGCCAGTGCTGGCAGTGAATTTCGGAACGCGCCCTAAAAAGACCCAGGATAGGGAGGAGAAATAGTTAAGAGGGTGGGATGGGGGTCAAATCGACTCCATAGAAGCATAAAAAGAACCAAGGGTTGACCGCCACTCTCCATGCAGAAACTCCCCTGTGGTGCGCAATTCGAACGAAGGGGCATTTGACAGGGAGGACGTGGCGTCGGGTTTGAGCCGTTGGACATCATTATAGGGAAAACTCGGGAGACGCATCGAGGACACTTTTCGTGGGCGGGGGTGGTTGTGGAACCGAGGAAGGGAGATGTTTCAAGGACGGAGATAACAAAATGGCCATCGAGGAGTGACCGCTGTCCGAGGCACGAAGCGTTAAGGATAACGAAATAAAAAAAATGTATGGTAAGGAAATAATAGCCCGCTGACAATTCCGTCTCCTCTTCTGAACAATCTGAATGGGAGACATCGAAGGAGCGATCGAAGAAAAAAACTGCGCCATGTTTTCCCCGTATATATGTGTACCTACCTACAAGACTTCCCAGAACCGCCCAGAGAGACGTGCTTAGCGAAAATAACGGGGTCCGAACGTCCTTGCGCAAAAATGAAAGGGAATTCTTTTATGCGCACGAAAGAGAGAATAATTTTGTACGCTACGTTATTATTATTTTATTCATGATCTTACGTTTGTTTACGTTTCGAGAGGATTTTCGACGGAGAGAGAGAGATTAAAATAAATGAGTTGGTACGCTTTTCCCAACGAGGCGCGGATAATCGAGTCGGGGCCATTTTTTTTCATTTTTTTTTCATTTTTTTTAATGTCTCCCTCAGTTCGGATTCCACGAAACGAGAGAAGGTAATTGGACAATTCGACTCCGGGGCAACGTGAATAACATCAAAGAAGTCAAATTCCCATAAAAAAAAGTTCCTTCTCGCATGAAATTAGGAAAATAAATTGTTTTACTATGCATCACAACTATTTCCTCTCGTTCAAAAACTTGGCAACTTGAAATGTGTACTTTTTTGCATGTCGATTAAGATATATGGCAAATTTAACTGCATAAAAGTCTCTGTTAATTATTTTAATCTAATAATGCTCTGCTACGAGCGAGCATATAGTGTTTCACGACTTTTACAGGGATTAAGGTGGGAGCCCCTAGAGACTCGGAGGCTACACGCTACGCTTAGTTTGCTCGAGAAATTTAGAGCTGGTGTGTTTCAGAGCGACACAGGAACATTATCATGACGCTTCACTACACCTCTAGGTCTGACAGAAGCGATAAATACGAGAGATACATCGCCAAAGGTAGGTACAAAAACTCGTTCTTTCCGCGCACAAGATGCGACCACTATGAAAACTGAGCTCCACTAAATACACCCCCATAATACGCGTCACCATTCACCCCCCAAAACCTTATCCCTTACATATTTACACGGCTGGTGTCCTAACATCCCTTGCCACACACCCATGCGGCGGCCCTCAGAGTAGTATGTCGAAGAAGATGTAGAATAATGGAGAATACTGTACAAGCTTACCCACTTTGATGAAGTCCAAGGTTCTTTTCACAAGTTTAAAGCGATGAGTGTGTTTATGCACAAATTATTAAAAACTGAAACTCCTTCTTACATTTATCAGCCATATAAAGATAATTTGGTCAAAAAAACAAAAAATACCAGAAATAATAACAAATTAATTGTACCCTGCCACAGAACGTCTATGTATCATAACTCTTTTTATGTAAATTCATGCATTGTTTGGAATTCTATCCCGCAAACGCTGAAAAATATTAAGTCAACAGAAAGATTTAAAACATGCTTGCTGTCTTATTATCTCAGTGACAGTTAATATTTTGTTAAATATCTTGGATTAAATTCATGAATGTGCTACCTTTGTGATTGCTACAATGTATTGAGCATGGAATTGTAATATTTGTTGTGGGCAAGTGCTGTGATTTGATAAGATTCTTGTAAATAGTGACATTTTTTCTATGTGATTGTTATTATTTTTTGCCTGAGTTGTAATGACTTATGCCTGCTCCAAAGGAATTCTTTCCTAGAGCCAATAAATCTTATCTTACCTTAATAAATGATAACACCAATTATGTTTCAATCTACAGATTGGTACCTCTAGTTTCGACACTTCTGCGTCATCTTCAGGTAAATCGAGTAATCTACTAAAGAAAATAAATAAAAGTAAATCTGTGGATTGAAACATAGTTGGTGTTATCATTAATTTAAAATGGGCTTCCACAAGGTTACGCCTGAAACGATTGAAATCATTTAAAGCTCCATTTATTTTTTTCACTAAATAAGGCATATTTGTCGCCAGCTTCGCTCGAGATGAAATCTCGATGTTTTGGTCTGATATACAAATACAGCTTGCGTGTATAGGCATTTGAAAATAGTAACTTATTATCGACGAGCCTCTGGTGATAGCACAGCCGCACTTTTATTTTTGTCCAAGTCGTCTCGCCGTGAAAGTCCGCGGTCGGAGTAACTCCTTGCTTTTGATGGCTTAAAAAATTGCCTCGTTGTTACCAAACTATTACTCTTAACACTTTGGCCATTCATATAAATGGTCAGCATTTGAGATCCTCATGAGGTATGCTTAAAAAACAGAGTCAGAAAGCGGGCTGAGAAGATCATCGAGATACCTGAGAGGCCGCTGTGATCGTCTCGTTAGCGTTTCTGACCTCTGGCAAAAACTGGGATGGGAATTCCTTTCAGACCGTCGATTGAAAATTAGACTCAATATTTTACGTAATACAGAACCGATTTATTTGCTGACGAAGTTACCGATTCCTTAAAAACCACATAATACTAATACCTTAAAAATTCCAAAATACTTAGGTAGATCAGACAATGAGAATAAAATTCGAGGAATGGATAGCAGAAGAGAAAGGTTTAAAATTTAGTTTTTCCCGCGATCGATAAGAGACCATAATAGCTGTCAATGTGACTTTGAAATAGGCTAGTTGACAGATAGTGTAGATGATTAATTCATATGCTACCTAATGCATGTTTCCTTATTTTCCACGTTGTGCTAACATCGTGTTTTGCATGATCCCTGGATGAGTCTTATATTTCGTCAACGTAGTTTTACATACATTAACTCAATAGTTTCTGTAGCATAGGTAGGATGCGTATAGTGTGGTACTCGTTGGTGAAAGTTACTTTTACACTATAGTGTTTGCTTTAGAGAAAGCACCCCTTACCAAACACCCTTGAGATGGCTTGCAGGGTAAGATGTAGATATATATATCTGATTTGATACATTAGCCGCAGCAACATATCCCATCAATCTTGATTAGTGTTCTGCGTTTACTTCTACTACTTTAACCTAATCCAAATCGGACTTCACTTCATAATAGGAATCAATTTCAGCAAATATATTTTTGAAAGAGACAAAATAATAGGATTAAAGATGAATATCGCAAAAATTAAATACATAAAAGTCACCAGACACCCAACTGAAAATATCGGTCCGCTACAAATAAATAATTGTTGCTCTAGAAATGATTTTCATGGGAGCAGGAGTGTGAAATTGTAACAGCATCTCAGACAGACAGCATCTCATACCAAGATAGAAAAACAATCACACTCATAGTAAACATTCTACCGATCAATGTATGGAATTCCTTTCGGGAAATGCTGCGTGGTGCTGATCATTTTTTTCTCGACGTTTCACTCCTCCTACTGGGAGCGTTTTCAAGAGAATGAGTGTGCCGTGTATAGAAAACATCCTCCCATCGCCGAAGGATAGCCATCCTCCCCTTCAGACTATGTATGAGGTTCCCTGCTGCTGCGGCGGAAGCTACGTGGGACAGAGCAAGCGAGCTATCTCTCAAAGGATTGAAGAGCACAAGAGAGCGATGCAGTTACTTCAATATGACGCGTCAGCGGTCGCCAAACATTACGCTTCCAGCCCTGGGCATAAAATATTGTTCGAAGAAACACGGGTGATGGCGAAGACGGAGGATTATCATCCACGCCTAATACGAGAAGCCACAGAAATAGCCAAAAGGCCGAAAAACTTCAACAGGGAGGGTGGCTACAACCTCAGCCGGGTTAAAAAAGTGTTCCTGGCCCCTTCAAATGTCCAACGGCTAACGTCTTCCGCCCGGAATTCAAATAGGCCCAACAATCGGGCAACGAAGATAAGATTATATAAGATTGAGACGAGGCACGGCCCACTCATCCTCTTGAAAACGCTCCCAGTAGGAGGAGTGAAACGTCAAGAAAAAATTATCAGCACCACGCAGCATTTCCCGAAAGGAATTCCATACATTGATAAAAGAAGCTGCGAAAACCTTCAAGCAAAAATTCTACCAATCAATCACGTAGCTAGGTATTTGCCTTCAAAGTAATTGCTCATGATGCAATTGCAATAGCATCTCAGACAGATCTGATCACATCAGGATCGAAAAACAATCACACTCAAAGTAAACATTATACCAATCAATCACGTACCGAGGTATTTGTCTTCAAAGTAATTGTTCACAACTTGTAACAAATCGATGCTAATACAAGATATATACATGGGAGCATAATCCTAGTATGTGGAAGAGAGAAGCTGAATGCAGATGTCATCCTAAGAGGAGAGACATTAGAGTAAGTGAATTCCTTCACCCATCTCGGAAGTACTATCACGTGGGACGGAAGAAGTACACGGACATCAAGTGGAAAATAGCCCAAGCTAAGAAGCCGTTCATGGGAAAAAGACATCTGCTGTGCTCAAAGGAGATAGGGCTGCAAACTAAGAAACAATACATGAAAAAATTCGTGTGAAGCGTGGCACTCTGGAAGCATGGACCATCGGAAAAGCTGACCATAAAAGACTAGAAGCCTTCGAAACCTAATGCTGGAGGAGGATGCTGAAGATATAATGGACGGCAAAAATAAGAAATGCTCGTTGCATATGCAGCTTACAGAAGAGTAGAAGAGGAAAGGACCATATGAAACACGATACAATAAAGGTGAACCATTTGGAAGAGACACACAGTGTACGGTCACGGAACCCAGTCCATTAGACGGAGAATGAGAAAACAGAATTACTTCGATTGAACGGGTCGCGCGTTACGCGAGAAATAAAGGAATAAAGGGAAATACATGGGGAACGTAAATCAGGATGAGGGAAGGCGCTCACTTACCTAATCTTTCATGCCTCCGATGACGTTTCCGGGCCTGGGATCCGTGCGAAGGCGGATCTGGGCGAAGGTGAATCGTAGCGTAGCCTACGCTGTCTGTGTAACGCAGGGTACGATCGTAGTCGAAGTGGGGAGCTTCGACAACTAAGGAGCGCATGTAACAAATTAAAGAAAACTACGCCAACTGGCGACGTGGGCAAAAACTAGGCGAAGTGAGCGCCCAATAGGAAACAGCAGGGAAAATTCATGAATAGTAAAATTTCAATGGGGAAACCTAGATCTCGACTCGAACACACCCTGTGACACAATGGGTTTGTGAAGAACATAATTAAGGGGAAAATAGAGGGAAGAGTCCCAAGAGGGAAGAGACCCAGGAATAAGTTCATGGACCAAAAGAAAGAGTACATAGACAGAGGTACCGGGAGGTAAGGGAACTAGCATTAAATTGGGAAGGGTGGAGGGCTGCAGTCAACCAATCTTCGTAAAATTAACTTGTATTTCTGTATTCCTCCCTACAAAAAGAAAGAATCGAAAATAAGGGGTCATTCAAATTTTCGACTATTAGGCTTTACACAAACACAGACCTAGAGCTAAACTACATCACCATTTAACTTAAATCAATTAAATATAAATTTAAGGGGGGATTTTTTATTCTAACTAAAAAATAAAAATTGAATTCTAAAAATAAATACCCAAGACAATTACGCAGAAATGCAAAATTAACTAAGGATTGAACGACCAAAGATGACATGGGAGTATTTGTATCAAGTGAACATGTTCATTTATTCGTTTCATTCTGAATGTTCACATAAATATCAATTAATAATGAAATATGCTAAAACAATCATTTTATAAATATTTCTATAGTTTTGATATTCTTCAAATCTTGAATGGAGGAAATTTGAAAAAGTAGACAAATGCAAACACTTAGGAGTTATTATAGAGGAGAACAATTGTTGCAAAATGGATCAAATCTAGCAAAGGTGTGCTTACACGCATGCCACAGAATCCCATATTTGACATCCCTGTCACACAAAACGATAATTAGATTGCACAAAACAAAAAAATGACTACTATCGAGGAAAAAAAGTATAGACAGTCGAGTTTAGATGTTAATAAAAAGTTTATCCGTTAACCTACGTTAAAGCAAACTACACCAAAGTTTAGCTTATTTTATTCTGCGTTTAATAATATGACACAATAATTTTTATTTTTTCTCTGTAAAATTTTATTGTAGGTTGAACAAAAAAGGAGCCTGTTTTTTTTTGCTATTTCCACCCGAGCGCCAACTAAAAAAACCTAATAATCCCAAACTATTAATTTGATCGCAACAAAACTTTAAAACCTTTTACAAAAACGTATTTTAAATGAGTGTACTAATTTTTAACCTGATACAATCATTTAATTATACGCTGTTGTACATTTTGTGAAACAACTTTTTCTCGGTGCTTGGTGGTCGTAGTGGTACGGCATTTGGTTTGTTATAAAGCTCACGGAGATATTAGGCTAAACGTAAAGCAACGTTTTGCCTACTTGCAGTTTTTGATTTTATATCGATTTATATTCAATCGGGTAGCTACACACGTAGGTAGCACGAGTTTTCTCGACCGAGCGCATTGTTATCTTCGCCCGCGAAGTTACTTTCTCATCCCATAACTACCCGATTGAATATAAATCGATATAAAATAAAAAACTGCAAGTAGGCAAGACATTGTTTTACGTTTAGCCTAATATCTTTGTGAGCTTCATAACAAACCAAATGCCGTACTGCTACGACCACCCAGCACCGAGAAAAAGTTGTTTCACAAAATGTACAACAGCGTATAATTAAATGATTGCATCAGGTTAAAAATTAGTACACTCATTTAAAATACGTTCTTGTATAAGGTTTTAAAGTTTTGTTACGATCAAATTAATAGTTTGGGAGTATTAGGTTTTTTTAGTTGGCGCTCGGGTGGAATTGGAAAAAAAACAGGCTCCTTTTTTGTTCAACCTACGATGAAATTTCACAGAGAAACAATAAAAACTATTTTGTCATATCATTAAACGCAGAATAAAATAAGATAAACTTTGGTGTAGTTTGCTTTAACGTACGTTAACGGATAAACTTTTTATTAACATCTAAACTCGACTGTCTATACTTTTTCCTTGATAGTAATACTGTTCTCTGGATCTAAGACATGGAAACTGAATTACTGGAAGGGGACAAGTGGATGTTTTTTTTAAATAAGATCTCACGGAAAATCAACAGGCCTACATATGAACAAGGAATATGGAGAGGAATGTAAAATGAAGAAATCAGAGACACATTCAAGAATATCGATATCGTATGTAAAATTAAATGTAGAAGAATTAGATGGGCTGAACACATATTCAGAGAAGAGGAGAGGTGCGTGCTGAAGGAACTTTTGGAAAGTAATCCAGAAGGAAGACGACCCCGGGGAAGACCAGAACAAAGTAAGAATATTACCTTTTTTATTAAATGATTCTGATCTTGGCTATTAACGTCAATTATTGTTGAATTATGCTGGAAATGGTTGACAAAAGAGTTTTTCAGCATGATGAGTTGTAATGCGTAGGTACATTCATATTGAAGAGGATCACAGGGATACCTACCTCCTCGATTATTTAAAAAATCTTAAATATTAGTACATAGGTTTATCATCTAGGATTACATATTATCCTGCAGGCCACCTTAAGGATATGGCAGGGGTTGATTAATCGCCAACATGCACAATAATATACAAGCAACTTTCACCAACAGGCACTACGCTATTGGTATGCTACCCATGCTGTCCTGATCAGGCAAAAGATAGTAACTGACGAAATAACACATTTTGAGGTTATAAGTGTTTTATTTATTGTCATCCTTGAAAACCGGGAATCTATTATTTTAACTTAAATACGCATGATATATTATCGATAACCTAAGCTGAAAATATATATGGTGTCTCAAGATGACGTACAAGTTTTGATCGATATTACTCGAGCGGAAATTGAGATAAAAAATGTTAAATGAAGATATGCCATCGACTACCATTAATGCAATGTATTTCAGCGTTAAAATTCATCATCAGATTTTAAACTAATATAGTTTCGTTAAATGACCAATGCATAAGTAATATTTTTACACCATTTGATAGTAACCATAACAGCTGTGATCGCCGTCATGAATAGTGAGATTAGCTAGACTGTAGATGTTTCTCTTTATATTCTCTACGTTCTTATTTATGCACGATTTAAACATTGATGTTCCCATTAATGCACGATATTTTGAATCTCTAGTAGTAGTTTTTGTACCCCTTGCATGCTGGAACGATTGACAATAGAATGTTTCTTGGTTAGTAGATTGTTGATTGGCACGTTGCATGTGTGGTACGCTGGTTTCAATGTAGTTTCGGTGTTCTGCCGTATAATTCATGCATGCCTGGTGTGAAAGCACCCCCTGCCTCACACTCTTTGGGTGTCTTGCAGGGTATGACGTAGATGTAGATAGTAAAAGTCTTACAATAAGTTATATATTAAAATCAGGGTAGATTATCGGGAATTCTGAAAGTAAATTCGGGGCTCCTCCATTGGTGGGTGACAGACCTCCAAGTACCTGAAAAAAATTGTTCCTGCTCGTTTACTGAGGTCGGGCATCTTACGGATTCCGCTCAAATTCGGAGGTATGATTTGACGAATTGTGCGAGTGCGGTCACCACTGTCTGAAAGTGATAGACGGTAAAGAAACAATAATAATGGGGCCACGGAAGCATTTTGATGTGGAAGTTGCTACGGGCGTACCTCAGTGCAACGTCATTGGCACACTTCTGTTCCTCCTGTGTGTTTACGATATTGGTGATGTAATAAACGATAAGCTTGGTAATTCTGCTGACGACGCTGTAGGACACGAAGAAATTCGTAGCAATCTTCAGATAAGGAATCAAATTAATTGAGTCTGGCGCTACGTTGCGGAACGAGAAGGTTTAACTCATCCACACCAACATCTAATTACTACCCAGCGATCCGCCACACGGGAGTGTGGGAGGGGGTTTTAGGACCCCAGCCGTGTAAAGATGTAAGGGGTAGGATTTTGGGAGGTAAAATGGTGAATTGTATTATGGGAGTGTATTTAAGGGAGCTCAGATATTATTGTGGTCGCTTATTGCTGCAGAAAGAACGAGTTTTTGTGATCCTATCTGTTCGGCAATGTATCTCTCTTATTTTATCGTTTCTGTCTGACCTAGAGATGCAGTAAGGCGTCATGATAATTCTCTGTGTCGCTCTGAAACTCACACTTCCGAATTCATCAAAAAAACTAAAAAGTCATTATGATATTCTCTGTGTCGCTCTGAAACACTCCAGTTCTGAATTTCTCAAGCAAGATAAGCTTGGCGTGTAGCCTCCGAGTCTCTAGGGGTTCCCACCTCAATCCCTCAAAAAGTTGTGAGACACTACACGTTCGCTCGTAGTAAGTTTTAACGATAGGTGCATCTTTTATTTACTCCCTTATAGCCTCCTAATTTTTCCGGATTTTCAGATACCAAATGGGCAGGATTCATGGTCATAAAGCCATCACGGACATAACAGTTCGGACCCCTTTTGGTGGTTGATTTTTGTCTCTCGACATCACAAGTTCTTTTCCTCCTCTTGCCGTGATAGTCAGTTTTAAGGATTCTTTGAGGATGAGGATTAAGGATTTCTTCTTTAGATCCTTGCTTAAGGTCTTCTGTTCTGTATGTCCTTAAGTGCTACCGCAGCCAAGAAATATTGCGGTACCAACCTAGGAACGTCATGAACCAGAGTTGGCCAAAAAGTAATGTCCCACGTAAACAAAATCACTAATTACAGAAATTTGTACGTTGAAACGGTCATCGAGAGAAACATCTCCATTGACCGCAATTCCTTTTCACTAATTACTTCAGGCTTGACTATGTGGAACCTCTCCATATCGGAAATTAAAATACTCTAGTAATGGTCCACTAAATGCATTTATTCCCTACGACCCGGGTCCCGGATCTAAGGAATAAATGCATTTAGTGGACGATTACTAGAGTATTTTAATTTCCGAATCCTTATCACGTTATCAATTCGCTACCGCATCTTACATCTGAATCCTCTGCCCAATAGAGTGGACTCTGCAGAGGACAGACTGCAAGATTAGGCTCGCAAATAACAGTCTAGTTGATTAATATATATAAAGCTACAGAACTGACTGACAAACTGACTCATCAAAATTCCTGGGCATTTATAAACAAGCTAGGTTGGTGAAATTTTCAGGGTAGAGTTAGAATCATGTGTCAAGTAGGGAAAAAATCGAAAAAGTTAAAAAAGTGGGTTAGGCTTCGATTTATTGCAGTCGATAGCTTTACATGGGATTATATGGGAAAAATGAAAAAGTTTAGTGTGGACCTTTTTTCTTTCGTTCATTAAAATATTAAGTAATTAAGCTACAAGATTGATTAGACAGACAAGATTAGACAGAATCAATTGGCGTAGGGCGGCAGTCAATCAAACGTAGGTTTGAACGACCAATGTTGTTGCTAATGAAAAATTAATTTTTGTTAATAATGTAATGCATAAAAAATTTTACTCATGTTTTTCTCGGCATATCCATGGTTAAAACCCAATTAGAACTGTTCCTAATTATGGACTTAACCATTGCAAAACAGAAATCTGCATTAGCCAAGAAAATGATCCAAAAGTAAAATGTACGTCAATATACACATGCCCTTCATCCTGTATCAACGAAGAACATACATGAACTATTGACATTTCTCTCCACAGTACTAAACGCCAAAGTTGCCACAGAAACTGCAATTTGGAGCTGGGACTGCGTAAGTATCTCGGATGCGAAGAACAGCGTACTTAAAGCAGCGATATTTTCAATTATGCGACTGCGACAACTAATTTTCAAACCGACTTTGTGAACGTTGTATTGATTTATGCAACATTGAATTCAAGGAATAGGGTTTCATAGCATAAAGGTCATAAAACCGTCACTTTATTATTTTTCAAGTATAGCTATTTGCTCACCTAAGCCACTTGTCGCACCATTTGAGTTACCAGGGTGTTAATATTCGCAGAGCGGGAACAATAAGTTATCTACACCAGATTCAAATAGAATCCGAGCATTCAACGGGTGATATTTAATAAAATGATTTATATGAATTTATAAAAAAGTTAATCAAAGAAGCATTAACCAATAGTGATCATCAAATAGCAATTTTCAATGTATTTTGAAATGTATAAAGTCATAATTAGAACCTTCGTATAGGTTTACACGTAACTTATTTGTTGATATCGTAAATGTAACAAAGTTGTCTTTAAAACACGACAGTTTAATTTTTATTTTTCGACTGCACAAAAATTGATTCAAGAATCATTTAAACACATAGACAAATATGCAGGACGCAGGAGAACTGTATAGATTAGCAGACGCGTGATGATTTTTTATCGGCAAGAGTTTTGTGAACGAAACAAACTTCAATAGAGAAAATATGGTATATTACACCAATCTGTGCACGACAGAGCTGCGTGACAGCAGACTGCAATAAGAACAGGTCTTCACGAGATTATTCCACGAAGAACGTATATCGTCCCCCGCTACCCCCCAAGCGATCCACTAAATTTTCGGTTTTGAGAACTGCATCGGAAATTTTGGAATGGGAACGTGTAAAAAAAAGCGAACATGACGACATGTAAAAACTAAAACCTCCCTCAAAAGATTAGCTATCATCGCAAATTTCTAATTAAACATAGCAAAGGTATCTAGCTACAAAATATAAAAAAAATAAGCGAGAACGAAGCGATAAATATTTTGAGAAAATCGAGTTTCATATTTTTAAAATGAAAATTTACGCATTGCAACGACAGATTTCGATTAGTAACGTCACAAAATCATGTTCCGTCACTTCCTCTTTCAAACGACCACTAGTGTTGTAACATAAGTATTTTATGTTTGGAGATATCGAAGACAAATCAAACCCAAATTTACTAAAGTTCAATTTGTTTCCTACCGTAACTAGGCAACGGATTTCCTAATAGTTAGACAGCAGATCTACATCTACTAATTACCCTGCAACCCACCACAGGGGTGTTTGGCAGGGGGTCACTTATCACAAACATGAACTACAGTGAGGAAATTTACTTTCACCAACAAGCAGCACATGATAGGTATGCTAAAATGCTATAGAAACTACTAAAATAACCTATAATGTGACTATGTAACATGACACAAGAGTCATGCAAGAAGTATGAATAACATGGTGTTAGCACAACTTGGTAGATTTAGAAACATGTATTAGGGGGCATATGAATTAATCAGTTACCCTACCTGTCAACTAACCTACTTCTTAACACAGCCATTATGGTCTCTTGCCGATCGCGAGAAAAATTACATTTTAAACCTCTTTCTTTAAATCTCTTCCCAAATCTATTCCCCTTATCTTATTCTCTTGATCTGATCTGCCGTACTATGTAAAAGTTAAAATTAAGCTTAGACTCTTCGCAGACGACGTAGTTGTGTGTAGGGATATTACCAATTCCGAAGAATGCGACTCGTTAACAATCGACCTACTTGCTATTCATGCTTGGTGCGAAAAGTGGCAGATGGAACAAAAAATAAAAAAGTGCGTAGCAGTCAGCTTTTGGAAAAAGAAAATTAGACCAGGAGGGCTTACAGAATTAATAACACGGAAATTATTCACGCCGAGTCTGTCAAGTTCTTAGGGGTCACAATTACTCACCACATATCTTGGGGAAAACATATTCGGGAAATATGCGGTGAAAATAATGTTAAAGTTGACGCGATATTCATCGATTTTAAGAAAGCTTTCGATAAGGTACCTCACATTAAGTTACTCTCAAAACTAGAAGCATATGGAATAGATAAAAACATTATTAGTTGGATTAATCAATTCTTACATGGGCGGGAACAAAGGGATGTCATAGACGGTATCATGTCAAACACAGTTAGCGTTACATCGGGTGTTCCTCAGGGAAGTGTCATTGGCCCACTTCTATTTCTCTTATACATAAATGATATTAACAACGTCGTTAAAAGTAAGCTTAGACTCGAGAGTAAGATGTCATGAACGAAGAGGGCCAAATGGGTTTCACAAGATACCTCTTGCAAGAACTAGGATGGGAATCGCTTTCGGATTGAAAATTAGACTCAATCTTTTATGTAAATTCAAAGCTATTTTTATAAGAAGTTATCAATACTTAACAAGCTCCAACATACTACGATAAATCAGATCATGAGAACAAAACAAGAGAAATAGATTGTAGAATATAAAGGTTTAAAATGTCGTTTTTGCCGCGATCGATGAGAGACTATACTGGCTTCGTTAAGACTTTGAAGTAGGTTAGTTAGCAGGTATAGTGTAGCTGATTTATTCATATGCCCCATAATGTATGATGCTAAATCTGCCGAATAGTGCAAACACCATGTTTTGCATGTTCCTTGCATGACTCTTGTGTTACGTTACATAGTTATATTATAGATCTTTTTAGTAGTTTCTGTAGAATTTGTGGCGTTACCATTATGTGGGGCATGTTGGTGAAAGTAAATTCTTCACTCCAATTCATATTGGTGATAAGTCACTTCCAGACAAACAACCTTGTGGTGACTTGCAGGGTGATGAGTAGATGTAGATATAAGTCTTCTCCGATCTGAATTTTTGTAATAGCGTTTTAATGTGCTTGGAAATTGCTAACTTTCTGGGGGTGAACTGGTTTTGTGCTTGCAAAATTATAAGTTCGCTCCACCCTTGGGTACACTCCTGAGCAGAGCGACCCCTCTTCCGCCCCATTCAATACCCATTCCAACGTTTCCGACGCATTGCTCGCGGGTCAAAAACTACAACCCCATCCACCCTTTTGTGTAAGGGGTCAAAAAAGAAAGGAAAAGAGAAGGGAAAAAGAAGAAGACCTCGTCCAGGTTTGTAAGAAAAGGGAAAGAGAGTAAGAGAGACAAGTGGTGGAGGGAGGTTTGGCTTTTCTGCTGGAATCAAACATCCGCCATTATGCCGAGGCGAAGAACCGTCTCGACTGCTTGTTTGAGGCCCCATTAAGACCACGAGGCTCGAGAGAGCGTCGACAACAATGGGACACTGCGTCAACAAAAGCAGTTAGTCGAGGATGTGGGGGGGAGGGGGAGAGAGAGGGTCGGACGAAGGTTTTTATAAGGGGGGAGGAAGAGGGCATTGTTGACGGCGCGTGGCTCGTACACTGCGACAACAATGGGATCGTTCTGGCGTAACTCGACGAGTTAATCCGTATTTCATTTTTCCTTCCCATCCAGGTCCTCTTTTTCCCTCTCTGCTTCGTTCCCTCTTCTGGTTCCTGCCCTTCTCCCGTCCCATGTCACGTTTGGGATCCCTCCGGGTGCTCTGGTGTTCCGTGGTGCCTTTCTTTTCGCGTGGACACAGCCCAAAGGCTAATCATCTCATTTTCCGAGTCGCTCGCGAAGGACGCTTCTCATTCCTAACGCCAGCAACCTTCACCCTTATTTTATTTCCAGATTTAGGCTCGTAAAGATGAAGTAGGAGAGGATCCTTGGGTGTGCAAAGCGGTGATAAGAAGATGGAGTTGGAGAAATTTAAGAAATGTTTCGAATTAGAGAGAAAGAAATAGTCTCTCCTTAAGACGAAGTATCTCCTTTCTCCTCCTTTGTGACCTCCTCGCATCGCTTTGGTTGAAGAATTATTTTTTTTTTCATATAACTTGAGTTTTCCCCCCCTCATCCAGAATTTTCAGTTCTGGGTCCTTCGAAGACGTGGCCGTAATTAAGCATGGCTTAATCCTTTCGCGAACTTTTAGGCGTCTGCAAGTCCTTGTCTCTCCTTTCGTTGTGAACTCGTGAGAGAGTAATTTTTTTCACACGGTCCATTTCTCTGGGTACCGGAATGAAATTGATATTTTTCTCGAGTATTCTTTGAGTGGAACTCTTCTTGTGGATGAATGATAATCCCGCAAAAGCTTCACATCACGTGACATCCAACCACAACTTTTGAGTCGTTCCGTGGTTACCTTGGTTGCGTGAACAGAATCGAGTTAATTCGCGTTACTATAACTAGAGGGACATATTTCGTCGTTCGATCGCAAGGTCATTCGATTTAAAATACCCGCAGCTCGAAGGAAGAATACAATCGATATTGAACGACCTTGGTTTGATCCGTGGTTCTACAACTATTGGATATTAATGAGTGTTACGATATTTGATGGAATTTGTATGATTTTGAAACAACTGCGAACAAATAAGGCGATTGTGTTCGCATCACTGCAGTGATAATTTTCAACTGTGTAATTTTAACGAGCAGTTATAAGTAATGATTAAATAGCTACACTTGAAATAGTATTTTAATTGTTCAAGTTTATTTACTTACAATAATGTGTACTTCTCATTGCCAGTCATACCCTTGCTAGAAAAAAAGTCAGTGCCTTAAGTTGTGTGCATAATTTCATTTTTATGATGAAAACTGGGTACTCTTACATGGAGACGGCACAATGGGGAAGTTTATTGACCTTACTTAATCCCAACTTAGTAAAATTATCATTTCCAGATGAGTTTTTTCAGGGAGAAATGTTTGGGGGCAATTCTAGGAGGCAAAGTTTAGGGTCGGAAGATGTAATGAGGAGCGTAGGGTTTCTTAACGCCGGGAAGAGAATATATTATGTCGGTAGAGACGCAAAACCATACTTGAAAGATTTTTACTGACTCCATTAAAAGTAATCTGAGCGAAAAATCACTTCACATAAAATGCTTAGGCACAGAATAAAGTAAAAGGTCACATATTTGAAATTTGAACAAAAAATCAGCCACTTAACATTTTAATAGTAGGAAAAAATGAAGTGATATTCAACTCGCTTCTCCCAACTGGGTTAACACCGAGAGCACCAAATCTTAATTAAATGTTTCCTGGGGGGTTATTCCCTAACTCGCAAGGCATCCGATGCTATTTCACGAACGGCATCCGAAAACGGCATCAATAGTCATTCCATACAAGCATCCCTCATCGGCATCGCTAATTAGCATCAGCAGCGAGCGATGCTGTTTGGGACGTCGAAGAAGATACACGAATAGTGAAGTTCTACTCGTATCCATCACGTAACACAGTGACGAGGTACTGACAAAAGAATAGCGTTATACAGCAACCAATGGGGTTGAGTTAATGATTTATTTGTATGCTGTTTATTTGAATTGCTGGGCGCACGTATATTAATTTAGTGAATATAGCAAAGGTACCCATTGAATTCAATGGGGTATGAAACAAAGACAAGGCATAATATGACAATATTTATAAGAGTAACATATAGAAATTTAACTACAGGCCATTTACATTCCAGAGGCTAGTCGCATTAATATAATATCGTGGCATTCTCCTGTTTTACACGGGTCCAACTTAAATTAGTCTACTTGAAATGAATTTTGCCAAAATTATCCCTGAAAATATCGTAATCAGAAACATTTCAGTATACGCCCTAGATTTCCACTGCAATACCTATCTCTAGATATAAACCTGAGCCACCATTTTAAAGGTACCATTTCCCCTCTAAAGCTAATGCTAATTCCACGGTTACCCAGGAAATACCCTACTGTTGATAGAAGTAAAATTCATGATTTTGACATTAAAAACGTGATTTCTAGGAAAATTTATTCATATAAGAAAATTGAAAAAAAACTGCAATCTTTTATCCATCTTATGGCGAAAACTATAGCCTTCTATCACTTCTATCTTTAGTAGAACTAATTAAAATATGCAAAAAGAGACACCTCTGCACGTGATCCAAAATGTTTAGACTTGAGCTTTTCAAACACATAAGACACCAGACGGAGTGAATATTGCAATTTCTTTTTTAGCAGTCATGTAAAATGGAATTACCCAGGTAAGTAGGTAATTACCCCAGAGAAAGACAAAAGACGACTGAGAAGCGACGGTTTTTCGGATGCTGTTTCCCTGATGCTATTATCTCACGCCCTCGGACGCCCGTGACAATAATGGCATCAGTAAATGGCATCGGCGACATTTACGGAATAGCTAGCGATGCCATTCGGAGTAGCTGATGCCATAATAGCATCGTTCGGCAAATAGCAACGGGCGTCAAAGTTACGGAATAACCCCCCTGGCCATAATTCTTCATGGCATCTTCCTCTGAGGTATATGGAGAGGGACCAATGTCATCAAATTGTGACCTGACAACCGAAATAACAACCATATGGTGTAGCCCTGCTCTCTTCTTACTTTCATATGGATGGAACGACGGAATGGACGAATTAGCGGATGTTAAGCAAGAGTATCAAACACCTTTTTGAAATTTAAGGAAAAAAACTCATCAAACATACATTGATTACTTAGTGCTATGGATTCTACTCAATTATACCCTAGTTTTCAGCGGAATTGCCAATTATATAGTATTAAATTAAATGACAAAATAAACAAAACAGGAGAATGCATGTTTAATAAGTAGGGACATGCTGGTTTCTTGTAAGTTATCAATGGAAAACATTGTAAAATTGCAAAATTAATGCGTTATCCTAAAAAGGCTATGGAAAAATGAGGGTCAACGAAGATTGCGGACAGGCTCCAGCTTTTAGCATTGACCAGAATAGCCAGATAACTCAATGGTATCTTCATTTACATTATGAAAGTTTTACATTAGTTTTCGAGGAAGAATTACGCCACAATTAGGTCACGTTTTGAGTTGGAAAATCGTCTTCAATGAAATGGGCTACATATGTGTATATAAATATAATTAAGAAAAACTTGAGCCATCTTAGGTCATCATGATTTTTTTTGCGACGGAATAAAACGGTGAGCTCACATTGAGTTTTATAAAAAAACCTTCTAAATTTCCATCTACTTCTCTTTCTGCCCTAACGTCTCTAACCCTCTTCAGCATCATTTGTTAAAAAAAATGAAGAGAGTTCATTCTAAATATAGGCTTCACACCTCGTTATGTCCGATCTTCTTTTATTTTTTGTAAGGAAACATTCTCCCTTCTTCTTTTTTTGTCCTCCTCCTCCTCCGTTTTTTTTACTCATCTCTCTCCCCTCGTTCACCTTCTGAATGTGAAAAGTTAGAAAAAAATGAAACATTTAAAGCGCTCTCATATTATTCTCTCCCTCCGAAACGCCCGCTAACCACGCCACAGTCCTTGTCCTATCCGCAGTACGTAATGCACCAAGTTTCCCCCGTCGTTGAAATCTTTTAAGCGTTACGTGAGCGGCGGGCAAGATATGGGAGGATGGGTTATCGTTTCTCTGTTGTTTTATTTATTCGTTTTTTTTCTCCTCTCCTCGTTGTGAGGGGGAGAGACACTCAGATCCGTCCATTGGCGAGTGAGAGGGGGTGCTGCATTGCTGCTGGTGAGAGGACATCTGGAGGAGACGAGGAAAATTAAGGGCCCTGCAACGTCATTACGGGGAACGCGCGAATGAAAGGAATTTGAAGCCTCGACGAAGATTATGTATGGCGCTCGCATCGCGGGGAAACGGACAGCGCCACAACACGAAGGGTCGGGCGTGGGAGGATGAGGAAGAGATGTCGAGTTACGAGATCCGGAAAAGTGAATAACGAAGCGCGTAATCGGAAGAGGACGGCGGTTGAGGCGTTGCGAGGCACGCTTGTTTACTGGGAGGGGAGGTGGTTGCTAAGGGTCGGGTGGTGGTGTGAGAGGGGAGAAAACAGTGAGAGAGAGAGAGAGAAAACGAAAGCAGTACGTCTCGCACGCTCTGCAATGGCGAAGCGGAAAGAAAAGCGAATCATTTCACCGCGCGCTAAGTAAACAACTCAGAAAATCGTCCCGTTGGACACCAAGCATAAACGCATTCATTTCTAGAAGGCTACGGAGATTGGATTGGTTGCAGTTTCCTCTCGACACTAATTAGTTTCAGTTACGTGCATAAGCAGCAGTAGTCGTCTCGAAGGAGAAAAAAAATAAAGCGCCCAACATCTTTCACCACCAGTCCAAGGTTTTTCGTGTCAAAAAAATAAAAGACTCACGGCGCCCTGCTGCGCAAGAGGATGTTTACATCATGAATAGCGTTTCCATTTTCAAGCTCGGAAGAGGCGATTCAGGGCGAAATTCGTGGCACTTTGATTTTCGTGCACCGTCATAAAAGTAAAGTCGACTTCTGATGAATCCTCAAGTCTGGAATCCGGGTACAAGAATGTATTATGAGGAGAATAAAAGACCATCACACGAGTAGTTTCGGTGTTCTACTGTATCATTCATGCATGCCTGGTGTGGAAGCACCCCCTGCCACACACCCTTTGGGTGGCTTGCAGGGTATGACGTAGATGTAGATGTAGATGTAGATGTAGATGAGTCTTGGAGACTTTTATTTTCAAGTAATGGAAGCGCAGCCTTGAGAAAATTATCTCCATTTTCATTGGAGTCTAGAAATTTGACGAGTTTCCAAGGGGACTTTTAAATAGCTTTGCGAATTCAGACCAAATCTTCTGATTAGTCAAATTTATTTTCCTTCCTCAGTTAGACTTCATTGAAACTGCACGATAATGCTTTAAACTCTTTAAAAAATAATAAGATAATTTTTATCTGCTCTGTAGTTCTATTTAAGATATCTTTTCCATTTTTCCTGTCGAACTCCAGTATCTATCTTTGTGCGTCCATACTGTTCCAAACTATACCAACACGTTGGACCACATTGGACCTTCCAGTAAACCGCCACAGGAGGGTATTCTGGTGGAGAGGCTGGGGTTGGTCTCTGCTGTGGAAGTCCCATCCCGGAAAACCAACACAGCAAGGATGGTGATTTCTGACGAGTGGTCCCAATTGTTTACGGCTATTGGAGACTCCCTTTATTTTGTTATTTGTCCAGCTGTAAGAGCTCACCTCATAATTATGCATCTACATCTACGTGATACCCTGCGAGCCACCACGAGGGTGTGTGGCAGGGGGTGAAGACATGCAAGTAGGATATTTAAGGGAGATATGATAGATAATAGGGTCACATGGAGCTAGATGGTTAGTATCTACATATAAAGAAAGGGGTTACTGGTTGTTATAACATGCGTCATGCACTACAGACTACTCTAACTATATTTCACCTACCTATCCCTATTGTTCTCTCTTATAGTACGAGGGAAAAATGACATTTTAAATCTATCGGTACGACAATCTATCTCTCTAATCTTGTTAATATGATCAAACCTAGCATAATACGCAGGGGTTCTTAATATAGATCTAACGTCATCTGTGAACAAATCGGTTTCGAATTTACTTAAAAGGTTTAACCTAAATTTTAACCTGCGTTCTGATAGTAATTCCCATCCGAGTTCTTCTATTAAGCTCGTAACACTTACACATTTATCATAACGGCCTTTAACAAACCTAGCGGATCTCCTTTGCACGCACTCTAATTCTCTTATCATACCTTCCTCGTACGGATCCCATATACTAGCGGCAAATTCTAAAGGAGGCCTGACAAGTGTAAAATAGCTTCTTTGTTACTTCTAGTGTAAAATTCTTCTTATGTACTTTCCTCTTTGTTTGGTCCATGCACTTATTCCTGGGTCTTCCTCTGGGGACTTTTACCTCTATTTTGCCTTCAATTATGTTCTTCACATATCCATTGTGTCTCAGGGTGTGTCCAATCCATCCTGTTCTTCTTTTTCCTATGATGTTCCATATGGTCCTCTTCTCTTCTACTTTTCTGTACACTTCATTATTTCTTATCTTATCCGTCTATTTTATCTTCAGCAATTTCCTCCAGCACCAGGTTTCGAAGGCTTCTATTCTTATGAAATGAAGAAGTTTACTTAAGAGTTGAAAAGGAGAGGACCTTATGGAACACGTCATCATTGGTCGTTCAACCCTATGATTGGTGGTTGCAGCAGTCCACCCTTCCCTATCTAATGCTAGTTCTCTTACCTCCTGGTATCTCTCCCTATGTACTTTCCTCTTTATTTGGTCCATGCACTTATTACTGGGTCTTCCTTTGGGGACTTGTCCCTGTAGCTTCAATTATGTTCTTCACAAATCCATCTGTTTTTTCTTATCTGTATAGTGTTTCCAATTCTCCTGTAAACTTCATTATTTCTCATTTTGTCCGTCCATTTTATCTTCGGCATTCTCCTCCAACTCCACACTCTTAGTCCGTTCTGGTATGTTTTGCCTATGGCCCATGTTCCCGATCGATAGAGTATCACGCTCCACTTGAGACTTTTCACTCTTTTTCTTACAGGGACTTTACACTCTCTTTCACCTCTAATTATGTCCTTCATGAACCCATTGTGTGTCAGGTGTCTAATCCATCTTGTTCTTCTTTTGTCAATGGTGTCCCAAATGGTCATTTCCTCCTCAACTCTCCAGTACACTTCATCATTTCTTATTTTGTCCGTCCATTTTATCTTCAGCATCCTCCTCCAGCACCAGGTTTCAAAGGCTTCTAGTCATTTCTGGTCAGTTTTTCCAATGGTCCATGCTTCCGATCATTAAGCCCTGGTTACACGATACAATAACCCGTACGAGTTAATGTGCGAATGCGTGAATGAACGCGAAAATTCATCGTGTAACCTCACCAACTTGTACGAATGCATGAAAGCGTGAACAGGAAAATAGAACATGCTCTATTTATAAACTCTTCTCGGGCTCTGCACCAGTTGATTGGCTTCATGTTTTCCTGTTCACGCGTTCATGTATTCGTACAAGTTGGTGAGGTTACACGATGAATTTTCGCGTTCATTCACGCATTCGCACATTAACTCGTACGGGTTATTGTATCGTGTAACCAGGGCTTAATGATCGGAAGCATGGACCATTGGAAAAACTGACCAGAAATGACTAGAAGCCTTTGAAACCTGGTGCTGGAGGAGGATGCTGAAGATAAAATGGACGGACAAAATAAGAAATGATGAAGTGTACTGGAGAGTTGAGGAGGAAATGACCATTTGGGACACCATTGACAAAAGAAGAACTGGTGCAGAGCCCGAGAAGAGATTATAAATGTAATTCACCAGGAGAAACTTAAATCTTTTATGCTCTATTTAGTTCATGCATTCGTACATGAACTTGTACACGAACATGTACAGGTTAATGTATCGTGTAACCAGGCCTTCTGAGTGCCATCCTCGACACGAATGTTTTCAAATACTGTTTTCTAGTTTTTGGGCCTAGCCTCTTGAAGCACAGCAGTTGTCTTTTTACCGTGAATGCTTTCTAGCTTGCGCTAATCTTCGCTTGATATCCCTAGTACTTCCTCCGCCCCACATGGAGTGAGTAATTTACAATCACCGCTTCTTAATAAATACAATGAATCGTGATTTATCATCACGCTAATTTTTTTTTTATTTCAAGGTTATTTTGAGAGCATTTTTCGTTACACAGACGGGAGAATTTTAGCCATAAATTTATTTGTGTGCTGTCTTCGTTTAAGCTGAGAGTAATAAAATTAACTGGGATCACGATTTCAGGAATGATTGTGGCGATATTGTTTCATAAAAAAATACAGGAGAATTTAATCCATTGTATCGTTGAATCAGCTGCAAAATGTGTCAAGAAGATTCTATAGAGCAGCTTGCAATACATTCATGCAATAAATACATATTGGCTTCTACATGTGCAAAACTAATTGTAAAATGAAAGAGCACGTGCAAATAGCATTGGTAATCTTAACATATCCTACCTGGAATTTCCTGGCAGTGAAAGATAGGATAACTTTTTTCAGTCATCATTAATTGAAATACGTAATACCTGAATGCTTTTAGAATTATTTCTAAATATATTGCAATTATTAAAATTTAATTTTTATAAAATAACGATATTGGAATGGAACTGGAATTCAACATTGTGAGAATGGTTGCAAATCACTCACCAGTGATTTCTCGAGACGTTGTGCAAACGATAATGACGAAATTATCGTTTGCACAACGTAAAATGGGCTACTTACGTCACGGGAAAACGTGAATTATGCGTAAATTTGAGTCACACGGAGGAATAAGATATTTTTATGATGATCTTTGCTTCATATTTTAAATTAATCGCAAAAATATCAATTTTCTACGAGCGATAAAGGGTCAATATCTACAACAGAGGCATTCAATCACGTTCGTGGTATGCATGTGCAGCTTGATCTCCTATATCTCCTTAATTTATCTTTTCTTTTTCCATAACCTATTTTCTACACCTCCTCTTTCTATTTTATGCCTATTTTCGTAAATTTGACAAATGTAACCTGTTTACATCGGCCACAGTGTCGATCTCTTGGTTTTGATATGTGCGGACACTGCCCTACGGCACTTTGGCATTTTTATTCAGTATTTACAAATGAATTTTAGCACCATCTGGTTTTAATTTAAGGGCATTATTTTTCACAATTTGATTCCAAAAATTTATCCTAACAATCCAAAAATTACCTTAGATCAATACATTGCAATTATAAAAATTTAATATTTTTCCATATTTCATTTTTTCATATTTCCATATTTCATATTGGAATGGAACTAGAGTGCAACTTCGAGAGAATTGCAAACAGAACATAAACTTATACGATCCGCGCATTTAGTATTTTCTGGCCATGCCACGGTCATCTCATGACCCTTGACACAAAATGAAGAAGCCAGGACAATATGAACAAAGGGTGGACGATGGCCGAAGTAGACCCTGTAAAAAATTCTACTGGCCCTCTACAAACATTTTCACAGGGATTTTGAAAGGGGATTAATTATCTTTTCTGTAGAGTTATTGCCGGCGTAAGCATGGATTGTATTTGGACACAAATCTTCCCAGAAGAATAACTGTAAGCTTCCAGCTACGCAGTCTCGAGTTTTTTTTCTCATGAATGAATGGATTTCTTTCAGCTTTCTGCAGTTGAGGAGGACCCCGTATGTGGATCGGCTTAGACGTCACAACTGCCCCCGGGTTCAAGGAATGTATATTACGTCATGTATACTTCGAGCAGGACTTCCACAATAGCACAAAACTTCTCAAATTGAGTTAGGTCGGCTCAAACGTCGCACCAAGATACCAGTGCGATGGTCAGTCACCTATTGAGGAGAGTACTGTACAGGAAGTTCCTCGGCACTCCAGTAGATGGCAGAAGGCGACGCCTCGAGATGAGGCTCCGCCCAAGGCCGACTCAGCCCCGTGAGGAGGCACGTAGCGGAAGAAGTAAAGGGACAACTTGCCAGAGCTAGGTTTAGTTCGAGTACGAGTCGTGGAAGGCCGAGGATTTGTGGATCACGGAGGGATTTATTTGAGGGTATCGGTTTCAAGTTCAAGAAAAGTATCAAGGGGACGGGGCCGCTACCAGATGCCGTCGCCAAAGCAATCGAGGAACGCTCCACAGCGCATAGTGGAAATCCGTAGCTGGGTTTGATGCCATCATTATTGCGCGTTGCGTTAGTCATAGCTTGCAAGCTCTGCCTTCTACCAAGCTACCTGCGTAACTTTAGGGGAGGGGGGGGGGCAGGTGAGGAAGAGGAGGAGGGGGTCAATAGCTCTTATATTTAGCTAATGGTTAACTGTGAGGAAGCATGGGAAACTTATTATGATCATTTTTCTCTCTTATAAATTGTCATTTACCTAATACTTCCCACTTCGCGTATTAAGTACTCATCCGGCTTGTGCTGTTGTCTTGAAATTCCCTTCTGCTTTCCCCAAATAATAAATTGGGTGGCGTGGGACAGAGTTGATTTGGAGGAATTTTTGAAAGTCCCTACTAAAATGATGCCTCAGTGTAACTCATGAGTCATACGCTATCTGTGGGGGTCACTCAATCATTGCTTCCTGTTAAGAAATGAGTCAGGTCCTTGGCGTAATTATCTTCACGTGAATGCATTAGCGATAAGCCGTTTTCCTCCCAAAAGATCCACACAATACAATCTCGAAGTTCTCCGCCGGCCGAACTCACGATGGAAAGTTCCTTCTGGGGCGAAGGTTCGAAAGTCGGCTTGCCGGGAACTTCCTGCGGGATCTCCCCGCCGCGAGGCGGTGCACCGCGGGGGATCAAGCGTCCGCGCTTGCACCGCTCATCGGATTCCGGAGTCCCACCACACGCCGTGGAAGGAGGACAAAATCTGCCGGGGTTCGATCGCACTTTGATCTTGCGCTGCAAGACTTTAGCAGCCCTCGGTAAGCTGTTCGGCTCCCGTCCCTACTGGAACGCGGCGGAACGGGAGACGTTCTTTCAAGTGTATAGCGCTCTGTCGGACTCCGGCAAGAAGCGTCGGATCACCGCTGCGGTCAGCCACATGATATCCCGGCTTCTCGAGGCGAGGACTCGTTTGCCGTCTGTTCCCGAAGAGTGCACAGCGATGGACGATCTGGCCGCCTTACGGATGAGGAAGCCGATGGAGACAACGAACCGTAGTTTTTACAGGAGGACCCTGGAGCTAGGGATGCAGGAGAAACAGCTCGCCAAGGAGGACGAGGAGATAAGGGATATTCTGGAGAGGAATCCCCACATCCAGGCCCTTATGGACGGCGCTGGAAGGCTAACAGAAAATGGTTGACGGACGGTCGGTGGTGACGTTTTGTAATGTTTACCGGAGACGTTTGCGGTTCGCGACGGTGATCGCTGCTAACAATTTTTGTTTTTCGCCACGATTTGACTGCGATAAGGTCTCAAAAATCAATGCAATTTTTTCTCATTGAAACAAATGCTAATTTAGTATGTGAGCGAAAAATTGTGATAAGTGAAAAAGGGAAGTTTTTTCATGTGTCTTGAGGAGTGGCGACTTACTTTATTACAAAAGACAGAAGAACGTTTTATCAAACGCGTGTGTGAGTGAGTTTTTTTTGTGAATTACAAGTTAAGCTATTCCTTTCACGAAACTAACTTACTACTACAAACAATGTAAAAACTTCACAAATTTATTTGCCAAATTAAATTTGTTGACCAAATTTTTTTTTGAAATTTCATTCCCCATCTAAAAAGCATAGAGTTTGAAGACTTTGTGCTTTCGGTCGGTAAGTTAAGCATGAATGAAACGGATGTTGTTGTTAATTTTGCCTGAGGAATAATTATACGGCTGTAAATCCTGGTAGATAATACGTTTGTTCTTTTTTCTGATCAATATTGATTTTTGTACAACATGCAGCTTTTGCTAGGAGTGAGAAGTCAATATTTAGATGCTGCCATGAAGTAAATTAGAGTATTTAGAATGCCGTTTGGAAAAATAATCATGACACCGGGTCAACTCTTCCACGAAAAGAGCCCTGTTATCGGCGTACCTATTTATTGCATTACTGGTCCATTCAGTGAAACCAACGATGTTTCAATGTACCCCTCAGCTAAAATGGGCAATGGAGTGTGTGTTTTAATTTATTGTTTTTAAACTATCCCTCATTCTTCGAGCGACGCACTGGTTTGAAATAGTTTGCAATGTCTGCGCTCGAAAAGGCTGAGTTCAGAGCAGACAGGCAACTATGAATGCGTTTTGGACCTAAATTTGATATACCCGACATTGAGACGAATTACGATTGCCCTTTGTATGATTTGAGTCAAATGTTAACTGCGCTTAAAATCGTTTTTTTATGGGCATCACCTCCTCCGCACAGCCATGTTTCGACAATTGCGTCTAAATATTGCCCAACAAATGCTTGTGTATGGATACTATTTCGGTAAGAGACTTCAGTGTCTTTTAAAATCTTTATTGAGCTTTAACCCCGTTGAAATAAGCATCAAATTTCGAAATCTCCGATCGGTTTTCACAAAGTCTGCCATGGAACGAAAGGTGAGCTTAGAGTTTTAAATTATAACGAAAGGCTTTTTTGATTAGAGAATGTTTAATCTTTTCAAGAATGCTCAACTGCATGATGAGTAAGTTATTTATCTAAACTCTGATCGATAACCCAACTTTTTCATCCGGGAAATTTGTGATTTACGCTCGCTTTATGACGCAATCCTAATCAGGAATTAAAACTGAGATGAAAGAGCGAAATGAAGACAACTTTGTAAATCAATTCAATCTCAAATGAAGCCAAAGTGATATTTTATTAACTCGGGCGTATCTTTAAGGAGTCTTAAGTTCTCGAAGTTCGGTGATATTGAGATCGTTCCGCGAGAGCCTCGACGAATATTGCTCGTTTAATGAAACAGATTGAAAATTTTTAGGCTTTGACGCATAATATCATCACCGTCGAGGCTTAAAAATCTCACATATTTTCGTTGGACTAATTAAGAGGGACATATGTGACTACAAGGAGATGGATGGAAACATTATGTTTTCCGTGTCGATAAAATTGCATTTTCTTCATTTTTACATGGCTGTCAATATATTAGGACGAGACTGAATGTCAATTGGTAGACTAGACTTAGTTCTTGGAAAGTGGACGATAAAGTCATTGAAATCAGATTTTTTCCCTTGTTAGACCACCTTTGGAATATTCTGCCAGTGTTTGGGATCCTCATAAGGTAGGGTTAAATACAGAGTTGGAACGCGTGCAGAGAAGATCAACAAGATACTTTAAAAGGCGTAATGATAGTCTTGTTAGGGTTACTGACCTCCTGCCGCAACTTGGATGGGAATCGTTTTCAAGATGTCGATTGAAAATTAAACTATCTTTTATGTAAATTTAAAACCTATTTATTTTCAAACGAAGTTTTCCATATCTTACGAACTCCAACATACTTCAGTAGATCAGTAGGGTGATTATAGAAAATCTGGCGTTACACACCGCCGCGGTCTGGAACGCCAGAAAACTTCGATCCCAGCGATTACGGATCTTCAGGAGAAGACCCCAACGTCGGCGTTATCGGGGCGCTACCGAAAGTATGAGGAACTTACATTGCAGATTTATTTCGCTCGACCCGTCCTTTGTTCGAATCCTTCTATCCAATCCGAATGAGAGAAAATAATCACGTAACTGGGCTTCAAAAGCAGAAGACGTGACAGGAAGTCGAGGAAGAATATACCAATACAAAATTTTAAATATATGGTGGTATTTAACTTTCTGACTGAAATTATCCCGATGACATTGTTTGTGGAAAAACGACGATGCATGATCATAGTATATGAATGAGAATAGCAGTGGGCAGATGGTTAATTCGAGGCGTTTTCCAATTCGAGGAATTGATGATTCTACCTTTCATTAGGCATAATAAGTTAGCTTTATTATTTCCAACCTACCATTCCACGTGATGTTAAATGAAAAACAAGATCATGAGGGTGCTTATTGTCTCAATGCTCTCTTGAAGATCTTGGGAACTTATATATAGGCTAAAGTGCAAACAAGAGCATGATTTTGTTGAGAGGCCAGCAGGATCAGAGGGTATATCTTGCATGAAAAGCAATATTTTTCTAGATTACACCATCCCCATTAACTGAAAAGCGTTCCCGATACATTACTCTAGGTTAAAATATCATCTTAGGCATGACATTTGCGATAGTCATACTTCTGCTCACCAGCGAATTGTCAGATTTTAGTTATTAAACATGCTTAACGTTGTACCAAGGTAACGTATGTTACCTTGGTTCAGCGGTATGTTATTTTGAATATTGAATCAAAAAGTCAATAACTTCTGATGACCAATATCGTAAGGAGATTGTGGAATCATAAGAAGAAGACCAGAGTGGAAAGTCATCACGAAGATGGGGTGAGCTTCTTACGGCTAGACAATGAAGACCAGAGTATCGTGCCACTGAGAAATTTTATTGTGACCAGCTAAACCAAAGTGAACAACAAAAATTGGATACTATTCACAGCAGTGAACCCAATTGGCAGTAAATACCATACTTTACCTGTTTCAACAACTCAAATTCACCTATTTCAACTACTTACTTCACCTCAGACGAGGGACACAAATAGCACGGTTCCGTAAATTGTGCATAATTAAAAGTCTGCACAGAGTTCTAGCACTTCCTTAGCTTCCATCAAGTTCTGCATTATCGCCTTTTCAGAAAACACCCAACACCCAAAGAATTATTTCATGAAAAGTGTCCAAAAAATCCCCAGAACACCGAGAAATCAAATATCAGCCACATATCACTCCTTTGTCACGGAATTCGTACATGCAAGACGAGCTTCCACTTGACATGACACATGTGTAAGTCAAAATCGCTAATGCGAAAATAAATCACTTGGCTATCCACTAATCACCTTCAAGTATATCAAGTGGTAAACATGATTTTACTCCACAGTTAAGAATTCCAACACGCACTAGGCACGCACACTGCTTAAGAACATGACCAACACAACGCAATTATGAAATAGAATCTCTCCGGAACAAAAACAACAACAACACAACAAAACACTAACGTAAATAAAATTATCTTCAGTGACTTTGCTAATTTGCAAATGCCATCCAAAGAGCCCACTGAAATGTGTACTTTATGGTAACTGTTCACCTGACAATTACATCCTCTCATTTTAGTCGTACATTAAAAATCGCTTAATTTTAATGAAATGTTACTCAAGCCAACTGCCAACCTTGGTCATCATTATCGTGTGGGAGTAATGCCGGGTCGTGCAAAAATTTCAACTCCGCAGCAGATTGAATATTCGAGGCGACGTCACGAAGAAATTGTAAAATTTTTTAACGTAAATTTATTTTTAATTTGTCGGCCCCGGTGGCGGCGGGGTAAAGTCCTCGCCTCCTAACCCGAGGGTCGCGGGTTCGAGCCCCGCCTGGGTAGAATATTACCTGCCCAGGACATGGAAGCCTGTGTCGCGTCCTTTGTTACTGTTGTTCACTCGACGTAAATTGGCCTAATGTGCTGTATTCGGGACAGTGAAAATTTAAAAAAAAAATTATCAAAAATAAACATTTTTGACTGAAATGCCTCAAATGACAGTCTTCCAGAGTAGCAATTGCATAATACTTCCGATGTAGAATGCGAAATATTAAGCCACTGGCGCATAAAGGCACACAATCATACTACCAAAATACTAGGCGTTGTGAAAGACCGGGTCCCTTGCTTGTGGTGAGCAACGTCCCGTTTGCGACGTTGTGCAGCGACCATTCAAAGTTCCGTAATCGCTCCGAGCGGTACACAACACGGCTGGCGTTGTGCACCGCCGGCGAAGAGAAAACATCCGATCCGTAATCGCGACTACCTCCCGACGGGCGTTCAGTGACGTCGATTTAGGGACGTAATGAGTTCCGTGATCGCCCTACTGATCATGAAAATAAAATAAGGGAAATAGAATGTAGAACAGAAAGGTTTTAAATGTCATTTTTCCCGCAATCGATAAGTGACCATCATGACTGCGTTAAGACTTTGAAGTAGGTTAGACGATAGGTAGTGTAGCTGACTAATTCATATGCCCCCAAATGTATATCTCTAAATCTGCCGAAAAGTGCTAATACCATGTTTTACAAATTCGCTGCATGACACATGTGTCACGTTTACGTAGTTATATAATAGATAATTTTAGTAGTTTCTGTAGCATTTGTAGCATACCCATAGTATGGTACATGTAGGTGGAAGTTAATTACTTCTCTCCAGTTCAGGTTGATGATCAGTCTCCCCTTGAAAAACACTATCTACGTCGATACCTACGTAATACCCAGCGAGCCACCACGAGGGTGTGTGGCAGGGGGTGAAGATCACCAAACATGCACTATTGACATGCAACTAGGATGTTTAAGGGAAAAATGTTAGAGAACAGGGTCACATGCAGCTAGATGGTTAGTATCTATACAATAAGAAAGGGATTATTGGTTGTTATTACATGCATCATGCACTACAGACTACTCTAACTATTTTTTCACCTACCTATTCCTTTGCTACGCTGCCTATTGTTCTCTCTTATGGTACGCGGGAAAAATGACATTTTAAATCTATCGGTACGACAATCTATCTCTTTAATCTTGTTAATATGATCAAACCTAGCATAATACGCAGGGGATCTCAATTTATATCTAACGTCATCTGTGAACAAATCGGTTTCGAATTTATTTAAAGGTTTAACCTGCGTCTGATAGTAATTCCCATCCTAGTTCTTCTATTAAACTTGTAACACTTATACTACATTACACTATGTGGTGGCTTGAAGAGTAGTAAGTAGAGGTAGGTGTTTCCCATAGATCTTGCGGGCTAATCCACTAATTTTGCAATTTGACTATATTTTCCATCAATAACTAACCAGAAATCAGTGTACACTAACTTATTCAATGTGTATTCTCCTCGCGTTAATTGTAAATTTATTTAAATAACATATAATACGTATTCCTACAGAAAAGTAGAGTAAAATCGAGTAGAATCCATAGCAATGAGTAACCAATGTATTTCTGATGATTTACTAGCCTTTAATTTCAAACTGTTGTTTGGTAGTCTTGCCTTACATCCGGCAATTCGTCCATTCTGTCGTGCATATAATAATGCGGAGGGACAGGGTCAAATAATATGGTTATTTTGTTGGTCGTAGGGCTTCAGTTAACGACGTAGTGCCATCCCCCTGCACCTCAATGCCAGTGACAAGAGTACGGTTTGTTTTTCGAACTTGAACTAGGGCGAGCGCTGCGTCCCCATTGTCGAATCATCCCTTGCCACTTACCCGTTCAGGAGGCATGCACAATATTTCGTTGATGTAGAAATAGCGAGTAAGATGAGACGAACTGATTTGTATTCTTCACAATCTGAGGCCTTCATCCATTGAGAAGGAAGGAGAGGTCGCTTGCTATGGTGACTATTGGTAAAAGCTGTAACGTGGGCGTAACTTGTCCAAGGTCTTTGCTAAATTTGATGTTCCTTCAGTGCTTATGGGATAATTTTGCAGTTGTATGAATTTTTCCATCCATAATTAACTGGAAATCAGCATGCATTTTCTTCTTCAACATTTATCCTCCTTGCATTTATGTGTCATTTATTAAAATTAGTTATAATTCTCATTTTCCCGGAAAAAAAATTATAATCAAATCGTATATAATCCATCGCACTAAGTAACCACTGTAGATTTGAGGAGTTACTTGCCTTAAATTTAAAAACGGATGGTTGATATTCTTGATAATTGCATGAATCGAATCATAGAAATGAATCTAAAATCCCAGCTCTAATTGTGATCAACGAATAAATCCCAGTTCCTCTGCACTGTGGTAAATAATATACAGTAGAGCTGTGTCGTTCATGAATGAATCGTTCAGAATGAACGATTCAATGGCATGAACCGAATGAATTGAATCTACGTTTTCCACTCGAATCGTTCAAAATGAACGATTTGATGAAAGATTCAAAGCCGCCGAATCCAAATCGTTCAATATGAACGATTTGTGTGGAAGATTCAAATCCTCCGAATCCAAATCGTTGATTTGATGATAAAATTGAACGATTTGTATTTCCACCCAAATCGTTCAATGTGAACGATTTGGGTGGAAATCTTCTAGCGATTCTCCGAATCCGCCAAATCCAAATCGATCAATAAGAACCCTGTAAATACCCTTGAAACACCTTGTCAAAGGTCTTGTGTTTCCGAATTGGAGCATCACATAAAATCACCGCGTGTTCTGTATCAAGAGCGGTAATTATGAAATTCGGGGGAGGGGTTTTGCGGAGAATGGAATCATATAATGACAAAAAATAATTTTTATTGTGACACCCAGATTTATCATAATGCAGAATAAGACGCAAGCACCAAATTTTCGGTGAATTTCTGGCCATAAAGAAATGGCATAAATTACATTTCACAATACATGAATTGTGGACTACAGTTAATTTTGTATAGCATTATATTCTGACCAATTGAAGAGGTTTTAAAATCTGAAAACAATTTATTAAAGATGTCGTTAAAATGAAAAATAATAATTACTGTGAATAGCTTTCCGTCATAGTATTTGAAGTGCAGTAAGTCCACAGATTCACATGGATTCAAGATTCACATGGATTCAAGATTCACATGGATTCGAGATTCACATGGATTCAAGATTCACATAGATTTGAGATTCACTCGTGGATTTGGTTCATTATGAACGATTTAAAGAACCGAGTCATTGCCACGAATCAAATCCCATGAACCGAATCTACAAAATGAACCGAAATTCCCACCTCTAATATGCAGGCCTAATGTCGATTAGGATGACATGCGAGAACGTGCCTTGGGTATGTACTGCATTTTTAAGTATAGCGGCAACGGAAGTTCTGCATTGCTCAGTGAAAATTAGGTTCAAGTGTCCACTTGAGACGCAAGGTTTCAATGAATGTTACAATACTTTTGAAGCCTTGATTTGCATAATGGATGATTTATTACTTGAGGAATATCTTCGTTAATGCGGGTAGGGAGTGTTTTTAAAACATTAGTGTATTAACATCAATTGGTTATTCGTTCTAAAAATCAAGTTAAGACAAGGACTCTACGTAGAATATTGTAAAATTTATTCCATTTTTAAAGAGAAAAATGGTAAGACAAAAATTATTTTGCGTATGTTTTTACATATGCCTTCTTTAACTTCCCAGATGCATCAATTTTTGGTGGAGTAAAGTTTGTTTTTTTCAACTGCCACCTATTGGATGTACCGATAACCAAAGATCTCATTTGGCACAATATACATGTTATGTGAAAGCCCTTTTTCTGTTGCAAAAATTTACTTTTATTGAGAAGAACAAAAAAAAATCTTCACTAGAATACATATACCTACTTCTACTAGATACTAGTACAGCGAAGACGCTAACTTATATGTTCTGTAATCGGTTATTCGTGGTGCCAGGCGTGGGGGCTAGAATTAAATCATAATAAATGCACCAAAGTGCACTTCTTGACAAATTCATCACACAATAGCCATATCTACAATGTGGATGAATGGATTTATTCAATGCTCTGGGTACATACCCCTAAAAGCAACAAAATAAATAATGTACGTAGCATTGAATTTTTATAAAATAAACACAAAATGAATACCTAATTCATACAAACAGACATATTAATTACATGGTCATAAAAAATAACGGCGACATTAAAGTAAACATAAATAATTTGATTACTGCTGTAACGGGTAACTGTAACATTTACAATTGATGATGAAGTGAAGACAATGCATTTAAATGATTCCATAGAACAATCCAGATCCAAGCAACGAAATTGTGAATTGTTTTTAAATAAATTAAAATTAAAATGAAAAACCTAATACAGAATTTGCATAAAAACAGACGTCAATTACATGGTCACAAATAACAGTAGCATTAAAGAAAAATAAGTAATTTGATTACCGCTGTAACAGGTAACTATGGCATTTATAATTGATTGATTCCACCGTCCAGTCCAATTTCAGGCAAAAAAAGTGTAATGTACATGACATTTAAAGATGTTATTGAATAGAAACAAAAATGAAAAAACATTGCAAATTTTACATTAAAAAAACAGACGCATAAACATTAAGGTAAAAATAAATAATTTTATCACTGCTGTAAAAGGTAATTATAACATTGATAGTTGAATGATTCCACAGTAGTACAGTTTTTTATTTTGTTGGGAATTGAATTCCATAGTGCGGTAGATCTGACGACGAACGATTTATGGAACATTGCGGTTCTATGTGATGGTAGATTTAGATTTGATGAATCACTGGGAGTTATCATAGTTCTAGTTATAGGTGCGTACTGAAAAAGGTCAAGTAAATATTTCGGTCTTTTGTTTTTGAACAGGGAAAATAAAAAGATATATAGAAGGTATTTCCGCCGAGAGTTTTCCCTATGGGAAGAAATGTGTTGAAACCAGCGTGGATTTAAGATGAATGTAATGCATGAGTTCTGTAACCGTTGCATTTTCAAATTTAGTTCGCCAGTCAGATCTCCGAAGGATAGAGTGCAATACTCTATTTGAGGGAAAATTAAGGTAGTGATTAACAATTTCCTTCTATGCACAGGTAAGATTTTTTCTGTGTTTTAAGCTTATATTATATATCATTAACTCTATTGGATACTGCATGTATCTGATCGTGCCATGTCAGAGTGTTGTTCATAATAGTACCCAAGTTACGGACAGAATTTGAGTAGGGAATTGCTATGTCATCAAGCTCAATACCGGATGTTGTTTCAAGATTAATCTTATTAATAAGTCTCACATCACCAATAACTATTGACTTGGTTTTAGATGCATTTAAAATAAAAAAGTTTTGTTTGGCCCAGTCCGAGATACCATCGACATCGCTCTGGACCTTTAAAATGGACTCATTAAGATCTTTCAATCGGCAGTGAAGATATATCTGAAGGTCGTCCGCATATAAAATATATTTAATATTTTTGATTCTTTCAGGTAGGTCTAACACGAATAAAGAAAACAAAAGCGGGCCTAAAACAGACCCTTGGGGGACGCCTTGCTTTGTTGGTTGCCATGAGGATAGGTTTCCTCGATAATCATTCACTGCCTGTTTTCTTTCATTTAAGTAGGAGAGAAACCAGTTCAGGGACGATGATGAGAAATTGAGGTTTTTCATTTTATGGAGCGAAAGCCCGTGGTTTACTCGATCAAAAGCTTTCCTGAAGTGAAATAATACAAGGATGGTCACCGTGGAACGATCAATAGCCAAGCGTATATCACCCGTGACCTTGATGAGGGCCGATTGAGTGCTAAAAATTTTCCGGAAACCTGATTGATAATTGTCGAGTTTATCGTTCATTGTGAGGTAGTCAGTGACCTGGTCAAATACAATTCTATCGAGGATTTTTGAGACGGTGTATATCAGTGAAATCGGGCGATAATCACAGAGAGAGGTCGTATTTTTGGTTTTGCCTATAGGGAGGATTATTAATGATTTCCATAATGATGGAAAGGTGGATGATGATAGGGAATAGTAAAATATTTCCAATAACGCCGGAGGTAGTATATAACCTGCTCTAATAAGAAATTCAGAAGAAATATCATCGACACTCACTGAGTTTGACTTAGAGCAGCGAAGATATCGATGCAAAATGTCTGGCGTAATATGCTTGAAATAAAAAACTGTTATCAGTTACCGGGGTGAGAGGATCTACGGAAGAGATATCACAAAGTGAGTTATGACTGTTGCACGAGGTACCTAATATTTACAAAGTAGTCGTTAAATTGATCTAATGAGGACTCGTGGGTTACTGCCTTTCCTGTTTTACACAAAAACCAAGTTGCCGAAGCTCACGCCAAACGTCTTTAGCGTTAGTATGCACAGAGAGGGCATTGGAATAATGCTGACGCTTTGATTCCAAGATAAGGGACTTGATCTTATTTCTGCAGGATTTGTATTTTTCAAGGACAATAGGATTTCGTGAACGAACGAAAGCCCTTCTTAGTTTGTTTCTCTCTTTCACAAGTTTTCGAGTATCCTCAGTAAACCACGGCGATGGAGGTATTTCAGCAAGCGAGTGCATTTTGGTGCATGCGTACTCATGCATTGTAGAAAATTTGTAGTAAATGTATCACATTTGTGATCAATGGAACCTGAGGCAAAAACACCACTCCATTCCTTTGATAGGAGATTATTTTGATCGCTATATACATCGAATCTTCTAAGATCACTCGATACAGTGGACAGAATGGGATGACGAGTTGTATGAAATTTGATATAGATGTAGATGTAGATTAGGATTCGTAAAATTCGTAAACCGTAGATTAGGATTCGTAAGAAGGGTTCTAGGCAAATGCGATGAAAGAGTACGAGAAAGAAGCTATTTTACACTTGTCAGGCCTCAATTAGAATATGCCGCTAGTATTTGGGATCCGTACGAGGAAGGTTTGATAAAAGAATTAGAGCGTGTGCAAAGGAGATCCGCTAGATTTGTTAAAGGCCGTTATGTTAACGCAGGTTAAAATTTAGGTTAAACCTTTTAAGTCAATTCGAAACCGATTTGTTCACAGATGACTTTAGATATATATTAAGAACCTCTGCGTATTATGCTAGGTTTCATCAGATTACAAGATTAGAGAGATAGATTGTCGTACCGATGGATTTAAAATGTCATTTTTCCCGCGTACCATAAGAGAGAACAATAGGCAGCGTAGCAAAGGGATAGGTAGGTGAAATATACTTTGTAAGAGTAGCCTGTAGTGCATGATGCATGTAATAACAACCAATAATCCCTTTCTTATTATGTAGATACTAACCATCTATCTGCATGTGACCCTGTTCTCTAGCATGTCTCCCTTAAATATCCTAGTTGCATGTCAATAGTGCATGTTTGGTGATCTTCACCCCCTGCCACACACCCTCGTGGTGGCTCGCAGGGTATTACGTAGATGTAGAGCATGATGGATGTAATAACAACTTATCGGTATAGGTAGGTGAAATATACTTTGTAAGAGTAGCCTGTAGTGCATGATGCATGTAATAAGAAAAAAAATTTAAGATGTCAACTTTTACAAAACCACTCGATTTATTAAAACAACGACCCAGGTTTCAATGTGCATTCACATCATCTTCAGGTAAATGGAGGCCGATGTGCAGGCCTTATATAGTAAACATTACCAGATGGGGAAAGGGGGGGGGAAGAACAATGCAGGAAGAGGGTGGTCACGGGAGGGAAGGGAGGGGGGGGGCTAGGAGGACGAAGTGGAGGGGATTAAAGCTTTGAGGATGGGGGAATAGGCAGGGAGCATACATTCATTCACAAGAAATTTATCACAGTAAGCTTGATTTTTAAAAATTTCTAGTTGTTCTAAAGCATTCAGCTTACGTCTGTCAGTTGCAAAATGGAGAGGTGTCATAGTAAAATCACTATTATGTCCGTGGATTAAAAGATGTCGGGCGAAGTTGCTTTTGTTAAAATTAAAATTTCTAAAATCCCTTTTATGCTCCTTTTGTCTAATTTCAAAATTTCTACAGGTCTGTCCAACATACTGTCCACCACATTCATTACATTTCATTAAGTATACACCATTCATTAAGTATACATTTCATTAAGTATAAGTGAGTGATATGTAATAACAACCAACAATCCCTTTCTTATTTTGTAGATACTAGCCATCTAGCTCCATGTGACCCTATTTTCTAGCATGTATCATTTAAATATCCTAGTTGCATGTCAATAGTGCATATTTGGTGATCTTCACCCCCTTTCCACACACCCTCGTGGTGGCTTGCAGGGTATTACGTAGATTTAGATGTAGATTGCACTTTGGAATTCCGTGACTCTCAACCACATTCTTCAATTGGTCTTGCTCTAATTTATTCAAATGTCCCTCTAGATCGGCTACTCTAGATTTCAGGGAGAGATTTTCTTCCAAGAGCCTGTCCAACTGGTCATTTATACTGGTTATAGTTGTATTTACCTGCTCAAGGAGATCGGCTTGGTTTTTAAAGGTGTTTTGCCATTTGATGAGGGCTTTGCCATGATCCTCCTGCAGCTGCTTTACACGATGAAGTAGCTCAATGAGTGGGTCGTTCTGGGTGGGTGATTGTCGTTCTCGGGCGATGTTCTTAACGAAGCTGGATAGCCTGTGGCCCGAACGGGAGTATTGTCACCACGTAGATTCCGGATTTTTCCTATACATGTATCACATGACCATGTCTTCTGGAGTTGTTCCAGCACTTGTAGGTTAGCATCGGTCAATGAAGCGCACTGAGAGTGACACAGCCCCTTACAAAGCTCACAAGTAACGTGGGTGAACATAAAATCGTCAGACGCAGTGAAATATCTCAGATTTACCTAAACTTCTGACATAATGTGAGGAACACGCATACAAAGCATACGTGGCAGGGTATAAAAGAATTTAGGTTTTGTTAAGTGTATAATAGGAAGGTCCAAGGATGAAAAGGTAAAAGAGAGATGCTACTTTACTCTGGGTACGCCACACCTCGAATACGCCGTGAGCATTTGGGACCCTGGTTACAAAGATTTAACGAAAAAATTAATAAAATACTAAGAAAAGCTGCACTTATCGTTAAAAACTGCTATGAGCGAACATATAGTGTTACACAACTTCTAGAGGGATTAAGGTGGGAGCCCTTTGAGACTCGCAAGCTACTCGCTAGGGTTAGCTTGCTTGAGAAATTTAGAACAGGTGTGTCTCACAGCAACACAGAGAATATTACCATGACGCCTCGCTATATCTCTTGGTCTGATAGAAGCAATATAATAAGGGATACACTGTCGAACAGATAGGTACAAAAACTCGTTCTTTCCGCGCACAATAAGCGACCACAATAAAAACTGAGCTCCAATGAATATACTCCCATAATACATGTCACCATTTCACCTCCCAAAACCTTATCCCTTACATCATTACACGGCTGGTGTTCTAAAACCCCCTGCCACACGCCCATACGGCGGCTCTCAGGGTAGTGTGTAGATGTAGATATACTCTCAGTAGTTTAGAATTGTAAACGTTATGCTAAATATAATCCTTGTCAGTTCCGTTGGAAAACATTTTTGGCGCCGCTTTACAAGAAAGCAGGCTTTTTTGTAGTCATATCTTAAACCTAACTCCATCAAGGAACTTTTGACAATACTAACTAGAGGAAGCTGAAATACTCACACAAAAATGTATCGATTATCTGTTTTCAAAGAGGATAAAGACGGAAAAGTGAAAATGAGAGGATAAATAGGGTAATTTTCAATAGTTATTCGACGATTTTAATATCTTCATAAAATTATGGAGTTTCATTAAGTTAATATTGACAAAGTTTGCCTGATAGAGTTAAATTCAAGAGATAACTAAAGAAAGCCTGCTTTTTAATGGAGCAGCGCCGTACAGTCCCGCATCATCAATGATAACGAAATTCACACCATGATTGAAATGGAAAGGAAAACTAGATGGAGTTGTATACGGTTTATGTAACTTTTTATTACACACTTCCGACATTCATACACAGAAAAGACACTGCGAAACAATGGATCACTTCGTAATACATGATAACGAGTTGAGTACATTATGAAATGGCCACTACTATTCGAGCGTTGCCCATTGCACTTAGTTCAGACGTCACCAGATGGCAGCAATACGAAGAAGAAAAAAAGGTCATCTCTTCCACTTTGTGTCACTTTAACTACTCCAAGAATGAACTGTTTGACTAGCGTAAACTCACAATATCAGTGATAAGAATATATGACCTTTCTTTCAGTCATTCTATCATCGATATCACCTGTTGGTCTTAAATTTTCTTCATTCATCAGGCAAGTAAAATATATTGCGTTTCAGCATCTTAAAGTATTTGGTCTTTTCAATGAATCGTTTCCTCAACTTTCATATAGTAGAAAGATCCATGCCATGCTCAATTTCCACCAAACATGGCCGGGTACGTTAAGCTTCATACAATACCAGCACTTGAAAATATTTTTCCTTCATTAATAAACCTTCTAAATAAATAAACATCTAATATAAATAAACCTATTAAATAAATAAGCCTGTTTATTGTTAGGAAGCATACGTACGGATGTGATCAATCAAAAACATTTACTCTTGCACACGAAATAGTCCTTGCATCTTTGGTTTGTGAGAATTTAATTCCAAAAAAAAACAACTGATAGGTAACCTTCGTCAGATATATATTACTATGAATGCAACATAACATGCCTATACCTTCAGGGATTGATAATAGAAACAGAGATTAAAAATAAATATATAATCCACGAAAATGTTAGCTTCTACTGCGTAAATAATTATTAGAATACAAATAGGAGCTTAAGAGTGGAATTATTGGAGAGTAAAAGAAATAGGTTCGCTTGTTGATCAATTGTTTCCGTAGCAATCTTATTCATATTTTTGACCTCATATGTCGAACTTACGCATTTGCTGATGAATCACAATAGTTCTGTAAACACTTTATATGCAGATCCCGGCATCGTCTTGGCGTGTCCGGCAAATATTTTTCAGCTAGAAACATGCAAAAACATCGACAGATATACAATTATAGCCATCGATGAAGGGGATCTATAGCATGATTTAACTCGTTCGTCACTCGATGACTGATGATGTGAAGGCTCGTGAAACTGGGAAGTAAGTACTTCATCAATTCTTAAATCAGTTACATTGTAACGGTCTTCCATACGTCCTGCGATGCGTATCCGCTTCAAATTCGTAAGACGCTAGAGCTTAAACATTTAGCTCCGCTACGAGAGGTGGAGATCAGCGACAAACAAAACGTTTGAAGGAAGAATTAATTTTTCCAGAAAATTATTGACGCTGAGAAAAGAAAAAAATTCCTTTTCTTAGCGACTTCCTCTACAACCATAGCTGGATAAAAGAACACTTGACTGGCGTCTGACGAATAACAGGAGAGGATTACAAATGTCAACCATTTTGACTGAAACCGTGTTATAAATGGACTCGGGTGGGCGGTAATCACTGGGAGGCGTTGACCCAGTAAATGTGCATATTACATATATTCATTCGTAACTTGGGAAATATAAATGTTGGTAACTCGTGAAAATTTTTTCGTCAGAGCAAAATCCTCCTCAAGCTCTTACTGAGGTGACTTGCCAGTGTAAATTCACCTCAATGATGTCCGGTCGAGCCGCGAGCTATCCGACAAAGGAGGGTCGGAAAGGTAAAACTTGCGGCTAACTTGGAATTGAAGTTGTAATCATCCAAAATAAATGGTCGCCGCTAGGAGTGGGTAAATTTTTAACCGCTGGCGTATCAATAATGTAGCAAAACTGATATCATAAAGAAAAAAGTTGACAGATTCAATTTGTGGATTGTTGAAATTTACTCAGAGCCAGTTTTTCAAGTCTGGAGGAATGTCTGTGTCTCCAACATATGAAACTTTTCGCAGAATAGCGTGACAAAAATCTAACAGACAGTCCCCGTGATGCAGGGGAATATCCCGCACTAACAGAATAATTTTCGACATCCTAATTGAATGAGAAGTCTACTCCCAGTTCGTAACTTAATGCAAAAGAAAAGTAAACAAAACGCCCCTTGTTGCTATTTCCAGTTGACGGTCGTCTGAAAGAAGACTTAAGCCACTTCGTTAAATTAAGTTTAGCTGAGAGTTTAGGGTATTTTATGTTGCAATAATCTCTCGGTTAGTTGACATGAACCTTACCTATGGGAGAATCAATCAACTTTGGTTTGCTTATGGAAAAAATATTTGACTAGAGATTAAAATAAATCGGTCCTTAGTAAAATAGCTGATAACATTTTAAAGTTACGGTCGGTTTAGGTAACTTAATGAAATCGAGACACGGTTGAAGAACAAATCACCTTGATATTTTCCCCTTTTCTTAAATACAGCTAGCTGTCCAGTTTCGCCGTTGCAACATCGTCATGAGAGTTCGAAACTCGAACGATCGAACGCAACTATAACTCCGATGTGGTACTCTGGAAACCGGTCGATTATATTTAGAAAAAAGTGTGGAAAATTAATAGGTGATTCATCCTTTACGTAGATATTAGCAGGTGGACAATATATTTCACGGTCAGTACGTATCCGGTGTGGAATCACCCTCTCTCTCACAACATTCACGAGACTTGTAGGGTACCACGCTAACCCAGACGTTCTCTTTCTGGTGTCTATTCTAGTCTCACAGCTTCAACCTTCCCTCTGGCGTTCATACGCCAATTGAAGATTTCTGCACAGGTCCTACAGACCTGAAGGCAGAAGCTGCAACTTCTCTTTAGGCCGTTTTACACGAGGCTCTAAATTACGCCATTCAATGTACAGAAAATTGCTTGAACACGGGTACGGCAAGAGTATTTGGAAGAAGAGTAATGGGTTTTTTCCTGTCTGTCGTGTATGAATTTGCTCATGCATTCTAGCAACTACAGTACTGGGAATTTTTCCGTCTGTTCTCCATGAAATTGCTCACGGATTCAAGCAATTCACAGCGAGACAAGACACAATTATCAATGCACATCCACGCATACATCAGGGCGATAAGTTTCCTCGTCTAAATTGGCCTTAAAACATCGCGAAAAAATTGAAAACGTTCCGTTCGCATATAAATTGGCCTAAAGACAGTTTTTGTGCCATTCGGTTCATTTCTATGGTCGTCTTTCTCTGACTATTACCTCTTTCTGAATATTTTAAGAGTTTAAGGGAGAATTATTGACAATCAATAAGTGAGAAAAATTCTCGTGATTAATTGAAGATTTGTTTTCACGACCGTCATTCCGGAAACACTGGGAGGTTCGCATACTTCAACATACCTCCCATAACATCTGGTTCCTCTAAAAATGAACGTCTGTGGTGGTATTCCTTTATCCTTCTCCCTGTTCTTGTCGCTGCGTCAGGACGGGAGTCCGCGAAGTTGGGGACACAGCGACCGGCGAAGATTAACGGTTGCAACCGACTGCTACGTGAATGTCTTTTAGTTAGTTCGATTGCCCAATTACAAAAGGAATGCTTCATTTATAGTGGTAACAATCACCCGATGGTATGAAGATTATATAAAGCTACGAGTTCAGGCAGTCGATTTGGCGTTTAGAGGCAAGGTCGCCTACGCAATCCGCAATTGCCGCTGGGATTGTCCATCAGCCATCTCTCACCACCGGCTGCGTTGCGGCAGTTAGTTGAAAGTACGCTTTCGGTCAGACACATTTTCATCACCATCTGAAACCCAAAAGCGCATATTTTTGTTATTTTATCTTTTCGTCCGCCCATGTTGCAGTTTATGTGGACATATTGAGTGGTCGACTCTCGTCGTTGAGGCAACGTATCACACATTCGTACGCAAGCAGGAATAATCGAAGAAAATTCGCAGTTGACTTAGAGTTCCATGAAACACAATCCATTAACAGCGGACGACCGGTTTTGCTGACTGGCATCATCAGCTATGTATGCGTCGCGGTGAACTGATGAAATGATGTGCACTGAAATGAGTTCAACAAAGCCTACTGACTATTTTCTTCCAAATAACGCAGTTGTTCCACTAAGTGACGCAAAAACAGCGTTCATATCTTTAAGCAGGCACTGCCCAATTTGAAGGCGATACCGACGATTGATTTGAGGCGCGGTCATCAACAGGGTGGGCAACTCGCTTTGGTCACCACACCCCGCTCAACTGCGTACGTAGATCATCAGTAGTGCCCCTCCGCAGGATTGCCACCCCCTGCCCTCAGGTACTGCATCCTGTCCTGCAGCACGAGCTCCGCGAACGTATCCTCGGCGGCGCCGCCTTCAGCTACATCGCCGCCGCCGGCGAAACGCTAAAGTTGGCAGCCGTGGACGTAGGTGACGTTGCGGAAGATGGCGGCCGCATTGAGGAAGCACGGCTGGTGGTGGTGCGGGTGGTGATGGTGCGGATGGTGGTGCGCGGCGGCGGGGAGGAGGAATGGGGGTGGCGGAGGAGGCGGCGGTGGGGGCGGGGGAGCGCAGCAGGAAGAGGAGGCGGATGATGAGGGCGAAGAGTTGGAAGGAGTGGAGGATGGGGGCGTGGGGGCGGAGGGCTCCCCCCCTTGAGGGGCCCCCGGGCCTCCTGGCTGGTGCTGCTGCAGGTGGTGATGGTGCAGGTGGTGGTGCAGGTCCTTGCCGAGGGGATGGTGAACCACGGGACCCGCCGAAGTAACCACGACGGCCTCGCCCGCCGCCTGCTGCCGCAACTGCTCCAGCCGCAGTTGGTTCTGTCTTTTCCACTTGGTCCTGCGGACAAATGGGCAACAGTCAGCTTAAATAGACATACTGACGTGTTTTTAGACATCAAAACAAACCCAGGTAAAGACCTTCCATCAATAGCCTCAACGCACAGAACCAAAGTGGGAGAAATTTGTAAGAAATAAATGTTTATTATATAGAAGTTCCACAAGGTAGCGCACTTGGGCGACTTCGCTTCACTAAATTCACATAAAAAATCTCCTGACAGAATTGGTCCTGTTGCTTCAAGAGGTCTTGCGAGCATACCGTGAACGGTGGGCCTAGAACGCATAATGATATTTTTAGGGATATCTAGTCAATGCCAAGCAGTTTTGTTTGGATTCTATCCGAAAAAACATTAATACATCCAACGGCGTAGAAGAAGTAGGTATGTGAGGGGATATCCAAAAGGATCAAACGAGAGGTGCAAAAGAATGCATAATTCCAGAATGTTGCGTTCTTGTACCACATTTGTATTTCATTTACATAAAAGATTACCTGCTAAATTGGGATCTGTTGCTTCCACTAAGTTCTGTGGGCAAAAATGGTGAGGTCTGTATAAAACACTTGTGATACTCAGCATATCATTAGCCTTGAGAATGGAGTACGAGTCGGACTCAGAAACGTCGGCAGTGAAAAGCTTATCCGGGTGGAAGACCTGAAAAGCATTCCTCAATATTATTTGCCGGGAAAAAAAACTAAATCATACCACTCAGCTGAGGTTTTCCAAGGGCAATTTTAAAAAAATAATCTATATATGCTGTGAACTCACCACGCATTCAGTTATGGTAATGTTGCAAGAATTACCTACACTCTCCATAACTTATTATATATTAGTGGTTAATAACTACTTCTCCAAGAATTAGAGGGAAAAGTATCATGAAACACATACATCTACATCTAAATCTACGTAATACCCTGCGAGCCACCACGAGGGTGTGTGGCAGGGGGTGAAGATCACCAAACATGCACTATTCACATGCAACTAGGATATTTAATGAAGGCATGCTAGATAATAGGGTCACATGGTTAGTCTCTACGTAATAAGAAAGGGATTAATGGTTGTTATTACATGCGTCATGCACTACAGAGTACTCTAACTATATTTCACCTACCTATCCCTTTGCTACGCTGCCTATTGTTCTCTCTTATGATACGCGGAAAAAATATCATTTTAAATCCATCGATACGACAATCTATCTCTCAAATCTTGTTAATCTGATCAAACCTAGCATAATACGCAAGGGTTCTTAATATATATCTAACGTCAAATCTGTTTTGAATTTACTTAAAAGGTTTAACCTAAATTTCAACCTGCGTTCCGATAGTTATTCCCATCCTAGTTCTTCTATTAAATTATCTATTAAATTCTATACAATTAAGTGGAGGGGAGAGGTGGGGATTTGGAGAAGAATAGTAGGAAAGGGAAGCTGCTATGTTCAAAATGGGGGAAGAGGCAGGGAATAATGTTCATTGAAAAGAGTGACCTCGGGGTCAAACATTCTTCTTAAAATCTCTATTCGCGCACGAGAGTTAAGCTCCCGTACCTATAATGTCACACGCACCAATAATAAAAACACCTTTTAAATTCGCTCTTATGGTCAAGGTCTAATACATGCTTAACCATATTACTTTTACTGTCGTTTTTGCTTGAAAAGACCTGCAAAAATGTTCTTTGGCTCAGGTATAAAAATTTATAACTGTATGTCCATTGTAGAGTCCTTTTCAATGCATCGTTAAGTTTAGTGATAAATCATTCAATTTAATGATTCGTTCCTGAAATGCACTCATAACTTATGTAATGGAGTAATGAGTTCCATTATTAGACTAGATGGCGGACGCATAATGAACCGCTTGCAGACATTTTTTCAAGATAAATCAATATCAGAGTTACTATGTGACGAATTGCAAGTTTTTCAAAAATCTTGCAAACTACTTACTACGTGCATGAGCAATGATAAATAGGAAAAACCTTTCTGAATTTCACACAATAGTAAAAGAGAAGAACGATCATTAACAATTTGCGTGCTGTGCTTTAAATTGAAGGTCCTCTCAGAAAAACTGAGAATTTGACACATTTACCTGGATTGTTAACCATCTTAGTGGCACCGAAATTTGGTGGTACCAGCAAAAAGAGCCAGCATGAATTTGGGAGTTTTGTAGCACCTTATGAAAAAAAACAATATGAAGTGACTATTTTAGATATGAATGTAATTTTTTTTATTTTTTGCTAAAAATGAATTAATTGTTGTCTATAATATTCTGATACATTTCATAAAGGATAAATGTAATTATTACAACAAAATTAGTTTGAAAAATAATTTGTGCTTGAGCCGATATATCGGCTCATGGCATTTTTCGCCTGTGGAGAAAAAGCCGATATATCGGCCTGTGGCACTAAGAGGGTTAAAGAAGTCTCTTAAATCTAGGATAATGAACTTTTTTTTGTTTTTTTTCTTGCCGGACGATTCTGTTGGTCCGTATGCTCCCGGAAATCCGACAGGCTCTTGGATCGAGCCTGTCATCAGGATTTCTAGGGACCGGACCAACAGGACTTGACATACATCCATGCCCTGGATGGTGGAAAATCCACCCAGGCGGGACTCGAACCCGCGACCCTCGGTTTAGCAGGCGAGAACTTTACCCCGCCGCCACCGGGGCCGGCTTTATTTACCATTAATATTTATTTTGGCACTTTGTGGTCGATTGAATGCCCACCAGAAAGACTGCAACCATACCATTACGTCCAGCTGCCACTCAATAGAGATATTCCATGGACGTCCTAGTATGTCCATCGTCATTCTCAGAACAATAGGAGGACGCAACATTACGTCCATAGCACTCAAAGCGTTATCTATTGATAGATAAGTTACTAAACTAGAAGATGATCACCGGTAACCCGAATATTTCTATGAGGTTCTTAACTTTATGAATCAAATGACTATTGATTCCATTATTAAATGCTCTGACAACGAGACGTAAGTCAGTTTTTCGCGTTTCTTCCATCATCCGGACAGGTGTGGAGGCAGTAGGAGCGTCGAGAAAGGAATTCTTCGGAGGAGTGACCGAGAAGGAGAGGCGTGGAAAAAGGATCGTCCTTCCATTCATTGTACCCTCCGGTCGAGTGGGGTTTATGGAGGTTCGACCGAAAAAAAAATCACCAGTTTCTTCTCTTACTGCCAGACAAAAGTGGGCCTTTTAGGGGCCGTTCAAGGATTACGTAAGACGATTTATGACATTTTTGACCCCACCCTCTCCCCCTTCGTAAGACGATGTAAGATTTTCCCAAACCCCTACCCCCTCCCTCTCAGTCTTACGTAAGACGTCAACAGTTTCGGGCGAGATGTAGTAGCGTAGATATAGCGTAGCAAAGGGATAGGTAGGTGAAATATAGTTAAGAGTAGTCTGTAGTGCATGATGTTTGTAATAACAACCAATAATCCCTTTCTTATTATGTAGGTACTAACCATGTGACCCTATTATCTACCATGCCTTCATTAAATATCCTAGTTGCATGTCAACAGTGCATGTTTGGTGATCTTCACCCCCTGCCACACACCCTCGTGGTGGCTCGCAGGGTAGTACGTAGATGTAGATGTAGTGCATGATGCATGTAATAGCAACCAATAATCCCTTTCTTATTTTGTAGATACTAACCATCTAGCTGCATGTGACCCTATTATCTAATATGCCTCCATTAAATATCCTAGTTGCATGTCAATAGTGCATGTTTGGTGATCTTCACCCTCTGCCACACATCCTCGTGGTGGCTCGCAGGGTATAACGTAGACGTAGACGTAGTGGAACTGCATTATCAATAATGAAAAACACTAGATGTTATACTGTCCACCTTTTTGATACACACACACTATACCAGATGATGGCCAAATTAAGTGCCGTAACACGTGTAGTAAATTTAGAGAATTAAAAAAGTGAACAGTATAACATCGAGTGTTTTTCATTTTTTACTCATTTCAGATGTTGGGTATTTGAATATACTCTGGGTGGTAGAGTAAACTTAAATGCTGACTTAAGTGGAGCGTGGAGGTAATATAGCTAGTCAGTCATCGACAGAATAGGAGCATTGCTGTAGCGGTGATATTACGGAAAATACGCCATTAACGAGCGTATGCTCTATGTCACTGCTAAATTTCATTCGGAAACGATACAATGTTTCAAGACGGACAAAAATTTTACGTAAATTGATTCCAGACTCTCTGCCCTCCCCCCTCTCTTCTTAAGACAAAGTAAGATGATCCCAACCTCTCCACCCCCGAAAACGTCTTACGTAATACTTGAATGGCCCCTTAGGAGGGGCAGGAAAAGCGAGGAAGATAAACGAAAAAAAGGGGCCTAAGGTCCAGGAAGTGGCTGTCAGTGAGGCGAGAGGGGTGGAAAAGAGGGTGTATGTATTTCCCTTCTCAAACATATTGGCTTCAAAAAGTGGCACAACATCAGAATGGATCAGCTGCGCAGTAACTACGCCGATTACGTACGTATTTCGGAATAACTTTCCTCAGCGTAATGCGGCGTACACTAATGATATCTGCATGACTATCAATCACAACTACAGCGATTAATAATCATAATAATATCATAAATGTGAAAGTTTGTATGTTTGAATGTTTGTATGTTTGGATTAGCTCGTAGGCTTCCGCGGATGCAGTGTTGACTGTTCATTTTTTCGGGATTCATTCCGCGATGTATGTTTTAAGAAAACGACAATATTTCGCTGGTCTTCCTGCCAGCTTCATCAGGTTAACTCAACTGATTTCTTTGTCTCGCTCGTCTTTATATATATGAGTCTGGACTCCCATTGTTGCCGGAATTCAAATTTGAAAAAATTCGTTTTAGACTGCTACTCAACTTGTAACCGTCTTCTCGGTTGACGTTCTCCGGTCTTTTCGCAATTTCTATAGCCTCCCTGATTAATCTTCATAATACAGGACAATATTCACCCATCGCAGTCTTCCTGTGCGAGAAGGGGAACCATTTAAGTATTGAAGATAATTTACGATTTCTGTGCCAGTTTCCTCGCAAAATTTAAAGCCAAAATAAATATACAAAAATAATGAATGTTTTACGGCACAAACGCGACCCTCGGACGGAATATAGAGATACTTTTCCACCTAAAAAAGACAAAACAACACCAATCATGAACGCCTGCGTTTCCTAAAATTTCAGCATAGCATTCTCGTGACTTTTAGCCTTCGAAGTAACTGCCGAAAGTCACAAACTGCCAGGATCTGACTCCTTCATCGTTTGGCTGGCGAATCACTCGGCCGCGGTTGTTCCAATGGATCATTTTTATACCCTGAATGCTAGTAAGGCCCCCTATAACTTCAGTATGAATCGTGAACTAGAAATACAGTAAGTCCTCGGTAAACGTCGTTTCAATTTACGTCTGATACGATGTTACGCCCATACTGACAAGAGTCGTCGGAAAATTTTTCCCTGTTTAACGCTAACAAAATAGACCGTATGTACTTATGCTTGTGTTATGATAACTGAGACGTAATCACCTTATCTGAAATAGCTATTTTTCCTAGATGGAGGCAAAAAACGAATTTTGAAATTAACGCCTTGATTTATCTTGGGATTAAAGCGGTCAAGAATATCTGGATCCGTTTTACGTTGTTTCGACTTAGGTCGCTCTTTTTCAACACGCATCACCGACGTAAATCGAGAACTTACTGCACTGGGAGGCCAATCGCCACGGACAACAGAACTTCCTCTCCCTTCTCCATCCTCCTCTCTCCGAGACTTTCCCTGCTATTCGTGCTCAGACCTGCATGGCGAGAAATGGGTCTCTCGCTTGGTGACCGGCGTCGACTTCACTAAAAGGCACCCTGCATTTCCCTGGCCACCGAAAGGGACCTCACTGCTGCTCTCATCAAATGAACTTTGTTCAAGAACGCTCCATACTCGTATCACAGTATTTTGCTCGAGGGCATGCTGTACTTTCTTAATTATTGCAATATATATGCTCCATTGAGGGAGAAGCTATTCATTTCAAAGGCTGTGTTTGTCTTAATTTTATTTTAGTCGATCCTATTTCGCCTCGGTCTCGTCAGTTCAATTCAGTGACTACGAATTCAGTTTAGTACGTTGCATACTAGCGCAGTTTTCACAGCATTGTTCCGATTTTGAGGACGGCACATTCGAAACTCCCGGTACTTCAGGGTCGGAGTGTTTCAAGGCCTTGGCCGTGAGGGGCAGAGGAGTCATCGCTGAAGGCTGGGGCAGACTGAAGTTTTCCTCGAAGGAGGCGGGAAGCCAAGTGTTCAGTTCTCGTCTCAGTGTGTCACGGTGCTGTTAATTGACTATTACTGAGTGGTTGTCTCTCGATGAAGAGAGTTGTGTGTGTTCGGAGATTTCCGGAATTTTCTGTATGTATTTTTGCTTCCTTATTAATTATAATTGTTAAAGGTATCCATTGTGTGTTATTTTTACATCGCCTTAGTGATCGCGCGGAGATAGAGCCACGTAAACGCTTCAGCATACAACACAACTTTTTCCCTTTATGACCTCAGGGGAGGGCACCCACCTCCTGTTCTGGTACCAGGTCTTCACTTGCGTCTCGGACAACGAGAGGGCGTCCGCCACGTCGCTGCGATCCGCCACCGACAAGTACTTCTGGCACCGGAACTTCCTCTCCAGGTATGCGAGCTGCGCGTGCGTGAAAGCCGTCCTCCGCCTCCGGGGCTTCCGGCCCCCCGTGGAGGAGCCCCCACCGGCGGACGAGGAAGGAGGGGGCGGCGGGGGCGGAGGCGCGGCCCCCCCGTCCGACAGTCCTCGGTACTTGTCCTCGCGGTCCCTCTTCCCACCGTCCTGCTTGGTGAGCGCGATCGGCGTGGAGAGGTACTGCGGGGAGTCCGGCCTTCCTTCGTCGTCCTCCTCCTCGTCCTCCTCGTCCTCCTCCAGTTCGTCCTCCGTGTCCTCTGCGGAGGAAAAAAAGAGAGAATCGCTGTTAGAATCACATGCTTAAGGTAGTTTGAGCGAAATATCATTTCACTTAGAAGTCAATGAATTCGGTCTTATTGCAAAGAACAATATCTCACCCTTCCAATGACACCGAAATAATCAGCTCTTTTGCGTGGGAAATTATTATTATTAATAATAAAATAGCGTTACAAGTCAACCATGATTCGGTCGGGTGGTAAAATTAAATTGGTTTTACCAAAGTTAATACATAAAAATTACCATATAAAAATACAAATACATGCCAAATACATAGAAATAAAAGAAAAATAGAGGAAAAAAACCATTACAATTCAATTTTATTCAACCTTGACATGAAGGTCTTTAAGTTTTGCCGGAAGAGCTCGAGAACTATCTCTGGTGGGCCGTTCCAATGCAGGAAAGAATATTTTATTGTATTTGATAGCTGTCTCGGAGGCTCTATCTTGTTTATATGGTCTTTCTTTGCCAAACAATGCGGTTTTTTAAATCGATTTGTTATGCCCCTCCACGTTATACGTGCATGTACTCCAGAGAGGCCTTAAATTTAAAAAATTAGGAATTTTTTAGCCTTCTCTAGGTCACGTCAAAAAATTTACAGTGTGAAATTAATATGTTTACTCAACTCTATTTGAAAATAAATCATATTGCCACAGCAGTAATTTTCTTAGGATCACAAAAAACTTCCCTTGAAAGGGAGTTTTAAACGTACCGCGCGAAAAACTGAGTCAAGTAAAAGACATAAATATATATATTTGTATTCAATTGCATAGCATTTCAGTCGTACAAAAGTTCATAATTGCACCATAAATGTGCATATTTAATTCATGCTTTCTACTGTTGCTGATATTAAAATGTATAATTCAAATATGTTCTCAATGATGACTAGAGAACTATCTCGCACGAAGTAACTTAAGATACCTCTGGTTTGACTCTGAGAGCCAACATAAATACTTAAGGTTACATTATTTATTTTTAGTTAAATACTGCCTTCCCTGACGAAAATTACCACTCATTCGATTTACCTTCGCATGTTGGTTTCCATTTATAATATTTAAGGTGGCTCTGGAATGACTAAGTGAGTCAAGACAAATACTATTGTGCACATTTTTATTCATTCAGTAAAAAAAACCCAGCTTCCACAAATAAAATGGATCACTTGTTGAAAGTCAATATTGAGCAACAAAACATACAGATAATTCCACGAAAATATTCATAATGACCAAGTTAATTCAGCCATGGCAGCCTACAGCAGCGCCATTTTCTCGGAACAGCCGTATTTGGACTTCAATACGCTAATAATTTTAACAAACTAGTGGAAGGAAAAAAATCTACTGAGCTACCTTTATTTCATTTTTATTTAAATATCCAGGACTCTTTGCTTATCACAAACAGTTTTAATTAAAAGCTAGAATATGGTTCCTCGTTCAATTTAGCATTCCTCTGTAATCTGGGCAATCCATAAGAACAATGTAAAAATTTACTAGGCTAGTTATTTCCTTCTCCTTTCTTGGCTGGATTACAGTTAACCTGGAAATTACAGTAAACCTGAAAATCTGGAATTACAGTAAAAGCCAGAAAATCCAAGAAAGATCAACGGCTGTCCCGGCGTATTGAGATGTAAAAGGCTATTCGGATTTTCCATCGGATCAAACTCTCCATCTTGGAAAATTGATTTGACACATACATCCATAGAATATTTTTCATCCATACCAGGCCACAACCATACAACCACACACTAAAATGACACATCTTCCTGTATTTATTTTTTTCTCTGATACGATGTCCTTATTTCAGTTTTGTTCCTCGAGTAGGAGAGTTTGACCCGGTGGAAAACCCAAGTAACCTTCGACACCACAAAATCCTCTTTTATGTTCATCTTAGTTTATAAAACGCTCATCAAAAATGTTATATTTAAGTTTTCACAAAATTTGGAATAAGTGACAGAGCCGAGAGCCACCATAAGGAACATTAGCAGTCTTAAGACCAGGCGGTGGGTGTATGAATGTTCAAGGCTCCATTCCCACAAGAGTGCCATAGGTTTAAAACTATCTGATTGTAGAATTCCTTAGAATGACACCACTGCACTGGTGTCCTTTTAACCAATAATGTGTGATTTATCTTATCACAGTCCAAAAGAACTCACAAAACTTAGAAAGTACCTAAGGCACGTGGTCGCTCGACAAGCGCCGCTGGCCAGGTGAGCGAGGAATTGCACAATCGCTTCATTGTACTGAATTTGCCCCTTTCCTGACCATAGAGGTGAAATTGTGACATTTATTATGGGAGTGTATTTAGTGGAGCTCATTTTTTATTGTGGTCGCTTAATTAACACGGAATTTATACAGAGTTTGTGAGCCTTTAACTTAAACGTAACGGTCAACGCAAAATTTTGACAACTAGAAAGTATTCATTCGCACTTCACACACTACGCCAAGTGGTATCATGAAGAGTAACTGTATCATATATTAGGACTTTTCTTAAATACTAGCTGAGAAAACTCCCGCGACTATCGCTAAGGCAAGCCTTAATTGATAGCGGAGACTTCGATCATTACAGCTTACTAATCGACAACAATACCCACCAATTTACACGCTCAGAGAGAACGAGTTTTTGTACCTATCTGCTCGGCAATTTATCTTTCTTAATTTAACGCTTCCGTCAGACCTGCAGAACCAGAGTTGTAGTGAGGCATCATGATTAATTAAGGCGTCATGATTAAATTCTCTATGTTGTTCTGTAACACATCAAGCAAGCTAAGTAAAAAAAAATTTCTCAAGCAAACTAAGCCTAGAGAGTAGCCTCCGAGTCTCTAGGTACTCCCTCCTTAATCCCTCTAAAAGTCGTGAGACACTATATGTTCGCTCGTAGCAGTTTTCAACGATACGTTCAGCTTTACTTTGTATTTGATTATAATTTTGGTTAAATCTTTATCACCAGGGTCCCAAATGCTCGCGGCGTATTCGAGGTGTGGCCCAATCAGAGCGAGGGGGTGCCACCCACCGTGACCCAGCTCTTCCGAGATTCGAGTCACACGGGGATCGGGTAGGTGTTGTGACTTAGAGTACTGGCTAACCATACGGGCGGCTAGGGTTCAAATCCCTGCAGAGGAGGATGTTTTTCAGAGGAAATGCGATCCCTACTTATGGATGTCTATTATATCTATCTATTATATCATAATTATCTCAACATTGAAATAAAATTTGAAAGGAATTAATAATTAATTATTATCACATAAATATTTATATATAATATAATTAAATATAAGATAATAGAATATAATATCTATTAATATAAAATATAATCTATTATATCATAATTATCTCAACATTTTTATCAGAATTATATTCTATTATGTGTCTTGTGGAGGGCACCTCAAGTACAGTACTCTGTCTGTCGGATGATACGTTAAGCCGTGGTTCCCTTGGCGCCTTTTGTTAACAGAAGGCTAATACCGACGCCGGGTTTCTATCCACCCTTCCTCCCTTACCTATCCCCTATGGTGCAAATGAACTTAGCTGTCGGTCGCCTCCCCAAAAATCCAATCCTAAACTCAAGTTACACTTAGCTACTGGGTGGCGGAAGAGGGCGAAGATGTGGGGAAGAGATTGGGAGGTATCAAATGGTGGAGGAAGGAGGCGGAGGAACGCACGAGAAATTTATGGGTGGAATGCAGCGATTAATGAATTACAATAGATTCTTTTTTTCGGCTCAGTTAGCATCTCGGGAACACCTGTGGCTAAGAAGGATTCTTTCAGATACCTGTGCTGTAATAGAACAGAATGGAGGCCTTGACCTAGAAATTAAGGACAGGATATCTGCAGCCTGGTACAAATGGAGGTTAGTGACAGGTGTGACCTGTGACAGAAGGATGCCACCTAAGTTGAAGGGCCAGATATACAAGACCGTCATTAGACCGGTGTTACTCTATGGAGCTGAGTGTTGGGCTACTAAGAGTACACATGAGAGAGTATTACATGCAAATAAAATGCGCATGCTGAGATGGATGAGTGGGGTTACCAGAGCTGACAGGATTAGGAATGACCACATTTGAGGGAGTTTGCGAACTGCACCTATAACAGAAAAGGTGAAAGAGTGCAGGTTGAGGTGGTATGACTAGTTATTAGACGAGACGGTGAATATCTGGGGAAAAGAATAATGAACCTGAAGGTGGAGGGAAGGAAGAGCAGAGGAAGACCAAGGAAAACATGGATGGAGTGTGTGAAGAAGAATACGTTGGAGATTGGTGCCAAAGAAAACATGGCTTTGAGTAGAGCACGCTGGTGGTTGAAAGTCCAAAAAGCTGACCCCAAATAATTGGGATTAAAGCTAAGAAGAAGAATAGATTCTTTTTAAATGCCCCGCTTCGCCACAAGTTTCCCTTGGATGGAGTTTGATGGTCTCAATTGCACCCAGGATTGAGGATAGCAGAGGATCTATTCAGTCAGTGGGAGGCGCGCATATTCCTTCCCCCTTGTTCTCTAGCAAGTCCTTAAACACTAGAAGGTCCAAACCCGTCATTTTGATGGTTGACCTCAACTTACTAGATCATAGTTCCTATATTTCTTTTTGTATCACCTCAATTTTTTCTGACTTTTAATGATATTAAATGATACGTATTCTGCTGGAAAATAAATTATTTTTTCCAGTTGAATTGAAATTATAATACTTTTTACCTTAAAGGACCACTACCCGTCAAAATGACGGGTTGCGTGTTTTCCTTTATTTTTGAGGGTTCCTCGTGCTTATTTCTGCATGACATCAATACTCATCGTCACTTCTGGGAATTTAAATGTTTTAGTTTGTGTAAGAAAGTTTTTTAAACTTCTCAAAATATTTTGATTGAAAAGAAGCCCCACATCTGCCATACCCACCGCGAAATGTATCACATTTCGCGGAACGTAATTTGAAAAAAGGCACACCTTTTCCTGAATTTTTTTTTTGCTTAATTAATTGTTGTAGTATTACTCAATTGTGTTTATAAATAAATAAAAGTGCAACATTTAATGATTTTATCAATGAGTTTGACGAAAAAAGAGGTCATATTTAAAATTTTTCATACCCGTCAAAATCACGGGTAATGATCCTTCTCGGTGGGTATCCTACCCCGGTCCTTCTAGTGTTAAAACATTCGTCATTTAGAGACGCGAGAAATGATCCTTTCGGCGAGGCCAAAATAAACGGGACGGGGAGGGGAGTCGTGATGAAAGGTAGGTGGAAGGGCAAAGGTACAAGAGGGAGCAAGGGACTTCCCTCGGTGCCATCCCGACACATAAAGGGATTAATAAGTCGCAGAGGCGGAGAGACGACGTCATAAAGCGAGAAGAAATGACGCGATTTCCGAACATTTCACCCGTAAATTTCCCGTGCGTTCCTCCTCCACCATTTTATACCCAAGCCCAGCTCCCCCATTCCCCAATCACCGAGCTCTTCCGCCACCCACAAGCTGTGTGTGACTTGAACCTCAGAAGAGTTGGGTCGCGGTGGGTGGGTGGCGTCCCCCTCGCTATATCCTTTCATTAATAACTCGTGAACCAACCGAAGCCAAATATTTTTCCACCCACCCCCGTCTCCCCTACCGACCCTTAACCCTTCAGGGCTACAAAAAAACCGCACTCCTTCGTTCCTCGCACCCTCATTTTAACCCTTCCAAAACCCTCCCCTGACCTCCCACCTCCTGTAACGTTTCCCAGAGTCACTACTCTGCTTTCTGCCCACGCTTCGGGAGAACTCAATGGGAAAAGTCGCGAGAGACGATAACGGGGGAGGCACGGGGGTGGGGAAGTGGGAGGGATTTGGTGAGTTTAATGTGAGAAAAAAATATTTAGGGGCGGTGGAGAAAGATGCAGACACTTGATGGGGGTGTAGTAAAGGGGGGAGGGGTTGATTTTTCAGCGGCAGTTCTTTTCATCGGGAGCTGAAGAGATCCTGCTTGGGGGGGAGTCGTGAAAGGGGGTGTGTCTCTGTGTTGGGGTTGACACGGTTTAGAAGGGGAGGGAGAGGGTTGGCAAGTAAACGCGAGCATGAAGAGGGGGTTGGACCCATAGGAGGGTGGGGCTGTGCCATTTATTTTTATATTTTTACTCTCAGGGGAGGGTTTAGTTGGGGGATGAGATTTTTTGCCTGATGCATACGTCATACCCTATTCACTGCTCAGTTTTCCAAGGAAACATGCTATTATTTGCGTTTTATTTTAAACATCCGTTACAGTGAACATGTCGCGCCTTATTTAAAAAATAAATTAACTGAAATTGGATAAATGCCGAATATTTCAAAAGGCTTTTTGCTTGTTTAAGGTACTGGAATCCGAAAATCCGTCGTATTTGTATGAAAACTTTATATATAACGCAAATACTTGGAGAAGATCAACTCGAATCACTGAAATATTCTATGCTCCTAAATACCATTCCTTAATATTTGAGCACTCCTTCCTCATTTCCTCCTGCAAATTATGGAATTGTTTACCTGAAAATTTTAGGACCTCTTCCACAGTTTTGATGTTCAAGAGAAATACGATCTGTGCATTACAATGTTGAATGTGACTCGTTACGTTCCTCGTATTATCATACTGTTTGAATATATGTCTATTGCATTATATTCCATTATGATTAATGCATAATGTGTAAGTGGTGTGATTGGTTATCTATGCTGCCTGTTTCAATTTCTCAGTCCCTAACGTTTGATCTTAAATCTGTGCACTGCTACCTTGATTTTTCACATGTTTTGTATTATCTTATTCACTGATTATTGTTGGTTTATATGTGGTGCTCCTTAATGAAATAAGTATGTACTGCTGTTACCATTGACACTATTTGTTGTGGTATGTAATTATGGTTCAGTGTTCCAGGGGATTTAAAGCCCCAGAACAGACTGTTATCAATGCAATTCAATCGTTAAAATCAGAGAGAAATTGATTATTTCGGAATTGAACACGTGATTATTATTTAAAAACGACGTGTGTAACAAACTCGATTTCAAGAATTAAATATTTATTTTTTCCATCTATCCCTTAGTGGAAATTTCAATCCCATATCTTGTTTGGATGTAATTAAAAAAAGCAAAAAAAAAACAAACTACTGCACTGACTTCAATGCTTTTATTACGGAGGTGAAATATAGGGTATCGTTTTTGGGCCCCTGGGGCCTTGAGGATTTTTCGCAATTTTCATACCCCATGTTACTCTGTTCGTTTTCTCTACAAAGCAAAAAAAGATCTCTGGTCGTTTTAGATCTTGAGTTATAACTGCACGAACAAATATCTTTTCCCATTCATGTATTAGTAAGAGAACTTATAAATAAACATGCATTCCTACATTATCTATAAACTTTGCGTTCCACCTTCCACTTTGAGGGGGGGGGCTTTCGTGGTCGTATTTTGCACTGGAGATGAGCGTATTTATGTTTTTTTTTACTTAGAGAGTCCCTAGTGGGGACGAAATGAAGGGTAGCTGTGAGGTAGGGCTTGAAAGCGTGATTGTTATTGAAAAAGAAGTGTATAAAAAACGAAAATATGTACCAGAATAAAATACTTTATTTTATTCCAGCTCTGCCTTAGTGGAAATTTCAACCCCGTCTCTTGATTACAAGAAATTTAAAAAAGCAAAAAAGAAATATCTGCACTTGATTTCAAAGCCTATCTAATGGGACAAAAATCTTGGATATCGTTTTGGGGCCCCTGGGGACCTGAGGATTTTTAGCAATTCTTATAGCCTCTGTTACTCTGTTCTTTGTTCTCTACAAAGCAAAAAAAAAGTGTCTCCACTCCTTTTAGATCTTGTATCATGAGTGCTCGACCAAATATATTTTCACATTTGTGTATTATAAAGATATTTACAAATAAATATTCATTTATACGTTATCTATAAACTTTGCTCTCCACTTTCTACTTGGAGGCGGGGGTTTCCGAGGGCGATTTTTACACTGAAGATGGGCGTATCTTTCTGTTTTTTTTTACTTAAAGCGTCCCTAGTGGGGAAGACGTGAAGGATAGATATGGGGAAGGGGGCTTATACGTACTGAAGTCCCCAGCGAGGAAAATACGTTTCTTTCAGTCGGAGGGAGGGTTTTTGACAAACGACTGACTCTCCCCTTAACGGAGTCGCGCCACACAAAAAGGAGGACTTTTAACAGTCGGATATAGGTTTTATTTATTAGTTTTTATTCCTTCAAATAAATGGCGTCAATGCTTTTCACCATTTTCCCCCTCGCCCACTCCGCGAAACGGTGATTTGTGTTTTTTTCAAAGGGATTACGAGAGAGCTCGCGCACAAAGTCGGGTTGCTTTTTCGTGCGCGCGCGAGTCAAAACTCCTGTGATCCGCGACGGTTTTGAGTGGCGTCTCTCTCTGCACATTCGTATTTGAGACATCGCTTCCCTTTATAAAATTCTCTCCATCTCTCTCCCTTGGCTGCAGCACGCTCCTTTGGATCCGAATATAATCATTTTCCATTCACAGCGAGCTGAGGTCTTTCGGAGAACGTTTAATGGCTGCGGCGGTCGGGAGCGGCGCTCTATACTCGGTATATACGGAAATTATATTTGGAAAAGGTTTCATGAAAGCCGCATATCTACCCTATAGGTTTGCAAATATCTCGAGGCGTTTTGGGATTCTGATTTATGATAAAATGAACACATTTTGTCGAGGAGTGAATAAGTTCTTTAAAGTGCCCATTTTGTGTGAAGACGTCTATAGATTCAGCCAACTGAGTAAAGATTTTTAATGATGACGCTATTTTACTGAGACAATAAACAAAAAAATTAGTACAAACTTATATATCCATGATAAAATATAACACAACAATAGTAATATCCACACTTTAATATACTGCTTCAACACCGATCATGGTTTCGACATACTATGTCATTTTCAAGGTGATGGGACAGACACTCTCACATGTATTTATACCAGAGCGACCAGAGCCAAGGTGGGAGGAGGAGGAGGCATGAGCGAGATAGTTCGCTAGTCATAATGGAGACCGTATGCGAATTTTACGTTTTAATCTCAGCAGATGAAGGACACATGAATATATATTGCATTATTTTTGGTACCAATGTACTTTCCGTATTTGACGGCATATAAGACGCAGAATGATGGATTTTTTAAAAATAATGGATCAAAATTCACCCCCGGGTCTTATATGCGAAGGGGAACCTTTCCCGAGGCTTATGTTAACCCCGATGCTAACAACTAATCCCCAAAATACTATGACTAACGTTAGCATGTAATACGTACGTTGAAAGTGTCACATAGGCTGTCACTCGGGCAAAAATTTCATTACAAATTGATCTTGCTCTTTCTAATTTACCTAAATTCTAAAATATGAAATGATGGCCCATAATCAAATTTTTCCTTTCAATGCGCCGGCAAAATAGGGGTGCGTCGTATATGTCTGGAGTCTTATGTCTTATATGTCTGGAACACGCCGCTAGTATATGGGACCCTAACGTAGTAGGACTAGCTTCAGATATAGATCGAATACAGCGGAGGGTCCCTACATTTGTTAAAGATTGTTACGATAAACATAGTAGTGTTGCAAAATTGTTGAGAGAATTAGGGATGGAACCTCTATCCGATGGAAGGGAGAAATATAGGTTAAATCTTTTATGAAAGATTAATGTGCACTATTTTTTGCCAGACGTTCAACATATTTTGCTAGAGCCGAACTATTATGGTAGGAACGATCATAGGAATAAGATTAAGGAAATAGACTGCAGAAGTGAAGGATTTAAAATGTAATTTTTTCCACGCTCAATAAGGGACCATAATAGTTGAGATAGATCAGTTCTAGGATATTGACTAGGTTAAATCGGTTTTTTTCAGTAGTGCTAAACATCTAAACATAATTGTAGGTACTAAACCAGTAGTTATATATTGAGTAGTGTGCTGCATGATAGCATGTTCTTCTACATATTACTCTCCTGGTTTTTGGTCTGACTGCGTACCGTTTCCCTGACTGCTTTTGGCCTGCGCCTGGCATTCGGAGGAACGTGCGCGGTTCTGATTTGAACTGGGATGAGTGCTGCATGCCTGGTGTGGAATCACCCCGTGCCACACACCCTAGTGGTGGCTTGTACGGTATTTCGTAGATGTAGATGTAGATATGCCATCAAATTTGGAGTATTATGCCAATACTAATATACTATGCCAATCTAAAACTATTTAAGAGTAGACTAATTAGTAGAACCCTGAAAGTTAAGCTATTCGTGACGTTAGTGCGACCAATGGGACACATAACTCTGAAACCTGGACGATGACCGGCCGACCGACCGGCAAACGAGAAAGCGCTCAGCTCCTTCGAGAAGCGGATCCTCCGCAGGATATACGGTCCGGTGTACGATCAAAGAGAATATAGGATAAGGTGCAGCGAGGAAACAGAGAGGCTGATCGAAGGAAAATACATAGTAAGGTTAATAAAGTCCCAGAGAGTGCGCTGGTTGGGACACGTGGAGAGAATGGGTGAGAAAGAAATCCCAAATCGGATGATGAGGGAAAGGCGGTTCAAACGAAAAAAAGCAGGGGTGCCCATAAAATAAGACGGTTGGACCAGGTGCAAAGGGACCTGGAGATGGAGAGGGAGTCGGAGGATGGCGAGCCAGGACCGCCGCGGCGGCCGGTCGGGACACCTGGAAAGCGACGGTGCAACAGGCCAAGGCCCACCCCGGGCTGGAGCGCCATTGGATGATATTCTCATGCACGACAAAAATTCTAATTAATTGCATGCATACATACCCATCACGCCGTTCCCTTTCGGGGTAGGCACAGTCAAAATGTTTCACTCATTAATACATAATTGTACACCTAACTCTGCTTCAATAACTTCCTCCATACTCACCTATCCTTGCAAACCTCTTTTGCCTCATTTACCCCAATACACTATTTCATACACGCCCTCCTGTTTTTAAGACTACTAACATTCCTCTTCCTAAGAATTTCCTCAACCACATTCAACCACAACTTTCTCGGCCTACCTCTCACACCATTCATTCTACTCTCATATATCTGTTTCGTTATTCGACTCTCATCTATTCTCTCTACATGGCCAAACCAACGAAGCACACTTCTTTCATACACCTCCATTACTGGAGAATTTAACCCACATTCATTCATGACCCACTCATTCCTGACCCTATCCAACCTACTTTTACCGCAAACACTCCTCAGATAACTCATACCCACGGCGTTTAGTCTACTCATATGTCTATCTTGACATACCCATGTTTCATTACCATATAGCAAAGTGGGGAGAAGTACACTTTAGTACACGGCAATTTTCGCTTCCTTAGACAAGCACTCATTCCTTGATATGCTCCACATGCTACCTACCACTTTCCTTCCAGCATTCGCACGTCTTTTTATCTCCTCATCTATTCTTCCATCTTTCGCATACATCTTACCTAAGTACACAAAATCATCCACCTGTTCAATTACTTAATCATTCACCCTCATCATACAGTTATTATCCCCATTCTCCTTATCAAAAACTACTACTTTAGTCTTGCACGCATTTACCTTTAATTCCATTAAATTTAAAATATCTTCATAATTCTTCAAAGTATGTTTGTATGTAGGATCGGTCCATAACGTCATCTGACGTCTTCCGATTTCTAGCCTCCAAGTCTCTTTGTCCTTCCATAAATCTTCTTCCAATCAACTTGCTCTAATTTCTTGGTCCACTCCCTCTCTCAAGCTCTTCCTTGGTCTTCCTCTCCCTCTTTTCCCTTGCATTGTTAGCTCCAAGATCTTTCTTGGTAGTCTATCCTCGTTCATTCTCTTTACATGCCCGTACCAGATTAGCTGCTTGGTCATGATGTCCTCCGTTACATAGTGCTCAACTTTCATTATCTGTCGTATTCCTTCATTTGCAACTCTTTCTATCTTTGATCGTCCCGCAGCCCGTCTCCAAAAATCCATTTCAGTAGCTTTTAATGTTTGTTTAGTACGTTCCTGTATAGGCCAGGCTTCACATCCATACTTCATTATACTTACTTTTGAAAATGGCATCGTATATTGTTGTTTTATTTGCTTTCGATATTTGTCGGTCCCACAGAATAATTCTTCAATATGACTAATTTTTGTCATGCGGTACTTTTAAAACTCCTTCACACAGGAAGGTTTTTTTTGCGATCCTGAAAAAAACTACTGCGGCGACAACATGATTTATTTGTAAAAAATTGTCGAGAAAGCATAAGAAAAAACGAAACTGTTTCAGGCGTTACTTTGTGGAAGTTTGGAATATTCATGACGAAAAGATACAAATTGGTCCTTTGCCTTTTATTTAGAGTGTTTCTTATAAATTGCATAGACTTATATCAGACGAAACACGCGGTGTGTCATTCTGTTACCCTCGCACTATTGGAAAAATACTTTTTGACTCGGAGTTTTAACTTTAACTTTTTAACAAATATACAAGGTTGGACAAAAGTGGAGTGCATAAACTCAAATGTGATGACTGTGGAATCTCATACATTGGTCAAACAGGACGGGAAGCTAAAGACAGAGTGAAAGAACATAGGAACCACTTTGTGAATGGTGGTGGAAATTCAAAGTTTAGTGAACATTTATGCACAGATAACCATTTTAGTAATTTTGACAACCAGATTTTACATGTCACTGATAAGGGTTATAAGTTGGATTTTTTTAGAGCAAATTAAAATTGTAACTAGCCTGCATATTTTATCTAATGACCAATAGCTTCCCACCCACTCCCCCCTCCTTAACATAAAACGTCCCTCTTTCCACAACAGACAACCTTTCTAGTCATCCATTCTGTTCATTTACATACAAATTACTCAGTTTGAACCTAATTGTACTCATCCTTTCCGCCGCCTTTACGTCACCTCTAACAGCATCCCTCCACGCCCCCCCCCCTTCTCCTCTTCCCTATTTTACTCCCTCTCCCCCACCTTTACTGTGTATACATATATACTCAGCAACTCAAGTCAGTTGTACCTTGAAAATGGTACTTACTTGCTGAAACCCGGGTCGATTTTAATGAATTAGTGTCGAATTAACCAAGTTGTATCTTTTCATCATGAAAAACATAAGAACTTCACACTGTTGATTTTTTTGACAGAATTCATGCGTTATGAATTCCTCATTTTTTTCAAATAATTCAACTTCAAGTATGCTATCACGTACCGTTTCCCATGTAAATGGACTATGGTATTTTTTCGTCAAAAATCTCGCCAAGTAGTCCGGTAAGAGGCTGAATTACTGATAATTTTAGAGTAGTAAGATATCTTTGTTTAAACTAAGACCAAACTCATTGATTTCTTGCTGAATCGATATTGCGCTCTCAATGCCTTAAAAGACCCAGTTCCAAATACCGGTCCGACCATAAAATGATTTTTTTTTACGATTTCCGCACAGAATTGTTACATATGCACTCTCATAAAATAAAGGCTGCTTTTCAGGCACTGTTCTGCGCTGCTCACTTCACAACCCGACAGTGCACTTGCTTTTTTATTGTTTCATACCCTGCTTGCGCATGGCAGCGCATTTCAAAACAGATAGGGAGCGGAGCGGCTGTGCGATTGACGATACATGAACACTGAGGACGGATGGTATTATTTTACCATTTGTTATGAACGTGAAAGTGCTTCCTCCGGCATCCTGGTAAATAATACGGACGCACATTCGCGTCTTTCAGGTTGAATGTGTTAATTGGTTATAAATATAGTTTGAAGGCACTTGTAGAATCAGAAATTATGATGGAAAAATAAAATATTCTCAGGAAGGAAATAAACTGACCATTTCCGCCAGCCTTTGTCGCTTTCTATTTCAGATAAAACGCGAACCACAAAGATGGGTAAGATGTGTAAAAGGCTGCACCGCAAATCGACTTAATTCATCACACGCTATCACTATATACCTAGTTGCCTGTCAGTAGTGCATGTTTGGTGATTTGGTCTTCACCCCCTGCCACACACCCTCGTAGTGGCTCGCAGGGTATTACGTAGATGTAGATGTAGATGTCGGTGCAAAAATTGTGTGTTGCGGCCGTCTTCGCGAGAGGGGTGGTGAAAGTTTGCGCATTGTTTACGCCTCACTGCCAGCTTAAGCCCACAAAAATACGTGTTTGCTTATTAACTCGTTTACTAATTCAATGTGGTTTAACTGTAGTCACTACTTTATAATATTTTTGAAAAGACCATCAAAACAAGAACAAGATGTTGCCTCTAGTACTATTCATAACCAAGAAAAAGTTGCTGCATAAAATTGTTAACAACTTTTATAAGGCAAGTTTGAATGAACTGAAAGCTTAGCGATACATTCAAATGACTTTTCCTACACATTATAACAGTTTCATAACGATTCAATATCAAGTTTTTTCATTATTACATGTCAAAGAGATCATTCCGTTCGAAAACGGCAAAAAACCGACATTTTTATGGTTATCGCGATGAAATAATTCAGAGGTGTATTGTACAAATAATCGACAACCATGGTTAAACGTTAAGTTAACATGGTTAAGATAAAATCAGCTGAAGTTTGATGTATCTTGCATTCGTATGGGTACTATGGTTCATTTTTATGGTTCATTAGTTTCCAAACTCTATCAAATAACAAGGAAATTACGTAGGAAGAGCTACCAGGGTGCTAGGAAACTATCATAAGATGGGAGGGACGGACGGCTGCAGTCAACCACTAATAGGATGGAACAACAAATTTTGAAGTTGCTGGACAGCCACGGGTTTACGCTGCCGGTCACCCTGCAAGGGTTACCAGCAAGTAGTCTACAATATTATAGACTCCTTCGTTACACATGAATATCCCGGGAAAGAGCTAAAATGTGGAATGAAAAATGTCTTTCCAACCCCTAAAGATCATACCCCTACCAGTTTTTCTGAAAGTGTTTCAAACAAAGAGTCTACAAAATCACAGACTCCTTGGTTACAGATGCATTTCCTGGGCTCTGTTGGAACAGTGTGGAAATTACTTGTCCCGTTCTTCCCGACTGATGTACCCCTCCCAGTAGTCCTCTACCGGAGATCCGATTGGGAGTCTATTTTACCTGCGGAATATTTTACTGGGAGGAATGCCATCATATCATATATAAATTAACTAGCGGAAGGTATGACGAAAAAGAAAGAACTCTTAGTATTTTCCACACTTAAAACTTTTATTCCTGACCCAGGTTTTGATTGCCTTGCAATCATTTTCAAAGGTCTTTTTCGTCATGCCTGTAGTGTCATTCCACAAAGTTACACCTTCAACCATTAAGTTTATTAGCGGCAGGTACCCGTACAAATTCAACGGGTGTGAAAATTTGAACTTATTTTATAAGAAAACCACAAAGTCTTAAGAATACTGACAGCGTGGACATTTGAGGAGTCCGTAACCTATCTTCTAAGTTGTGTTCGTTGTACTAGGCACGCTGACCGTTTTGTGCCCCCCGAAGCAATCTATCATGGGGTCCTTGGGACTCTGGGCTCTTCTTACACTGTCTTACTCCATGCTATCATAGGCCTGCAGGAAAACGTGATATTTAAATTCCAGAGGCGTGAATATCCTTAGAAAATCAAATCTCTGGTTGTCAAGAAAATATGCTATTGTTGATTTCAGATAAAAACGTGAGATTTTGCAACTCTAAACATGATTTTCAGAGAAAAATACGAAGACTAAAACAAAATTGATTGAAAGAATTAGATACTTCATTTGTTCAGCAATCCGATAAAAAATCTCAGTCTTCTATCTTGCATGAAAATACTTTTAAAAATCGAAAAATGAAATCACTGCACCGAACCCAATGCTAAGCATGGGCCACCAAAGGACACCTTTTTGGGACCTTTTGGGGTCCTGAGATCTTTTTAAAATAGTCTACAATTATCCTCCTGCTATTCAACTATTAGTCTACAAAATTTCAGCACGATGGGAATAAAACTGTGACTAAAACACACAGACAAACAGACAAACATTCTTTTTTTATAAATATAGATATAGGGGTGCATCTTCTAGGGAGACTAATGCGGTGGTTTCCCCGTTGCCTTCCATATCGCAGTACCCCGGCCGATCCCGTGAACTTCACTCTCGCCCGAAGCTGTGGTTGTAGATTACGGTCCGATCTCCTTGATCTGCACCATCAATGCCTTCTGCTGAGACTTTGCAGGGACAAATTACTATCTCTATTTTATTCTTACCATCATAGAGATAGAATATTTCTACAAAGTAACGCCAAAAACTCTTTCATATGAACAAAATGGCTTCCGACTCTGCGCAGAAATTTTGCTCGAAAAAGAAAGCCTTGTTCACCACTAAATGTTGTTATTATTTTGCATATTGTTGTAATTTTGAATATTGTTGTAATTAATGTAAATCCAGAAATGTATGCAGATGAATTTGTTATATGATATGATTTCCAAAAAACTTTGCATTCAGCATTGTAAAATGGTATTAATTTATACTTAATTTTTTCATTATGTTACTGTCCAAATTGTTGATTTTGCTCTTTATGTTGCTCAAAAAAATGTAAATTGCTTTTGTTCTTAAGGGGTATATCCCTAGGACAATTAATAAATTATTCATTCATTCATTCATTGTTTTCTCCATAACTTTGTTATATGCGACAGCCACAGAAAGAATATATAATTCAGAGCCTATAATGAGAACTGCATATATATCTACTTATTACCCTACAAGCCACCACAAGGGTGTTAGACAGGGGATGAATTATCACCAACATGAACTACATTGAAGAAATTTACTTTCACCAACAAACACCACACTATCGGTATACCACAAATGCTACAGAGTACAAATGCACGAGAGATCATTAGTTAGTTTAACTCTGAGGTATATTATAGATTATACAGTCTCAAATTGGGCATTTTGTACATAATAACTGTACTGAGGGGAGTTTTTCCTTTTCTGGAAGTTCATTACAACACATTTTTTCAAATCTAATTCTAGATGCCATACATTGCACCACGCTTGAATTCTCTACCTGTAGTACTCAGGACATAGGATAAACTCCTCTCTCTACTATGAGGAATTACCTACAATGAGGAATACACGCTTGAATCCTCTACCATGTCCATCTCTACCTGTCTACTAACCTTCAACAAAGTCTTAACGCACCCATTATGGTCTCATATCGATCGCGGGAAAAACGACATTTTAAACCTTTCTGTTCTACATCCTACTTCCCTATTTTTATTCTTAAAATCTACTATCTATCCTGTGTACAAAAAATAAATCAGTACTCAACAGCAACGACCCTGAAATGTTCTTTCTTCTTCTTTAGCACCATTTTTCCCAAGCCGTAAATCCCATCCCTCGCGCCCATTGGTCCCCACATCGTATCCGACATTCGGCAATCATCCCTTCCCATCCCGAACAACAGTATCGATTTCGGATGTGGCGCCCCGCACGCGTGCGATAGAATTCGAGAGGGAGCAAAGTCTTTTATCGCGGCTATGCATCCGAGAGGGACCCGGCGACGCGGAAACGAATCCCTCGCGTTCGACTGAAAAGTCATCCGTCTTTTCATAAATCCTCTTTCCCCCCCAAACCTATTCAGCCAGCCTTAAACCCCCATTCCTCCTCTCACCACCCCTCCCTAACCTCAAACACTATAACTCTCCGCTTCAGGGAAATCCTGAAGCCATTAGCAGAACGCGAACCCCGGCGCGTATTACGTTCCCGCGAGGAAAAAATGCTTTACGAACGTTCGCATTCCGATACTCTTTTGTCCTCTCTTTATCGCGCTTTCCTCGTTATGCAGACCGACTCCCGTTGCCGATCGGATGAGGTTTTTTTTCGCTTTTCACTTTTTTCGGTTCATCGAGTACGCGGGCTCGATGTAGCTTTTCGTAAACTCGTTCTTGGCTTGCGACGACAAAACGGAGCGCGGTTCACGATAGGTGCGTGTTCATTTGTATTCTTGTTCTTCTCTGTGTGAGCCAAAACGACTTCGGTATCTCGCTTTCTTTTGTTTTCTTTTTCTTTCCTAGGTGTTTCATGTATTGTGCATCGTCGTGAGCAATTAGAGACGACGTATATTCACGAAATGCCAACTGTGTTTTGAGGATATTCAATCGAATGCCAGTTCATCGAAAGTTTATTTATTTTTTAAATATTTTTTAGGCATCATCCCTCTGGGAACTTCCGACCGCTGTAAATGATTTACATGTTAATAGTACCCCGCAAGCCACCTCAATAGCGTGCAGTAAGGGTGAGTTATCCGTAAAAAACTTTATGTAACCACGAATATCCATGTACGCTAGAACTCTAAACTTACTCTAACGATCTCATATATCGATTGTAAGATTGACTTTGGCACTGTTTCGTTGTGGTCGATTGCAAGTTTCGCTCACTGGCTCGCTTTCGGAGCGGAAATAAGCCGAGCTATTCCGAGTTGTGAAAGATCCGTACGGCGGAATAAGCTTGAGATTTCACGGGACTATTTGACGCGGCGGAGAGTATAAGTCAGCCTGTAATCTAGCTTTCTTGTTGACTTACACTTTGAACGTATAGAGTCATGTATCTTTGATCCTCCTCTTTTCGCATAATTGAGGAAATTTACTTTTGATTCTATGCTTCACTAGCACACCGAACGACTACGTTAACACCAACAGTCATAAATAATTCGTGAAATCTAGCAATACGACTGTTTTATTTTCCTCAGACTCCCTAAAAAGTTTCTTCTTTAATTTATATGGCACTTGATTATACGACCGATTTCATTGCCCTTTAAGGCAGTTTGAGCGAAATATCATTTTACCTAGAAATCAATGAATTTGGTCTCATTTCAAGGAAAAATATATCACCCTTCAATTGACACCAAAAATGTAACCCCTTACCGCATTACTTTCCGAGATATTTGCCAGAGAATACCAGCACTTTTACATGGGAAATGGTACGTGTATGCACTCCAGAGAGACCTAATATAAAAAATGAGGCATTCCCTACATTTAGATCCTGTCAAAAAATCAACAGTGTGTAGTTTGTGTGTTTTCTTAACTATTTTTGAAAATTGATCACATTGTCACCGCAGTAGATTCTTCAGGATCACAATAAACTTTCCGTATAGATGGAGTTTTTAACGTACGGCGTGAAAAAAATGAGTCAATTTAAAGACTTATTTAGGAATTTTCATTTTACTACTAATAATTTCTGTCATGAAAAACTATATTATTGGACCATTAACAGTGCGGTATTTAATGCGTGTGTCTCACAGCTGGTGAAATTGGAATGTATAATTCGAATATGGTCTCTATTATGACTAGGCAACCATCTGGCTCGGACTACCTTAATAAACACAGTGCAAACCACGAACGTTTGACTTTCCGGGCCAAAGCGCGGACCACTATACTACTTAGCCTTCCCAATCCTCAAGGCAATTTTAAAGGATATGTATGAACAAGATGTGATGTCCTTGCGGTCCATCAAAGATGTCAACGCAAGGGGGAGAGGGGATCAACGAAGCCACAGCATGAAGACTGTATTCTAGACCAGCGCAAAAACCGCACGTGGCTCAGTATACAAAGTACGCAGAACGTATTTCACTGCCGTATTCTCACACAATTGCACAATAATTGCAAAATTAATAAGCAATATTTAATTCATACTTCCCACAGCTGCTGAAATTAAAACGAATAATTCGCATATAGGCCCCTATTATGGCTTGGGAGCTAACTTGCTCAAACTACCTTCATCTACATCTACATCTACGTAATACCCTGCGAGCCACCACGAGGGTGTGTGGCAGGGGGTGAAGATCACCAAATATGCACTATTGACATGCAACTAGGATATTTAATGGAGACATACTACAGAACAGGGTCACATGCAGATAGATGGTTAGTATCTACATAATATGAAATGGATTATTGGTTGTAATTACATGCATCATGCACTACAGACTACTCTTACTATATTTCACCTACCTATCCCTTTGCTACGCTGCCTATTGTTCTCTCTTATAGTACGCGGGAAAAATGACATTTTAAATCTATCGATACGTCAATCTATCTCTCTAATCTGGTTAATATGATCAAACCTAGTATAATGCGCAGGGGTTCTCAATATATATCTGACGTCATCTGTGAACAAATCGGTTTCAAATTTACTTAAAAGGTTTAACCTAAATTTTAACCTGCATTTTGATAGTAATTCCCATCCTAGTTCTTCTATTAAACTCGTAACACTTATACAATTATCATAACGGCCTTTAACAAACCTAGCGGATCTCCTTTGCACGTGCTCTAATTCTTTTATCATACCTTCCTCGTACGGATCCCATATACTAGCGGCACCTTATTGCGATTCAAGTATTTTAGCCAGTTCAAGCATTCTTTCTCTTAAGATCGATTTCTAATCGGGTGAATCAGAATTCTCGTGAGTGAGATTCTCGTTCACCATCTCACTCTCCGTAGCAAGTGTGGGTCTAATGGCTAGGACGTAACCAGCGTGAACCAATAAGTCGAAGTTTGAGCGAGACATTTTCCTTGTCAAAATTGAGCCCATAATTGAGTTTTATGTTTTAATGTCAACCACTGTAGGAAGGATGAATAAAATATAGCACTATTGATGGTGCAATAATGTAATTTTATGCTACTGCAGTTATCTGTATTCATATAAAAAGTATCGGGGAAAAAGAGGCTCTCCTTAGCGATTAATTTTGCCCCCTCGAAATTTATGTTATGGCAAGGTCCACTCTAGGTATGTTAAGCCTGTGCGAATTTGCGGTAGTATTCGGTAGTATTTGTACTAATGCTTTCGAAACTGTCGTCCACGAACATGGAACCACGCGAAAGAGATCGCGAAAAACTTTCGCTGCCGCTTCAACGACTGCACGAATGCCTCCGAATTCAATAATGAACCAAGCTAAAATGGCAACTTTCGGAACTGGCTCTGACATGATAAAAATAGCCACCATTACGTTGATTAAAAAATTAAAATCTTGCGACAGCAAAACGGAGAAATCACAAATTTTGTTCGCGTTTACCGAATATTGCAGTTGCAAAAATCAATTAATTTGAAAATTTCGACATTCAGTAGGTTATGTCGACACAAATGAAAGTATCTCTAAGAAGAGTTATTTTCCGTCGATCAGCTGCTAGAATCAAAGGTTGAATATTGAACAAGGTGGAAGGTTGATATTGTAGTGAATCAAACGTTGTGCCTTCCACTGTTTAATTACTGAGTGTTAAACCGGTCATCATTACGTACATTGGACATGATATACTGTACCTGATGAATACCGAAACTGGTTGTACTCAAAATAATAAAACTTTGGAAGGAACAAAGTTTGATATATTACAATGATATTTGCTGTAAAAATAGAATAAGCTATCTGAGTACGCAACACTGCAGGATGTGGAATTTTGCATTCCTCGCGCATTTAGCGTGATTGAAAAAGAGTTTAGCATTTTTAAATCATGAGGAACACAACTGACCTTACTCTGGTGACAGATTGGAGAATTCTTCAGTGAGGAAAATTATCATAGAAAATATTTTTGAAATTAATTTTCACATTGCGTCCAACATATCGATCCCAAGTACACAAATCTCTCTAAAAAATAATTTCCATTTACATTGAAATTTTGAACTGCAATAGTTTTGCTTTATACTAATAGTTGTTTTATTAACTGCATAAAAAGTGAAGAGATACGTTGAATTAGCCATGAGAAAAACTGGCCATTCCCGTGGATGGAACCACGGATCTTAGGTTTTCCAGGCATTTGCGCAGACCATTCTACATCTACATACTACCCTGCGACCCGCCGCATGGACGTGTGGCAGGGGGGAGTTAGATCACCAGCCGTGTAAAACGGCGACATGGTGGTGAAATACGTCGGAAAGGTTTTGGGAGGTGAAATGGTGACGTGCTATATGAGAGTGTGATTAGTGAAGCTCTATTTTTATTGTGCTCGCTTATTCTTAAATATCTTAATATCTTTCAATTTGCATACCTATAATCAATTCTGAACCCACTAGAGTTACTTCCTCAACAAAAAGTCTTCTGGACAATATAATTACAAGTGTTGATCTTAAGGGGGTGGAAACTGGCGTAATACATTCACACATATCAGATCATTACCCTGTTATTTCTAAATTCCACCTCAATTACCCTCTTCCAGTCCGGGTCTATTTTAGAGGCAAATATATATTAATATTATTATTATTGTGCGCGGAAAGAACGAGTTTATGTGCCTATCGGTTCGGCAATGTATCTCTCTTATTTTATCCCTCCTTTCAGACCTAGAGATGTAGTGAGGCGTCATGATAATATTTTATGTGACCCTCTGAAACACACCAGTTCTGAATTTCTCTAGCAAGCTGAGCCGAGCGTGCGCCTCCGAGTCTCTAGGGGCTCCCACCTTAATCCCTCTAAAAGTTAATAGACACTATATTTGCTCGTAGCACCTTTTAAAGAAGCGTGCTCCTTTTCTTAGTATTTTATCAATTTATTGGTTAAATCTTTATGGCCAGGGTCCCGAACGCTCGCGGAGTATTCGAGGTGTGGCCTACCCAGAGCTATGTGAGAGAGAAGGAACGAATACCATGATTCTCTTCAACACTTATAATTCTGATTATACATGTCACAAATATGAGAGTGTTGGTAGATCCTGCAACAAGCATGGCAAGAAAATATTTCAAGATAATTTACAACAAAAAAACGCAAAAATTAAAATTAATTTGGAAAATATTTCCCTAATTTTAGGGTAATTTGATGCTTAGTTATGTCCTTCATCATGTGTGCAAGACTTAAGCATTTTGAAACTACGATCTAACAGCGAGTAGTATTAATAGCGTCTATATGCCGTCATAAGGGAGGGAAATAGACTTGTTTTGATCCATCATCGTTCATTAAAATGATTGAATCAATATCAATGGAATCACAACGTCAAAACGCAATATTCTGAATTGTAGGGCCATCCGGATCCCCCACGGCAACACCTCTTCGCAGAAAACTGATCACAATTGCGGAATATAGTTATTTCTACGTATCTACATCTACGTACTACCCTGCGAGCCACCACGAGGGTGTGTGGCAGGGGGTGAATATCAACAACCATGCACTATTGACATGCAACTAGGATATTTAATGAAGGCATGCTAGATAATGGGGTCACATGGTTAGTATCTACATAATAAGAAATGGATTATTGGTTGTTATTACATGCATCATACACTTCAGACTACTCTAATTATATTTCACCTACCTATCCCTTTGCTATGCTGTCAATTGTTCTCTCTTATAGTATGCGGGAAAAATGACATTTTAAATCTATCAGTACGACAATCTATCTCTCTAATCTTGTTAATCTGATCAAACCTAGCATAATACGCAGGGGTTCTCAATATAAGTATATCTAACGTCATCTGTGAACAAATCGATTTCGAATTTACTTAAAAGGTTTAACCTAAATTTTAACCTGCGTTCTGATAGTACTTCCCATCCTATTCGCAGATTTTTATTTCATGAAGATGAAATAAAAATCTGCGAATAAAACCCGCGGGGTATTTGAGGAGCTCAATTACGTTACTCGGGCTTCCTAATCCTCATGGCAACGTAGAGGAATGCCTATGAACTAATACATACAGTGCTAAGCGCGGCTTTTGAGCTGGTGTAGGATACAGTCCTCATGCTGTGGCTTCCTTGAAGCCAATTCTCTTTCGCATTGCCATCTGTAAAGGACCACAAGAGCTTAAATCTAGTTAATACGTATCCTTCCAAATTGTCATTAGGATTAGGAAGCCTGGGTATCGTAGGGGTCTGCGCATTGGGTCGGAAAGCCAAAGGTCCAGGCCATTTTTTTCTCATTGCAATTTCAACGTATTTCACCGTCATATCGCCATCCGCGGCAGGCGTGTATACTTGGTATACAGTGAAGAGAGTGAAGGACTGCCATTTCTGCTGTGTACCATTGGCATGAAATACGATATCTAATGGTATGGTAAAACAGACTCGAATAAAATGCTCTCGAAATCTGCCACCGAATGATACGGTATCGTTATGTTCTTCATGGTATCCGATGACACTAAAAATCAATACAATGAGTCATGCCATTAAAAAAATGCCATGAAAAATAATAGTAGGAGTTTCAGTTGATCCCACCGTAAAAACGACTGGTTGTCACTTCATTAAAATTCTGGTTTCTTCTAGTAAAACCAATCCATGACTGATTTGAACAGGAAAGTGATGCCTCTATAGGCTACTCTCCTCGTGGGTTGAACTTCGAGTTCATTCATTCATTGTACATTCAATGCTAAGATCGGTTGACTGCCGTCTTCCATCCTTCCCCATCTAATGAAAGTTCCTTTACTTCCTCATATCTCTTCCTATTTACTCTACTCTTCATTTAATCCATGAACTGATTCCTTGATCTTCCTCTGGGGACTTATATCTCAATTTTCCCCTAATTAGGTTCTTCATCAGGCTTCAAGCGAGGAATATCCCATGCTAACCAGGAGACAGTGCGAGAAATCATTCGTGTGGAGCTTGGCACTCTATCGGAAGCATGGACCACTGGAAAACCTGATCAGAACAGAATAGAAGCCTTAAAAAGATGGTGCCGGAGGACGATGCTGAAGGTAAAATGGACGAACAAAGTAAGAAATGATGAAGTGTACTGAAGAGTCGAAGAGGAAAGGACCATATATGGAACACCATACAGGAAAGAAGAAAGAGATTGGACACACCCAGTGACAAAATGGGTTTGTGAAGAACATTATTGAAGGCAAAATAGAGAGAAAAGTACTCAGAGGATCGCCCAGGAATAAGTTCATGTACTAAATAAAGAGGAAAGTATAGGAAGCGATACCAGGAGGTAAGGGAACTAGAATTAGATAAAGAAAGGTGAAGGGCTGCAGTCAATCAATCTTAGGATTGAACGACCAATGATGATGGCGACCAATATATCGATTCCAAGTATATAAATCGTTTTAAAAATCTAGTCTTAATCAAAAAGTGTTCATGTTAACTGAAAATATCAATTTACATGCAATTGCAGTTCAAAAATATCAATTTTTGAACTGCAATAGTTTCGTTTAATACTAATACCTAAAAATAAATAGAGTAAAAATATATAGAATAAAAGTGAATCAATGGGAAGATAGTGGAAACGGGTAAAAATAGTATCCCATACAACCCGAATCCTTTTTTTCGCACCTCACCTAAAAAACGCCTTCACGACAAAAGGCTTGTTATCAATTCTGTAAGCATTACTGCGATGTGTAATCGATTTATTTTTTTGATAAAATATACAAACTTCACACTTTTTAACTTCTCTCGTGAGACAGGTGCTAGATATTCTCTTTTCGTAGAATAAAGTCATAGTGGAGTGCACATAAATACCATTTCCTTCGGAATACGGCTAGTTATTTTCGGCAAACACTGAAAAGTAGAGCTCAAGTGTTAACATTTTGGTATTTTTGGTAAGGGGAGATATGTTTCTTCAAAGACGAAATCGAACTCATGGAAATGTGTGAAATTCACTGGGGGAAAATGCTTCTTCCGGACTGGAATCCGTATCCCAGATCCGTCGATTTCGCGCCGAGTGCTCAAACCAATTTAGCTACCCAGGCGTCCTCTTCCTCTGTGAATTTAACACAGTTGTGTCATAATTAGCGGGTGACTCAGTGGAAGTTACTGCGACGCTAGTTCCGTGGTTCTTCGAAAACGAATTCATGGAATTATCTGCTGAATTATGCTTTGCTCAAACGACCTTTAGCAAAAGAAGCGTCTCCCCAGCCATCTTTGCCAAATTAATTATACCCTGGCGTCTTGGAAACGGAGAAAACTCTCTTAAATTCTTCAACACGAACTTACCGGCGCAGTTACTGGTTCCTCCAGTAGTTTTGCTCAACAGCTCTTCTTTGTCACTTCTCTGTACACCAATAGTGGTTCAAAGAAGGCTATTCGTCGCGTGGGTTAGAATGCTCCCTTTGGGACGCTAGTTATTAACCAAGCATGATCTATCTATATCAACGATGTGGAAATGAGGCATAATGAAATCTTCCGTTCAGCAGTGGATAAAATAGATAGGCAAATCTCCAGGGAATATTACATTTTTATCGAAGAAAGGAGCGGTTCTCTCAGTTTTCCGCCAACAGGATAAGAGGTTCAGACCTCAGACCTTCTTCCTTTCCTCTTTCAGTGTCCAGCAGCCATAATGGTCGACCGGGAAAACGTTGACAATGGGTCGGTGAAGGGAGGGCCGAGTTACTGAGGGCAAGGGGGCAATCCCCAACCCCTAGTAGGGACCACTTCTGCACGTCCGAGTCCTCGAGATAAAAAACTATATATACAATAGCGCTCAAGGGACGATGGTTGAAGACATGGTTTTAAGGGTAAGAAAAGCCACTCCTTCCTACAGTGTCCATTGGCATCTGGCCCTTAAAATAAATTGTTTTCTTTGAGTCGCCGAAAACGGTTGACGCGAGAAAAACCCAGGGCAATCATGACTAATGACCGTTCTTGCGACGTTTTCCTTATTATTTTTTCCATTTTCATATTTTTCTCCGCGAGGTGGCTGGGGCCTCGGGGAGCCATTAGGGAGAGAGTGTGTTTCGCAATGACACCGCGCGAGGGCACACCGAGCGCTCCTAACGTGTGGGGGGGGTCAGCAAATTGGGCAATTAAATTGGCTACTCGACCACCGGACCCTTTTTACTCGACGTCCGGCGTCGTTCTGCGGGAGACGTAAAAACGTGTTTTCTCGCCGGGCGCAATTAGTGCGGAGGTTTTAATCGCACTCAGGATTCGCTGATGAAGACAGACCAAATGCGAGTATAAAGTCCGAGGCAGAGGGCTCGTCCTTCCCTCTCTCGGCGGGGACTCAAACTAGAAACAGAGAAGGGAGGCCATTACGTTAATCTGTGTATCTTCATTCATGTCATCCTTTCCCGCGTCGGCCGCGTTGGTAATTAGTGACTCGACCCCTTTCAAAGCCAAACGGAAGAGGTGAGGCGTGATGGACTCTTGGTCCAGAAATCTTGTACGCATTGGCCTTAAGATTTTGAAGCGAGGATTTAAATGACGGGCGGTTATATTTAATGACGTCTTTGAGGAGATTTCTTTGAATATTTCTTCCTCCATTTCCGAGCGAAATTCATCAAAGGAATAATTTCGTGGCATTAATGGAACGTTGAAAATAACGATGTTCTTATCACGGAAATACCTCGTGTACCCTTGCCCAAACAAAATTTGACGGTACTTATATGATGTTTTTTGAATGTCGGACCAAAATTGTACCATTTAATACCCGATTCTTGTATCAGATCTAAATCTGTCGAATATTATAAAAAATATAGACTCATGGCTTCTCACTAAAGAAAGTGTAGAGGAAATATTATCACAGCTGTGTTTTATATAACCCGTTTGACCCGTTAAGTCATCCGTTGGTTCGTAAGTTGTCACAACTACTGGTTAGCGAAAACCCAATCAGAGAGATAAATTTCTATATTCCTAGAGCTATATTCTAGAGAATCCTATCCAAGAGCAAAATATTTTAACGATACAGATGGGCCATTTCGTCAGCAAGAAGCGAGTAGACTGTAGTTTATAATTGAGAAAAATACTCATTTTTATTCGCATTGGTTTAGCTACATATGATTGGTCGACCATCGCATACTTCTTCATAGGAGGTAAAGAAATGTGATGCCGCCAAGAAGAAAAATTTTGCTATAGCAAATGCAATGCATGATACAGAATGAAGTGGTCAATACCTAGGCAAGATCCTATACGCGCATTAATTCTTGCTATCTTAAAGTTCATCGACAGGCCCTTAACGAGTTCAAATGGTGGGCGGATTCTTCTACATTTAAAAATAAGGATTCACGAATTCCACTGTTGACTCGCTCAATTATTGTCAGCCATATATGAAATAAAATAAGTCAGTCCACGGGCATTATTGAGGAAGGACCCGGTATTGTCTACCCTCGAAAATGGCGAAAAGTTAGTCTCCTAAATCCCTATCATTTCATTGCAACAGTTCGTTTAAGGCGACTTTCCCCATGGAAATTACCTCTTAAGTAGTGACCACATAAGTCGCTTCCCATTAGTGGCCCGATGTGTGCACACATACTCCTAAAACATTGAGGATCCGTATTGCTAGGACCTGATCAATGTAAAATAGATCACGAACTGCTTCTTTTTTGGCGAAAATGGACTGGATCATTTTCCTCTGCAAGTGCTTAGCAATTAAACTCTTGCTAGCATAAAATCGCGCATCTTCCGCATAAAATTAGGGTTAACTGGTCGATATCGCTGGTTATAAATCTTAAGAAAAAGTAATCAATCTTCCATGAGTTTTTTATAGTTTTTTTGGTAAATAATAAAACAATTTCTGCCTACGGATTAGTTTTAATCCTTCTTGACCGCTTTTGGTCTGCGCCTAGCGGCCGGGGGAAAGCGCGTGGTCCTGATTTCAGCTGATATGCGGGCTTCTTGCCTGATGTGTAAACTCCCCGTAACACACAGCCTAATGGTGGCTTGCACGGTATTTTGTAGATGTATATGTATTGCATATCGGACATTTGAGACTATGATCCCTGTGGTGTAAATTTGCCATCATCGAATATTGAGAGCGTATGAACACATACTTCATACTGATTTCAACATTTCTCGGGTTGCATCCGCGTCAGTTGTCATTCAGCACAACAGTTTCGCCAGCTATCCTGCTGGCGTCCTCAGGTGAAGGATGGCGAGAAGTCGTGCATGAGTTGACAGCGCCGAAGGCTCAAGATGATAAAACCGCTCCGGTGAGTGCGAGACTCACCCCTACCGGTCCAATGACATGTAGCGCTTAAGTGTCATGTGAATGAATAAGTGTCGTGTTGGGAGTGTTGTTTGCGAGAAGGAGAAACTTAAAACTAGTTTTGGTCCGTCGTTATATAGGCCAAGTTAGGCGCCAAAAAGCGATCAATGCTCCGGCCAATCATGGAGCAGCGTCGCGTTTGCGCGGGAATCTTACTACTCTCTTCCAAGCGCTGTGCAATGGGTATCCATCTTTTCTGTTAAAATTCTTTGGTGTTTTTACGATTTCTATAGCCTCTGAACCGGGTGAGTGAACCGGGACACACCGTACAATTCGAAGACGCAAAAATAATAGCAAGGAAAACAGGTACTTCCCGAGAATAATAAGAGAGGCTATAGAAATCGTAAAAACACCAAAGAATTTTAACAGAGAAGATGGATACCCATTGCACCGCTCTTGGAAGAGAGTAGTAAGATTCCCGCGCAAACACGACGCTGCTCCATGATTGGCCGGAGCATTGATCGCTTTTTGGCGCCTAACTAGGCTTATATAAGGACGGACCAAAACCTTCTCGTCATCCTTCACATGAGGACGCCAGCAGGATAGCTGGCAAAACTGTGGTGCTGAATGACAACTGACGCGGATGCAACCCGAGAAATGTTGAAATCATTTGATCAACGCCGCGGAAACCTGCGAACTAACATACTTCATACTGTTTGCCCGATCAATAAATAAGTACTATTTTAGAGCCATTAAAAAGAACGCGTTCACGTAAATCGATTAAATGTCCCAGATATGATCCACATTTATTGTCCTTTCATCTTGCGAGATCGTTAAAAAAAGTAAACATGGCGAAACCTCGTTTCCTTTCAAGCAGCTGGCATCGGAATATGGATTCCATTGTCTCTCCCCTCATTAGTTGTTTTCAACTGCATTTCGCGACGATGATCAAATAGGCTGTCTTTCGTTTTCAACCTTGGGAGCGAAGTCAATTCAGTCGAAATTTTTTAATTTTTCTTTTAAATTCATCGTTTCGCGAATTCCTTGCTCACTCTCGCGTGGCATTTCCGACAGCTCGCGTATCGAAACGAAACAACGCTCAAGGATGATGAGAGAGATGGAGAAGAATGCGAACGGAAAAAAATCAACAAACAGACGAAGGGAACGGAACGGAATTTACTCATTCATGCAGGTATTCATTCGCGCTCGCGTCTCTCTTACCCGCAGGATGCTCCGTGAGCTTGTCTCTAGTCATCCACATAGCTTTTCAGCGATTTGCGTCCATATACCGCTGCTGTGTTTGTGTGTGTGGCTTCGAAACTGCCATTGTTACGGGGGGACGTAATTTGCTTTCATCGGCATCACCCTGCCACAAGGAACCCCTTGTCTCCACCATATCTCACCCTCCGATACGCCTCGTCGGAAAGAGATAGTACACCTACCCACGAGGCAAGAGAAAGATGAGAAAAAAGTGTGCCCATCCTTTTTTTTTGCGCGTAGCAATTAAAATAACGAGATGAAGTGATCATTTGGTTGCTTTGGAGGTGCGAAGTGATTGTTCCGGGCAACAAAGACCCATTATGGAGGTTAACCACGCCCAACGTAACACGTTAATTGATAGAACTCTGGGATTACGGAGCTCAACTCGGCGTAAAGCCATGGGTTGGCGTTTGCAAGGAAGGACGCGCTCCGATATGTGCACCCATTGTGTTTGTGTCCTCCCCCCCTCTCATCCTTAGCCCCCCCTCTCAATCCTCCCCAACCTCCGCCCACCCCTCTCCCGCAATACACCCTCGGGGACAATTGTCAAGCGCCGTTGTTCCATTGTCCCGTTTGTCCGTTCTAAGAAATCGGATATAATTAAGAGTGTCGATGTGCACAAGGATGCACTCTCGCAAAAAAATTAATAATTGGTTTGTGCCTTGATTTTTTTAAAAGAATGCTAAAGCAAAAAAGGATGATAATTCCGCGAGCGCGAAGTTCTGCGAGGCGATTATTCCCTCGCGAGGAAAATTTGCAAGATTGCAACTTGGTGATGCTGTTAATTACATTCGGAATGTAACGTTAATTTCATTGTCACGTTGGAATGAATGAGGGTTTTGTATTCCACGGCGGAAAATTCTTCAAATGAGTCAGGTTTATTTACGTCAATTCTCATACTTGCAGGTATTCATGCATAAATACTGTATGTAAATGCGCGACTTAATTAAAAATTTCCCAGATTTAGTTAGTGATGACATTCTAGTAGTAACGCGCCCAAGATCTCACCCAAGACCTTAGTGTTTCACAACATTTAGAGGGATTAAGGTGGGAGCCCCTAGAGACTCGTAGGCTACATGCTAGGCTTAATTTGCTTGAGAAATCCAGAATTGGTGTATTTCAGAGAACATTTTCATGACACCTCACTACATATCAATGTCTGACAGAAGCGATGTAATAAGAGAGATTCATCGCCGAACAGATCGGTACAAAAACACGTTATTTCCGCGCACATTAAGCAACCACAGTAAAAACTGAGTTCCACTAAATACACTCCCATAATATATGTCACCATTTCATCTCCCAATCTTATCCCTTACATCTTTACACGGCTGGTGTCCTAACACCCCCTGCCTCATACCCATCTACATCTACATAATACCCTGCGAGCCACCACGAGGGTGTGTGGCAGGGGGTGAAGATCACCAAACATGCACTATTGCCATGCAAGTAGGATATTTAAGATTTAAGGGAGATATGCTAGATAATAGGGTCACATGCAGCTAGATGGTTAGTATCTACATAATAAGAAAGGGATTATTGGTTGTTATTACATGCATCATGCACTACAGACTATATACTACTGTATATTTCACCTACCTATCCCTTCGCTATGCTGCCTATTGTTCTCTCTTATGGTACGCGGGAAAAATGACATTTTAAATCTATCGGTACGACAATCTATCTCTCTAATCTTGTTAATCTGATCAAACCAAGTATAATACGCAGGGGTTCTTAATATATATCTAACGTCATCTGTGAACAAATCGATATCGAATTTACTTAAAAGGTTTAACCTAGACTTTAACCTGCGTTCTGATAGTAATTCCCATCCTAGTTCTTATATTAAATTCGTAACACTTATACAATTATCATAACGGCCTTTAACAAATATAGCGGATCTCCTTTGCACACCCTCTAATTCTTTTATTAAACCTTCCTCGCACTGATCCCATATACTAGCGGCATATTCTAAATGGGGCCTGACAAGTGTAAAATAGCTTCTTTCTCGGACTCTCTCATCGCATTTGCCTAGAACCCTTTTTACGAATCCTAATCTACGGTTTGCTACACTAGTTATTTCCCTGATGTGTTTCCCCCATGACATGTCTTCAGTGATGGTGACGCCTAAGTATTTAATAGATTCTACGTTAGATATTATCTTTTCTTCGATGCAATGATTATTCCGGGGAAAACCAGTCTTTTTCCAAAAGTTCATTATCACGCATTTCTTCAAATTTTATTCTTGCTGCCAACTATCACACCAATCATCAATCGCATCTAAATCCTCAGCTGAAGACTGCCTGTCCTCATCATTTCTAATTTCCTTATACACTACTGCATCATCGGCAAAAAGACGGGGCGTGCTGTTTTTTTTACTGCTGTATTCAAGTCATTTACATAGAGAAGAAATAAAATTTGACCTATCACGCTTCCCTGAGGAACACCCAATGTAACTTTTACTTCGCCTGAGTATGTACTCATGCGGCAGTTCGCAGAGTAGTATGTAGATGTATGAAGACTCATAATTAGCGAACACTATTTTAATTGCTTTTCTCAAGCCCTCTCTTCGGTCAACTGTTCAGTAGCCAATAATTTACCTATGGTTTTGGCGCACGCGTTTCATTTCGCATTCCATGGCTCCAGCAATATTTCTAAATTCCTCTGTTGACAGAACGAGAATAGCCGCGGCCGAAATGGTGGTTGGCGGAGACAAAGCATACTTCAGCAGTGCACGTTTGACTTTGAGCGAACTTTCTTTTTTTCCGAAGCCTGTCCGAATATCGTAGCTGGTAGCCTAAAGCATCTAGCCTCAGCGCCAGCGCATAGCAAGATATTCAGCGTACTTGCTGGGCGGGCTTTGGAGCTTCCTCTACGTCACCACCGCGTCACGCTCAAGCATGCTCGCGCCAAGTAGGCTTGGAGATTTGACAACTCTGGTGGATGTCAAATTATGGCTTTCGGATTCAGTATAGTAAGAATAATTATATGGTTTATTGTTCTTGGACTTTTACATCGCTCATTAGGAACATACAGAATTTATACTATATTTAGAGCCCATATGTTACTAACAAAAATGAATAGGAATGGGAGGATAAATTGTATAAATTAAAAAATAAAAGAGCAGAAAAAATAATAAAAACACCTCAAGTTACACTCTTTCAAGGGATTGTAGATAATGAAAAAATCTTTGCTTAAGCACAGATAAAGAGGCAGAATCCTTATTATCCTTGGGAATACTGTTCTATAATCTTGCTCCGACAGCACAAAATAGTACCATAACATTCTTACAAATATATTAATATTATTACATATTCTTACTTCTTCTTGTTAGAGTATGATTGGTGGTTTCAGGCGTAATTTTATGAAATTTGTTAAAATAATAATGATAACTGGTAACTTTGTGATTTCACATGTCTTTGTGTAAAATGACCCAGGTTTTGACGTTTAATCTGAAAATGATGTTGAACGTCGAAACCTGGGTCGTTTCAAAAAAGATACCTGGAATCACAAAGTTACCAGTTATCATAATTATGTTAGATCATGAACCTGGTTCAGTATGAAAGCCAAATATTTTTAATACCTGCAACCAATTTCTTCAATAACATCGACCAATTTTTTTTGTGACCCGGGTTTGCCAACATGACTATAAATGAAATGAATAAATAAGCCCTACTAAGCCAATGACTAAAACAATAACTGGCAAATTTACATATTTTAAAGTTAGAGTTGATATTGTTATATTTTACCTTGAGGATTTCAAAAAACTACACAAAAAACCGTAACTGTACCGGTTTGCCAGATGTCACGCTCTGCTGTTACTGTATCTACAGTATAAACGTCAGTTTTCTATGCAGATAACAGTAACTACACGTCTTTCTCCCACTGAATCTCATTAATTTGGTCCCTTACGATTTATCTTCCCGCACTGACAATCTAAGCACCAACTAAAGCTTGTAATCTCTTTGAATATGGACTAGATGAAGAATTGAAGACTCAAAGGTAAAAAATTAGGCATGCAATAACTCAAGAACCAACAATGGTGCAGTTATTGTCTTTTAGCTAAGCATGACAGTAATGCTGAAAGGACTTTGTATACCCAAAATTAGTTCACATATTTGGATCCTGTTTTGGTTTGGTTGGGCACTTTCAGATTTAATTATCCTCTTTACTGTCTACTCATTGCATTAAAGGGTTAGTGCCAGGGGTATGATAATGAATGCAGTGTCCTTCTTCACGTCAACCAGAAGCGTTCTTCTCAGTTTAAGATGGCGACTTGAACGGCTGAAATAAGACTGGATATTTATAACTTGCTTGAACGGGCTGTCATAGTTTAAAGAAACCATCCAAGAAAACTCAACAAACAGATCAGAACGTATGCGTTACTGATGAAAAAAATGTGAACTATCTCCACCGCAGTATCGACGTTCATTAATTCTTCGCTCATCAAAGAAAACCCATTCAATTAATTGAGTCGCTGAGACATCAGCGGGTGAAATGAGAGCTTTAACATTTCCTGATGAACAGATTAAAAACGTGAGCTTTCTCATCCAAGCATAAAAAGTTTTAATAAGAGATGATCGGCCAAGAGGCTTACCCCCGCCTTTCCTTTTAAGAGGAATCAACGCGGACTGCTTCTTCATTTAAGAAAATTTCATTTGATACGATCTGGCCAAAGCTACGTGATGTACCCGGGACTAATTGCAAATATGCAATAATGCCTTCAGATCACCATTCCATCCCTTTTCTAGAGAAACTATTTTTACCAGTTTTATGTTAAATTTGGTGGCCAAGTGGGATATCTGTCAGGGTCAAAGTGTTCTCATTGTAAGCTACATTCGCGATCACAATTTGAAAATACATGTGGTTGCGAAAGTCTACTAGTGTATACAAAAGGCAAAAAAATACATCACATCTCCCAATCCCTTTTTAAGAAATCAACTACAATAAAAGGTTAGTTACAGGTTTAAGGCATGGAAAAATGACTAAGGACACTTTTCCTCCTAACTCCCATACATTTTCAGACATGAATCTGCCACATTTAAACTTTCTCAGCTGTGCTGTAAGAAGCAATGCATGAATGTAATACGAACAAATGAGGTTTAAACCAAGGGAAATTGAGCTCTAAGGCCTCTCACGATAGAAAAAATAAATGAGCCTCCAATGGCCGTAAAATATGGCACCACTCGTCAAACATGCAACAAACAACACTTACTGTATTGGTTTGCGGGAAAAGGGGATTCCACAGCAGGGACCAACCACAGCCTCTCTACCAGAATACCCTCCTATGATGGTTTACGGGAATGTTACTTCCTCGCCAGTGACCACCAAATGAGGTTTGAAAGTACAAGGAATTATGGAAGGAATTTCAACAAGAGAGTCAATTTCTCAGGTCTAGTTGCGAGAACTAAGATTTTTGATGACGAGTTCTCGTGTTTCCAGCCGGTTTATGGCGGTGAACTGCACCAACGGTTCGATGAAGTAGTCAGTCTACCATTGTCTTCGGGATGAATGATTGTCGCCAGAATTGTCACACATTTATAGGATCACTTTTTTTGGTCCGGCTTGCTCTGATTGGTCAGGTTTTTTTATAGCATTCTGAGAGCAGGTTTCCAAACACTGCTGAGTAGGAAACCTCAGCTTGTTTGTCAGCAGTGCTCGGAAACCTGCTCTGAGAATGCTAAGAAAAAAATGGGCCGGCAAGCGACCATCAATCCATCACAGACTTGGACGAAGGGTCCACCAACTGTCTAATTTCCCTCATCGCGAAAAGGTGAATTATATGCCTTCACAAGAGACCAGAATTTCCCTTCAGTGACATTGGTGGCGTTTAATTTGTTGGTAAACAATATTTCCCCAAAGTAGATATGAGCAATAATGTTTCAATTTCATCTGTTTTATTCTTGCGCCTTATCTAAAATATCAACCAAAGAATGGATAAGTTCACATGGAAAAATGAAATTTTATGCCGGAGGAAACATGCAGCAGACCAAAAATCACATAATCTCTGGCCTGTAGCAACCCTCTGCTGTGTTGGAATACAATAATACCCTCCGTGTCAGCCCGCTGAGACTCGCGTGATTTGACTTTTTCTAATTTGCCCTAACTCTGGATGAGTGCTTAAAATGGCAGCAACGTATTGGTAATGTTGCAGATAGTATGCGGCGAACCTTGGCTAATATTTGTTTTATTTGGAATAAACGGCCAATGTATTTTCTGAAATTGATATATATCGCCCTTGTTAATTCTAGACTAAGCTACGGTGCATTCTGCCGGGGTGAAGCTTATTAAAACTCTATAACATCCACCGCTATTCTACAAAACAGAATTGTTAGAGCGACCTTAAAAAAGAGTCGCTTTGAAAGTTCATTTCCTCTATTTTGTATTCTTGGGTTGCTCCCCTAAAGACAAAAATTTATTTGTAACGTTTTACGTCGTCTTTACATAAGAAGTGGCAATACTGGGTTATAATTGTACAATCCTTCTCCGTACACCCCAAGTAGAGCACGTATTCCTTTACCCAAGCCGAACCTGACGTTAATCAATCGATATTTCTCGTACATAGGATCTAAAGTGTTTAATTTATTACCTGTTTCATGTTTTCATTCAAAAACCCTAAACACAAAAATGAAAAATATACGATCTTGGTTGTTCACTAAAGAAAGTCTAGAGGATGTTTTCTCATAACTGTAATATTATTTGATACATGTACTGTAATTTCAAAATGATGAATTTCCTATGTATCTATGTATGTGCATAACACATTCTGTAAACGATGGTAACCATAATTCAGCTTTGCTAACATGGCTACCTAATATTACTCCCCAATTTAACCAAATATATTATGTTGCAAGCATTCTCTGTCAGAGTAATAAAACATATCCACGGAATAATCGGCAGACGTTCGGCCGTGGCTCACGGCATCATCATCCACTCCGCACATATGCTTTTCCATACTCAGTCAAGAGGTCGATTGATGAAGATTTGTCGGTGGGGAGCTCTCGATTTCATCCGGGTAGCCGAGGACAGAGAGTGGACGAAAACGCACGCGCAATCTCGAGAGGGACGAATTATATTGCTCCGCGTATGAATGACTGGAAGACAAGTGAGGGGGGAGGGCGAAGGGAATGGAGTGATGATGGTATAAGGGAGGAGAGATGAGTGGTTGTGAGAACGCTGTTGGTTGAGCTATAGGGTTTAATGAAGGGAATAAAGCGGGTTGGGAGGGGGGGGGGAAGAATGCAGTCATTGGGGATCGCAGTCGGCCTGCGTTAGAGGGATCGGGAAAGCTTAGAGTGTATATATATATATATATATATATATATATATATATATATATATATATATATATACACTTACATAAATGTTCATACAGAAAGGTAGAAAGAAAGTGGATAGGAACACATAAAATTTACAAAGACAATGGTGGTGTGAAGATGAAATATATATATATATATATATATATATATATATATATATATATATATATATATATATATATATATAAAATATATGTATAAATATTCAGATATATTGAGAGGCCACCAACTGAAGCCTGACAACCGAAATAACAACCATATTGTTAATGCCTGGTCTTTCCTTATTTTCTTATGAATAGCATGACGGAATGGACAAATTAGCGGATGTATAGCAAGAGTATGTACCATCTGTTTGAAATTTATGGCTAGTTAATCTTGAAACATATTTGCGCCTCAATGCTATATATTCTACTCAATTTTACCATAGTTTTAATCGGAAATGCGGATGAATATTAATTTAACGAAATAAGGAACATACGCAAGGAGAATGCATATAAAAGAAGTAAAGGCATGCAGATTTCTAGTAAGTAACAGTTACCGAACGTTTCGTCAGAACACGTCGTTCGTTTGCACTGAAGTGCGCTGATGTGGTCTGATATATGCTAACTCCATCACTTCGTATGGTAAGCTCCCACTAACGACAAGTTCCTGTCTACCTCCTGCTACTGTCCACATATGTAGCTACTCCTTAGAAACTAATAGGTAACGCGAGTTCCCAGCCCAGTACTTTTCCTCATGTCAATGCCCGATTATTTATACACACCGTTTTACCAACAACTACTGCCAGTGAATAAAAAATCTGGGTGGGTTTTTCACCACCCAGGGCATGGATGTATGTCAAGTTCTGTTGGTCCGGTCCCTGGAAAACCTGATGACAGGCTCAGCAGCCTATCGGGATTCCGGGGACATCCGGGCCAACAGAATTGTCCGGCAAAGCAAAAAATAAATAAAAAATATTCTTCGTCGCTCGAGTCAGTGGTTTATATTGTGTTGTCCCCAGCCACCCATATTTAAACTTGAAATGTAAATCACTGATGAAGAGCTGGAGTCACTCACCAATCACTAATTAGTTGATCAATTCATTCACAAACCAATTACGTTTTAATCAAGTAGCTCAATAAAGGTAGGGCATTAGAGGGTGTATACTTTATCTTCTATAGACAACGTGAAAAATATACATGTTAGTAAGCGAGGTGTGTGTGCATGTAGTAAGTCGGTCTCTGGCGTGAGAGTAATCTCTGTAAACCACCTACTTATATGTGTCCGACGAGCGTTTCTCTTGAATTAGGTTTGCTCCACGTCAGGATAACACTAGCCGGTAGAGTGTGAGAGAGTACCGTTTAGGTATTTTGTGAGTGACTGTCGTACTCATGTTGTGAATCCCAGGCGCGGGTTTTTTATTCCGCAAGTCTTTCAAAAACTAATTCTCTTTTCCCCTAATTATTATCCCTGAAAGGTTTTTGTTCACGGCTATTGGAGTTTCACCCTTGCCATTACTCCCAAACCCTAGTTTTACCATAGCGGCTCGTCTCTCCTATGTCAACCGTCCCGCACTATAATATTGTCCATTCCATTGAGAAAAACGGAAAGGGCACTTGCTAAGGTGGCCAATGATAGAAGCTGTAAGGTGGGCGTATCCTGTCCACCATCTCACTTAACCCCGATTTACCTTCAGCGCTTACCGGATGACTCACTAATTGCGCAATTGTACGATGTTTTCCATCGTTAACATACTAGAAATATGCACGCATTTACTTTCTTCATCGGTATTCTCCCTGCATAGATTACTCATTCATTTAAATTTATAATACTCCGCATTTCCGGTGATTAACTGCGATAAAATCAAGTGAAATTTATAGCAATAAGTAGCCATTTTATGTTTCAAGAGATTCTTGTCTTTCATTTCAAACAGATGGTGGATATTCTTGCTTTACATCCGCTAATTCGTCCATTCTGTCGTGCCATTCAAAAGAAGGTAAGGGACTGTCCATAATCCACGTAGACACCAAACAAGGGTGAGGGGGTACGAGGCTTGTCAACGAAGGTCCACGTTGGGGGGTGAGGGGGTTGGAAGGATGTTTACGTATAGAATGGTCGAGATTATCATAGCTACAAGAGTATTTTTTTCTGTTACTTACCTTTCCTTAAAATTAGCCTTATATTACAGATAGTCTATAACAATCAATTAACAACCCGTTTCGCAGCTTTTTCCGAAAAAATAAAACGAAAAGTCTGGTAGACAACAGAGGGCCGGGGGGATCCGATCAGGTTGAAGTCTAAGAGTGTCCACAATAGAGGGTAGGGGGATCAAAAAGTGGTCTATTTTTATCTACGTGAATTATGGACACCCCCTGAGGAAAGAGCAGGGGTAGCCAATATGATTGTTGCTGGCTGTGTCAAGCCAAACTTAGTGATACTTGCTTAAAATTTTGAAATGAAAGCTGTTACTTAGTAATTCCACTTAAACTTCATTAGCGACCTAGGTTGCGACTAAGGAAGTCATCATAACGTGCATGCATAAGAAAACTACTCACATATATATAGTCACAAAGTGGGTGAAAGCTGGTGAGGGGGAGGGGAGTGCTGGGTTATTGGTGGGTCGGAAGGGATGGGGTGAGTGCATATACCTCATGATCAAACAAAATTGGATACCTGATGATTTTGACAAAAAATTAATATAATACAAAGAGAAGCCGCACGCTTCATTAAAAAAACTACTACGAGCGTACATGTTGTGTTTCACAACATTTAGAGGGTGGGAGCCCCAAGAGACTCGGAGACTACACACTAGGCTTAGGTTGCTGGAGAGATTCAGAACTGGTGTGTTTCAGAGCGACTCAGAGAATGTTATCATGGCGCCTCACTGCATCTCTAGGTCTGACAGAAGCGATAAAATAAGAGAGATACACTCCCAAACAGATAGGCACAAAAACTCGTTCTTTCCGCGCGCAGCAAGCGATCACAGTAAAAACTGAGCTCCGCTAAATACACTCCCATAATACACGTCACCATTTCACCTCCCAAAACCTTATCCCTTACATCTTTACATGGCTGGCATCCCAACAACCCCTCCCACATGCGGCGGCTCGCAGGGTAGTATGTGGACGTAGATGATAACTTCATAAGTCGAAACCTTAATAAACTCTATGCGTAATTACCAAGTTACAGCTTTCATTTCATAATATGATTGCTATTATAGTTGTAAGGCTACCGTTTTATGGAGTAATGCCCTCTCTATCTGCCTCAATGATTCTACCTAAAACGTAGCTTGTAATGTGGTGCATGACTGTTGACAAATACCCCCTTTCCACACACCTATTAGGTGGCTTTCAGGGTATTATGTTGATCTGTGGAGGGAGAATGGGGACAAGGGTAAGGGCGAACGGAGGGGAGTCAAGAAGGATCATTGTGCATCCTCCCCCCTTTAAACCCTCCAATAAAGGGTGGTCGGGGAAGTTTTTTGGTCGTTTGGGGGCCGGTATCCGACCCTAGAGGGCGTGGAGGCAGTTGCCCTCTCTGCCGCCGTCGCCGCCTCCAAGAAGACACCCCTCTGAATAGGACCCCCCCTTTCTACGGATTTCACTTTGATCAGGATGAAGGGGGATTTTTTTTTAAGTGTCGTCGGTGACAGGGTAAGGGATGATTACGGCCTTTGGCGGTGGCGTCGGCCAAGATGCTCCAGGGTTACGTTCATCATCTTCGTCCCCCCAGACCGCATTTGGGGCCTCCAACCCACCCCCTCACCCCCAAATTTCCCTCATCTTACAACCCCTAGGACGCTTTCCTATTTAATCACCCATTCAGTTGCTTTGAGCTCCGAAATAATTACAGGAGACCATAGAGTAACTGTTCGACTTCGATGGGAAAAGATGGAGCAAGAGGAAGAGGCATCTGGATTGTACAAAGTAAAAAGATGTTGGGGAAACACAACAAAAACAATTTTTATCCTATCAATTTTTATCGTATTTTCCCAATCAGTCATACAGGTTTCTGCTTGAGGCTTTCGCAGCGCTGTACTTCCATGGCTTCCGGGTTTCGCTGAGTTTCGTTATCTTGACGATGACGTTTCGTGGCCAATTCTGGCCACATCTTCAGATCAGGTTTGAAACGTCATCGTCAAGATAATGAAACGCAGCGAAACCCGGAAGCCATGGAAGTACCTGCAAGTCATACAAGTATTATGGGAAAAATTCCACAGAGGAAAAATTATTCCACCTTGACCGGGACTCCATGCACAAATGTGCGAAATTGTGAGATTGCTGGTGACTCCGTAAAGTATAATCCGCAGCTAGTCCCGGTAGACTCGAAATTAGTCAAAAGAACGAACACCTCCTAGTGTTCCAAGTACGGCCTTACCTCTCGGGCTGTGGCGCTTAGGGCACGACAAGTGACTGCTCTTTACATTGTATGTCCCACAGTCGAGAATATCTGATCCCGAAAATGTAACAAAAATCCACAGGGGAAGAGTACGCCTCCATAAAACAGTAAGTGCAAACATACGTGTGGAGCGTGGCGCTATAGATCTGAAGCATGGACCATTGGAAAAGCTGACCAGAACTGATTAAAAGTCTTCGAAATTTGGCTCTAGAGTAGGATGCTGAAGATAAAATGGACGACATAATAAGAAGTGATGAAGTTTACAGAAGAGGAGTGGACGAAAGGACCATATGGAACACCATAACGGAAAGGAGAACCAGATGGATTGGACACACTCTAAGGCACAAAAAGTTTGTGAAGAACATAACTGAAGGTGAAATATCGGGAAAATCCCCAATGGAAGACCCTAGAATAAGTTCATGGACCAAATAAAGAGGAAGTGCAAAGGAAGAGCTCGCGGGAAGTAAGAGGCCTATCATTAGATAAGGATGTGTGAAGAGCTGCTGTCACCCAATCTTAGGATTGAACAACCAATGATGATGATGAGTAAAGTAGTTGCAAAATATGGTAGCGTCCTGGTATGAGGATGTCAGAGAGTTGACAAGGGAAGAGATTGAATGGAAGGCTGCAGTCAATCCCAATCTTAGGGTAATATGGCTAATGGCGATGACGACAAAGACTGATCTATAGGAGGGAGAGAGTTAACATCAGAAAACCCGGCAAGGAACTAGTGGGTGAGGGTTTTTAATAAAACCCTGCGGAGTGGAAGAGAAGAACTTGTCAGATACACTCTTGCACAAATCGGACTCCTAAAAGATATAATGGGAGATGCTATGATTGGAAAGGCTTGCCTAGGAAGAAGAAGGACAGAGTATGGACTTGCATGGTCAAAATTATTGCTCCGTTGTATCCCTTTTGGTATTACTTTCAGATGACTAATGTTAAGTGTATCCTACGCGCGGGAAGTTTCAAATAACTATGATTCACATCTACACCTACGTAATACCCTGCGAGCAACCACGAGGGTGTGTGGCAGGGGGTGAAGATCACCAAACATGCACTATTGACATGCAACTAGGATATTTAAATGAGACATGCTAGAGAATAGGGTCACATGCAGCTAGATGGTTAGTATCTACATAATAAGAAAGGGATTATTGGTTGTTATTACATGCATCATGCACTACAGACTACTCTAACTATATTTCACCTACTAACTATATTTCCCTTTGCTACACTGCCTATTGTTCTCTCTTATAGTACGAGGGAAAAATGACATTTTAAATCTATCGGTACGACAATCTATTTCTCTAATCTTGTAAATATGATCAAACCTAGCATAATACACAGGGGTTCTCAATATATATCTAACGTCATCTGTGAACAAATCGGTTTCGAATACACTTAAAAGGTTTAACCTAAATTTTAACCTGCGTTCTGATAGTAATTCCCATCCGAGTTCTTCTATTAAGCTTGTAACACTTACACATTTATCATAACGGTCTTTAACAAACCTAGCGGATCTCCTTTGCACGCGCTCTAATTCATGTATCATACCTTCCTCGTACGGATTCCATACATCTACATATTATGATGATTATTGCAGCCAAGAGCCGAAAGTTCGCCACAGCAAACGTAACGATTGTCTGTTGTCATGGTATCTTCCCTATGGTAGTGACATATAACTTCTCATAATGTTCAATTAGCTTGATCTCATTGAGAAGAAAGAGATCTCATCTTTCTAATATTAGTCCTTTTCTTGCTGAACGTTTATAGATACATCCGGAAAAACTAAAGCCGACTTCTATGGAGCATGGTACAGCTGTTTGCTCCAAAGAGGCATTATTAAAAAAAATGAAATTATGTCGCCCAGATTACGTCAGAAATGTACTGCGTGTAGTTTATATTCTTCTTCGATTATTAAAAAAAAATAAGGAATTCACTCACCGCAGTGCTTTTAGTAAAATTATAAAAATTACATTCCCTAGTGAAGACGTTTTTGACGCAAGGCGCCGAGCAAATTAGTCAAGTAAAATTAATATTGCCACACCACCGTGAAGAAAATCTCTCCTTTCCAATGATGCCAAATACCAGCCACTTACCACTCTAAATTTGGAAATACATAGTAGAAAATAGGTTCCGTCCTCCACGATGTATGGTAAGGCTATGCTCTCCATAGATGAGGATTTACTTGAATAATGAAGAAATCATGATGCACTGACCCTTTTAGAAATGTAAAGATGGACAGTTCGTTGATAACAAATCAATTTATAACTCTAATACTTTTTATGTAACCGCATAAAAATTTAGTCTGTGAAGATTTTTCATCCCATGGTGACAAAAAATGAATCATAATTAAGTGAAGTAAGGGAGAAAAAAGTTGTACTCATTCCACAGATACTTGATTTTTAAACGTATATACAAGGTATGACTCATTTCAACGCAAAAGGCGTCATCTTCAGGTACAAAGTACGGCCGAATGTTTTTTTTGTTTCCCTCGGTGTTCTGAACACATTTCTTTACTCGAAATAATCAAATTATATTTGTTATTTGTATTTTTACTAGTATTTGTTGTTTGCATTAGTGATTTTGATTACTAGCTATCTTTTGATCAATTGTTTCATCGGGGTCCTGGCTAATAATTTGTTTCCTTCAGTGTTTGGAACATCACATTGTCATTTAAGCATATTGAATAATATTTGAAAATTTTGATGATGATTATTTCCTTTTTCCAATTTTTGTGTTCTTCAGTGTCCTGGCTGATTAATAATTACGTTTTGGTGTTGCAAACGTGATAATGTGCAAACGTGCAACCGCGACAGACGTGACAAACGTGACGTGTTTTACTTTTATTTACCCTCTAGCTGATTTAGTTGCCACAGTTTTCCGTTATTTTTTCGTATTTATGTTTTGTATTAGTTGTCCCACGGTGGCATGTATTTTGAATTCATGTTCAAAGGGACTTTTTTCCCATAGCAATAAAGTTGTTTTTATTCCATTTCATAGTATGCACCAGAATATGATGCGCATTCGTTGAAACTAGTTTGATACCTACAATAATTAAGTATCAATGAAAATAAAATTTTTTCTCCTTCAACAATAAAATAGATTTCCGCATAGCAAAGCCTGAAACAATCGTATTCATCACGATTAGGCTTTAAGTATGAGAATTAAGTTGGTAAAAGAGAAGTTTAGTCAAAAAAAATAAAACATTAAAATGCTTATTTCTTCCATGCCTTTCACAATAGCACAAATTTTAAAAGAATGATCGAAAATGGTCTCTATATACCGTGGCTATAGAGAAAAGTCCCGTTCGAGCTATCTTTAGAGAATATCACTATACAGGAGAAGATTCTATGGGTTAAAAAAAGCAAAAAAAATGAAGGGGTGAAGATGAGTGGGAGTGGTAAGTACGATCTGCTCTCATAAACGCGTGCCAGAGTCGAGTTGGCTCGTCGTTTCGGTCTCCCTAACCTTTTGTGTCCCCTCTACCCCCCTCCCACACAGCCATAGAGAGTGTATTTACTCGCAATAGAAGACCCCTCTTCACTAAACCCCCTGCCTCCTCCTCTTGGCCCGGGAAAACGCCCCTTGAATGGTTACCAAGGGGGGGGAGGGAGGGAGAAGTGGACCCGTAATAGTAGAGGTGGAGACTTGAATGCTCGCTAACGAAGCGCGCGCCACATATTCCACCTTCCTCCCCCCCGCCCCCCAGCGAAAGCAACCACTTCTGCTCCTTGCCCCCTTTTCCTACCATCCATTGAGGGGTAGTCGCGTGTCCATTGCCTCCGCCCGCCGAGGCGGAATCCATAACTATTGACTATGATGATTCTCTCCCCCTTCTCAGTTCGTTCGAAACAAAAGGGACAAAAAAATATAAAGTGGGAAGGACCCACGCTTAACTAATCCCGAATGCAAATCCCCGTGGTCGCTTACGCAAAACTTCACAGTTTTTTCGGTGCCAGGGCTCTTCTTTCTTTCTCTTCCTCTCTCTCTCTCTCTCTCAGTCCTGATGCCTCTCTTTCGCATTAAGGCAAGAATAGGACGGACAAAGCGTCGCGCGTGCGACTACTCCCATCAGGGCCCGTCGCAGGCACTCGCGATCTTTGTCAACCGATTACCGTAGTGGTCCTCAAAATTCATAATTCTCTCCACGGTCTTCAATTACTATTTTCAAAACTGCCCGCGTCGCCTGAAAGGGACTTAAATGAGCGGCCAATACGTCCTCAAAAATGATTTGAAGCCCATTCGAGGTCGTAATTTGGATCTAGTTAACGGATTAAGCATTGAGGGCCTATTCCTGTCTATGAAATATTCAACGAAAGTCCTCATCATAGAGACATTAGGATGCAGTAGGGGGTAGGATTGGTAGTAAGTAGATACCTCATCTTCTTTTGTTATCGCATCGCCTGATCTAAAACTAAAACTTCACAGCTTTTTTCCCATTTATGAAAAGAAATACTATTTTTACACGAAAAAATATTATCTCGAAACGTTTTAGCTAAGATATCCATCGTCAGGTGGCAATTGGAATTACCTTATATGCGTGCTAACAGTAAACTATTTGTCAACATAAATGGAAAAAATTGCCATTTCATTAAATTAAATGGAAGAGTTTCACCTCACTTGAGATTCTAAATTGTCAGTTAGTTAGCAGCCTGGGTATATCGGCTCGCAAATGAATCAATCCTCCATCGGTAAAACAAGAATTTTCATGCACTATATGCCCTAAAAATAAGAAGAAGAAATGATGAAGTGTACAGATAAGTGGAGGAGGAAAGGGCCATATGGAACACCATACAGATAATAAGAACCAGATAGATTGGCCACACCCTGAGACACAATGGGTTAGTGAAGAACATAATTGAAGGTAAAATAGAGGACTAAGTCCCCAGAGGAAGACCCAGGAATAAGCTAATGGACCAAGTAAAGAGGAAAGTACATAAAAAGAGATATCAGGAGGTAAGGGGGACTATCATTAAATCGGTTAGGGTGGAGGGTTGCAGTCAACCAATCTTAGGACTGAACGGCTAATAATGATGATGTCCTGATTACAAAATTTTGAAGGTACTTTATAGAACAGTACCTATACTTAATGCCCATAACAAAAGCTTTGGCGATCATGTTTATTCTTTCATAAGGGGTAGCTTTATACGTGCCTAACCATCGCATTCACCTGATGGTAAGGTTTCTGGAAAGGCCTAATCTTAATTTCATCATTTTCAAAACATTCTACGAACTTTCCCTCATGACTATGTTTACTAAGTATGAAGCATCTCGCAAACTCGTCATCCAAGAAGTGCCTTTTCACACCGTACAAAATTCCTATTTTATGTCCTCCCCTGAGCGCTTAGACAGCACTCGTGTCCCTATTAATTATATAATCATACATATTTTAGCCCCTTCCGCCATCTAATTTTCTTTCCTCCTTCAAATCTCCACCTCCGACCCCTCTTTCTTTCCCGAGTGTCTTTAACACCAATTCATTTGCCACCTCGGTACCTAGCTCACCATCTACATCCTGTATCCTACCCAAATCTTAATAGCCGCTGGTCTGCGAATGTAACCATTATCATCAAAAACAAGCTTCAGAACATTACACATGTCGAAAATACGTTTCAGTTTTAGAATGCCATCGACTAATTCTTATATAGAATTGAATAGAATAAACCTTTATTATACTCTGGTACAGGTCCTCTTGATCAAAAATAAGATACAATGAAATAGCAGCAAGATAGTAAACAAATATTTCTGTTCAAATCAGAAATTGAGTTTAATAACAAACAAAATGAAAGACAAGAACAACCACTCTCAGTAAAAGACAATAGCAGTACATGTGTTACAATTGAATTCAAAGATAGGTATGGATATAATAGAAGATAATCCTAAAAATCCTCAAGGTTACAATAATTATTTGATATTCGAAAAATTATTTTAAACAATTAAACAAAAACACATGAATGGACAATGAAAAAAACAATTTTAACTAGAAAAAATTAGTGAAGAGAATTTAATACTGAAAATGCTAAACTATTCAGGACGCCATTCTTTGAAAAAAAAACTCTATTTAATTTAGATTGAAAAGTTGTCGACGAACGAGATTTTCTCAAATCAATTGGAATAGTTGTTAGGCGGCCATTACAAACGACTTGTGAAAGGTAGTGGTTCGGTGGGTGAGAAGTAGAAGGTTACTAGGTTCTGTTCTGGTAACCATTGCGTTATTAGCAGTTCTTTTAGGAAACACATAGGTACATTAGACACAGATTTCTTTTCGAATAGAATTTATTTTGCTTTCTACATCTACATCTACGTGATACCCTGCGAGCCACCACGAGGGTGTGTGGCAGGGGGTGAAGATCACCAAACATCAACCATTGACATGCAAGTAGGATATTTAAGGGAGACATGCTACAGAACAGGGTCACATGCAGATAGATGGTTAGTATCTACATAATAAGGAAGGGATTATTGGTTGTTATTACACGCATCATGCACTACAGACTACTCTTACTATATTTCACCTACCTATCCCTTTGCTACGCTGCCTATTGTTCTCTCTTATGGTACGCGGGAAAAATGACATTTAAAATCTATCGGTACGACAATCTATTTCTCTAATATTGTTAATATGATCAAACCTAGCATAATACGCAGGGGTTCTCCATATATATCTAACGTCATCTATGAACGAATCGGTTTCGAATTTACTTAAAAGGTTTAACCTAAATTTCAACCTGCGTTCTGATAGTAATTCCCATCCTAGTTCTTCCGTTAAGCTCGCAACACTTATACAATGCTAGACGCAAGAGGGAACATGATGGGTCTTACTTTTCTCCGAAAGAGACATCGACGCACAAAATTTCGGGGATCAGCGGATTGGAAGCGCATACCTATCGCAAGCCTATTAACGTGTTTTGCTCGCCCGGGTGTCCGATCGACTGTTTCGCAGTTGGGCGAGAGCAAAAGTTTTGTTCCCTTGATTGGTTCCGTGCGAATAACGGGGAAACTGACAAGCTCGCTCTCCGTCGCTTTCAATGTTTGCAAATGGGATGGAGTTCACGCCTTGACTGGCTCGTGAAAGCAAGGGGGCCGGTCGGGGGGGGGCTAGTCTCCAGCATTCAATTACCGGAATTCTACGGATTCGAGCGGAATGGCAAACGGCTAGCGATTTCATAGACTTCCCATTCAGCCTTCCAAATCCCCCCTCACCCACCCCCACCCTATTGAAGACCGCTGATGGACTTACGGCACCGCGGGAGACGCAAGGGATAGAATACGCTCGCGACTTGATGAGCCGTGCCCAGTGGGAGGGAGGTAGGGCACGTATTCACTGGGAACGATGACAACTCAACCCCTTTCTTCCCCCCACCTACCACCAAAAATGGTCCTCCCATCCCCCACATCTACTCCCCCACGAGAGCCGCCAAACCTATTGGCAAGCAAAGAGGATTAGCGAAGCCCGTGGGCGAGAATCGTGAGCGTGTGAATCTTCGGGCGGTGCGGGGAAAGGTGGGGGGGGGGGGTTATGAATCAAAGACAATCCGTGGACGGGAAAAGTTGTTTGCCATCGCGTCGATCATGTTCCGTCATAAACGCGAGCTTACATTCGCCACCCCTCTCATGAAGACGGCCGCCTCACCGCTAGCTTGAGCCCGCTAAAATATTCGGTTGTTTATTAACTCGTTAAATATCGATATCAAAATGTGGGTTTAGCATGGTAATTTTTATAGAATACTGCTGTAAAGAGCTTCAAAATAAGGCCAAGATTTTGCTTGAACTACTTTTCATAACCGAGAAAAAGTTGTTTCATAAACTTGATGATAACTCTTTTATAGAAAATTAGAACGAACTGAACGTTTATAGATACATTTAAATATGATTTATCTACACTATGTTACAGGTTCATTACAATTGCATTTCAAGTGTCTTCACAATTAAATGTCAAGGAGAGCATTCCGTTCGATAACGCCATAAAATCGGCACTGTTTTTGTTCTCACCGCAGTAAAAGATCGAAAGTGTAAAGTTAAAATAATCGGTAACCACGGTTAAACGCAAAATAAAACAAGCTAAAGTTTGGTGTAATTCGCATTCACATAGGTTCTATGGGTCATTTTAAATCAGTGTCCAAACTTGAGTCTACAAAATTTTTCCACCGACAGTAGTTAGCAGTTGATTTCCCTGGGTGGGGAACTTTCGCATTCATAGCATGGATTTCTTCAAGCATAAGAAGAAGTGTATGGCTTTATTACTCCAGGGTTTGATTCCTCAGCGAAAAATACAACTATCTAGAGAAAGGATTAAAATCATGGGATAATACTAACACTTATTAGCTGTAAGCGACCGCCCAATGCCTTAAAAAAGAAAAAATATTGTACGCTCCGTCATCATTACAATAAGCAACACTACAGAACGTAACAGTCGTATTAACGAATAGTTTATTAAATGATTAGATAATAAATTCATAAATATGAAAGGTTATAGACGCGGTCTGAAATGATATACAAATAATAATAATCAAAGAAATATAGGAAAAAGACATTTTGTACACTTTATGATTTGAATCTATAATAGGATCGATGAGAACAGTGGAAGATCAAAGATGGATTTTTAATCCAAGCTAATATATAGTGATATTTAAATGAAAACTAAGAGGGAATATTCAAATAAGATTGGACTGCAAACGAGGAAACAGTGGACGAAGACATTCATGTGGAGTGAGGCATTCATTGTATGGATCGGAAGCATTGTCCATAGGAAAATCTGACCAGAAAAGATTACAAATGCATTCCAATCCTGGTTCTGAAGGAGGATACTGAAGATTAAATGGGCGAAAAAATAAATATTGAAGCAGTTTACAGAAGAGTAGACGAGGAAATGTCAACAGGACACTCTACAGAAAGGAAGTGCCGAATGAATTGGGCGCACCCTGAGGCACACTGGGTATTCGAAGAATATTATTGAAGGAAATATGGAAGGAAAAGTCCCAGAGGAAGACCAATGTGTTTACATATCATAATATTATATATATATATATATATATATATATATATATATATATATATATATATATATATATATATATATATATATATATATATATATATATATATATAAGCGAGTTCTATACAGCCGTCAGCCGTCTCTTGCATCCTCTTTTCCAAGCCTCCTTGTCTCTCCAGTCTTCGTTTTCTGATTGTCTCCTTTTTTTATATCTTGGGTGACTTGCTTTGTCCAGTCTTCTGGTGGTCGTCCTCTCTTCCTCCTCCCGGGTGGTTGCCAATTTAATATCTTTTTTGTCCAACGTTTCTCCTCCATTCTTTTTACTTGTCCATACCATTTTAGCCGTCTTTTCTCTATTTCTTGTATGACGTTTTCTTCTACTTGCAAAATTTTTCTTAGATTTTCATTTCTTATTTTTTGTAGTTTGATTTTCTTCAGCTTCTTCTTACAAAATCCATTTCTACGACCTCCAGTCTCTGCCTATCCCTTTTGGTCATTTCCCATGTCTCTGCTCCGTAAAGGAGTATACTCTGAATAATTGTGTTATATATTTGTAATTTTGTTTTCCTTCTTATGTCTTTTGACCATAATATGCTATTCATATATAATAATAAAGAAGAATAATACCACCAAATATGGTCCTCCCCCCCTCCCCATCGGGTGGATCACCCATCACCCTACCGTGGGGTTAAAAAAATTCACGTGAAGTCATCCATAATTCTCTTAGTGCTCAACCTTTAACCAACGGCAGTACAGCTATATTCATGAATGGACACTACATACGCTGGACCCTGGTCATAAAGACTCAACAAAAAAAATTAATAAAATACAAAGAAAAGCTGCGAGCTTCGTTAAAAACTACTACGAGGGAACATAAAGTGTTTCACAACTTTTAGAGGGATAAAGGCTGGAGCCCCTTGAGACTCGGAGGCTACACCCTAGGCTTAGCTGTTGGTATCAACAGTGTCCTTATAAAAAAGTGGAGAGAACATTGGAAGAGCCACCAGGGAGTAAGTGAACTAGTATGTTATTGGGAAGGATGGAGATCTGTAGTCAACCAATCTTAGGATTGATCGACGAATAATGACGATAAGGTGATGTGATTGACGGAAAGTCAGATGGAGAGGGTCGCCATCGCAAACTAATCTTTGGGTTGGATGTAAGCTCTCAACAGACTTCCCAAAAGATGGTGGACTCCATAACAGCCGACGTTTCGAAAAGGGGCTATTTTCGTCTTCAATAGCCCAGTTAGGACGTCGGGAGGATATCATTCGGCGGTGGAATACATCATTTGGTGGCCAGCCTGAGAAGGGTTCACACTTATCATTTATCGGGAAATCATCAAAACTCTTATATAAATCTTTGAACTGATGACTGAATAAAACAAGTATGTTAATGAAGGTAATTTATGAATCCGAAAGCCGAGAAGAGTAAATTATTTAATCACTGAATAAAGAGTAAATGGATTAGGATAGGGACCTCATTTCAGATCCAACAGCTAAAGTTGGTATCAACAGTGCTCTCATCAAAATTAAAAATAATAACTTTAGAGATATATCTATCACTGACAAGGATAAGAAAAAGTGGAGTAAAGAAATTCACGTGAAGTCCTCGATAATTCTCTTAGTGCTCAACCTTAGTGACCAACCAGCGGCAGGAAAGCTGAATTCATGAATGGACACTACATACGCTGGACCCTGGTCATAAAGAATCAACAAAAAGTAAGTAAATAGTAAAATACAAAAAAAGGCGGCGAGCTTCGTTAAAAACTGCTACGAGCGAACGTAAAGTGTTTCAAAACTTTTACAGGGATTAAGGTGGGAGCCCCTAGAGACTCGGAAGCTACACCCTAGGCTTAGCTTGCTTCAGAAATTCAGAACTCTTGTGTTTCAGAGCGTCACAGAGAATACTGTCATGACGCCTCACAACATCTCCAGGACAGACAGAAGCGATAAAATAAGAGAGATACATCGCTGAACCTATAGGTATAGACACTCGTTCTTTCCGCGCACAATAAGTGACCACCATAAAAACTGATATCCACTATATACACTCCCATAATACAGGTCACCATTTCACTTCCCTAAGCCTTATCCCTTACATCTTTACACGGGCTGGTGTCCTAACAACCCCTGCCATACGCCCATGCGGCGGCCACAGGGTGTTACGTAGATGTATATCCAGCAGCTGAAGCTGTTGGTATCAACAGTGATCTTATTATAAAAAATGTTAACTTTAGAAATATATGTATCTCTGATAATTTCATCGATAATTTTCGTCGTGCTCAAACTTTTACAAACGGCAGTACATACTACTAAATTCATGAATGGACACCATACACAAGTGTGAACAAATCTAGCATATTTACTCATAAATATGTTAGTTTTGTTTCTTATATATTCAGCCCAACATTAGGCATATGGACCAGCAGATAGTCAATTAAAATAGGGTGGTCTATGCTTACCCTTTCCGTCGGTTGGTGGTAATAATTACGTAATTAACCAGGTGGATACCGGCGCGAGGATAAATTCACCCAATAACTAATTGCAGCAAGCAATGATAAGGTAATTTCGTCACGCTCATGTTCCGTATCTTCATTTAATGAGCACATACATCGTCTGAGGTAATGAATGGTGCTTTACAAACTCGCGCTACGCATACGGTCACACAGACTTCATCACGCCTCGTTTATGGGCGAATAATGAATGATAGCATTGACAATGAATCAAAGCCTTTCTGAATGGTAGAAACGGGAGCTGGAGCGGAAAAACGAGTGAACTCGGTTTGAATGCCATTCAAACGCAAACATTATGGCAAGGGAGAAGGGAAAGGGAGAACTAGGGATAGGTGTTGAAGTAGCCGATGACAGATGTCCGAGTGAAGCCAAGGAGGGGTACTTCATTATGCGCATGCTACTGGGCAGCTAAACAGGCAATATACCTCCGTGTTTGAGGCTGACAAGGGAGGAGATACAGGGAGATGAGATGGAGATTTAGCGAGGAAATGCGGCCACTCTCTCCCGGGCCCTCCCGTCGACGAGAGCCCATTAGTGGCCACATTATGCGAGCAGAGTTAATCGCCGTTGCCTTCCTGTAGCGGTGACAACTCCATTGAAGCCAAGACTATGGGGGAGAGGAGGTTCACGGCCTGGCGAACCGGACGGCGTGGAAACGCGTTGGCGAGCCGCTGGCGTCAGCCCCGCGCGCTCATTGTTTCGACGCCATCTGCTACGGAGGAAACAAGTCTCCAACCGCGCGAGGCAGTCCCGTGACGGACGGGGGTCCATGAATGGAGAGTAACACAGGGGGAGGGGTTACGGGGGGCACTCAGGGGTGGTTTACGCGAAGAGGGGTGTCGATCGCAATCCCGATAAAACGATTAGAGTCTTTCATGTCGCAGCTACGCGGGATATGCGGTGTTGCGTCTCTCGACGGGGACGCGTAAGAGAGATCCGAATGCGATAGCGGCGGTGTAACACAGTGAGGGATTTGGGGAACTTAGCCTTGGAGATCCGTATCGCTTACGGGCTGAGTGTAGCGTCTGAAAAAGAGAGCTCCCGTGGTCCCATTAGCGCTGGCGAGAGGATTAAAATCCCCCCCCCCAAAACCTTTGTGCTTAATGGATAGCGCTTTTTTTTTACATATCGTCTTACTTTGGAGGATGTGATTGTTCGGCGGCCATTGTCGTGCTTGAAATGAGTGTTTTTTTTATTTAACGGAAACCAAAGCGTAGACTAGGATGCGCATTTTAACCACTCAAATTTCTTAATCGGCCCGAGAGCTTTTTAGTCTTTACCCTAGAGGGGTTCCGAGCTGTCCCTCTGCGCGCTGTCTTCGATACTGTCCCCTAGAGGGGGCTCCGATGTGATATGATATAAATTTTTGGCGTTTAGAACGAAGTTTCAACCTTTATAAGTTATTTTATTCTCAAATGGAACTTGGCATTACAAAAAGTAAAGTGATAGATTAGGAGAACCATGGGATAAATGCTACTTGTCCATCTATAATGTCCATGTATAAAAGCCATTTTTATTGATAAACGCCTACAAAAAACAAACCCTCCGTGATTTTATAATAATTCGTAGGCACTTGCATATCGTTTTTTTTAAGATTGCAGGTAAATTACTGTTACAAACGATGTCCATACGTGATAGCTCCAATGGTCATTTGATATTGTAATATTAAGGAGTTTAAGCCGTAAAATAATTAATATGTAATTAAATTATGCTCTGGTTTCTAGTAGAAAACCGACCCCTTTTTTATGTGAACGACAAAAGGTTACCTGTCCAGGCTACTATTTTCATACGCAAAAACTCGAAATTACAACGATTTTACTGGGAAAATGGATTATGTGTGCGACCAAGTTGCGTTTTTCAACACAATATAAGGGCATTTTTTAGAAACTGGAAATAAAAAGCGAAAACTAGGAAAGAGAATGGTAACAAAATCTAGGGTCATGCCACGGCAATCTTTAAACAGGCCGGAGTAACAGACTTGGCAACTTCCAGCGCTCGTCAGCTGGGGTCAGCCTGCTGTGTTTGTTCCATAAACATATGTTCACAACATAGTAAAAATCACCAAACTCTCCTCACCACACTTAAACATAAAATTACCACCAACATAGATTTTTTTCCTGGAAACTAGACTTGAGTGCACTGAAATTATATACAACATCACTTTGAAGCCACTTTTCATGCTCGTCTTCCACTCGAGTCATGAAATGTTCTCTCCAAGAAGGAGCTTCCCTAGAAACACTGCTCGTTGGCTTGCTTAAATATCTGGGGAGGTCTCCAAACAAACTAGGAACTACATCGGGAAGAATCACTGGTCGGTTTCTATTCCAAGTTTTTGTCTCCCCTTATTTATCTTTGTAGGTCTCTACGCGCGATAATGCTTTCTCTTCGAAATTTTTAATGCAAACAACTGCAGAGGAAGATGGAACCCAGTCCTTCCTGGGAATATTCCGAATCCACGTCTCTTTCAATACTCGTTGAAGGAAACTTGAACAACGAAACGTATTCCGAAGAGAAGCTGTAATTGCTTTTATAACCCGGAACACAGCACTTCCTCGGCATCTTATGGAGAGAGACGGAATATTAAAGTCATCATTGCATACAACTTTCTAGACTAAAAGATCTCGAGGAAGGACTGGAGAGATTGGAGATGGAGGCAGGAAAAGTTGGGCTAAAGGTGAACTCTGCCAAAACACAGTACTTGTTCTCTTCCAGGAAAAGTACTGCTGTTCGAGATAAATATATAATATTAAATGGGAATAAGTTTGAGAGATGTAACAACTTCAAGTATTTGGGAGTGCTGGTGACAAAAGATAACGAAATACATGAATAAATAAAAGCCAGGATTGCAGCAGGCAATAGGGCTTATCGAGCTTTATTGAAAGTGCTCAAGTCACGCAACCTCAGTCGGAACTTGAAAACAAAGATTTACCGAACAGTGATTAGACCTGTGGTCATACATGGTTCAGAAACGTGGACCATGACCACGGCAGAAGAAGAGCTACTTAAAAGATGGGAAAGGAAAGTACTAAGAAAGATCTATGGTGCTACAAAGGAAGGTGGACAGTGGAAAATACGGAGAAACAGAGAACTCGAGGAACTCCACAAACACCCTAACATAGTGACAGAAATTAAGAGCAATAGATTAAGATGGTTAGGACATGTCGAGAGAATGCCTGAGGATAGGATGGTGAAAAAGATATTTCGTGGTCATCCTGGTGGTAGAAGATTGAGAGGGAGACCCCGGAAAAGATGGTTGGATGATGTAGAGGCTGATCTGAGAAAGATGGGAATTAAAAGATGGAGAACGCATGCCGGGAATCGTGATGTCTGGGCTAACATCGTCGGAGAGGCCAAGGCCCTACAAGGGCTGTAGCGCCGAGGAGTAAGTAAGTATTGCATACAACTTTCTTGATCCCACTCGATTCTAAGTGAGGACATTTTTTTCAATTTATCTGCAAAAAACCGCAATATAAAGCTTACCTTCAACTACAAGTATGAACATATGTTTAGAAATGTATGTTCCAGCGCCAGGTCAAATAATTACAGTGGTTTTAAGAGGAAAATCAACTTCAAGCAGGAATCTCGAAGATCTCATTCATACACACGTAGTTGTACCGGCAACAGTAAACATTCGTCTCTTCGGCCTCTTCCGCATAGTTGCCAAATATCGTCACTCCGGCCGGTTTAAAGATGGCCGTGGTCTTGTCCTCAAAACTTTCCAAGCCATTAGCAAATGACTACAGCAATGGAAGTCAAAACGTGTACAGGAGGAACCAGCGCTTCGAAGTAATGTTTTCAAAAGAAATATGAAATTTTATGTAAAGAGTAAATTTAGACTTAAAGTTTCCTTGTATATTATTTTTAATTCCTTCAAAATACTCCTTTTGGTAAAATTTTAAACGAAAAAGCGATAAATCGTAGGTTTTACCTCGTAACAAAAGCCATTAATTATACTGACTTCAGCCTCCATTGCTATTTCGGCAGGATTTGATGTCATGATTATTTAACGAGCTGAGGGGAGGGTATAATTATTTTCCGGCATAAACGATTAAACAATGTACATTAAAATGACTTATTTTGAATTAGATTAATAAGAAATTTGATAAACCAGGTAAACAGGAGAAGTTTCCCGTGGCAACGTTGCAACATTCATCACAGTATGTCGGCTACGTACTCCGACGAAAGCCCGAAGTCCGCAATTTAAAACTGCATACACATGTTAAATTATCGATGACCTAAGTTTAAAAAATATAGGATATTAAATGCCCCGATATCTAATGCATGTTGCACAAGTTTTTAAATAAATTATTGGAGCGAAAACTGAGATACAAAAGTCGTTAGAAGAGATGCCATCGCTCTGCCATTGATACAGTACATTTCAGCGTAAAAATTCATAGTTTTAGGCCAATATTTCTTCAATTATGGACGATGTAATAGTAATATTTTTCACATTTGATGGTATAAAACATAATATCTAATATATAAATGAAAGTAGGTTATCGGTCATGTCTAAATTGAAGGTTTGAAACTTTTAAAACAGTTACGAACAAACTGTTAAAACACGTTTTATAACTGTTCCAAACTATAATTACATGTGATGTGTGAAGCCAAACTACTAAGACTAAATCATGTATCTATTGCTTCTTCTATGAAATTTGTAAAACATACACAAATTAACTATGCCGTGATGAAGCACACGCACCGTATCGATACATTGTAATCTCTTACCCTTTTATGATAAAAGCGCGCGCGGTGGCGAGTCATAGGCGGGTCTCTGAGACCGCGCATCTCCTTCGCTCTCTATAACTGTGTTCTTAAGTTAATTATGAGGACATCCTTCCGTTAATGTGTACATCTCAGTCACGTCTGTCTTTTTATATACTAAGAAATCAGGACAAATGCAGACCAAGAGCGTGAGAGTGAGTGGCAGTACCTGAAACCCGCGCCACTCCCGCAGTGCTAAACATAAGGCATGTTTTTACTCCCCACCTTCTTTGGGTAAAGTGCTTTTCAACTCTAAAGGCAAAGTAGAAATTGCCGGGAAACGCGTGGTGTGTACATATTTGAATGTGGCGAACGTGATATTGTGTTTTCGGAACAAACGGGGAGCGTGAAAAATAGAACTTCAAACATTTTTTTTCCAAAATTATTTTAGAAACTGGACATTTATGAGACTCTTCAGGAAATATTTTATATTTTAATGACAAGTAGTTATTTGATTTTTTTGAAAAGTCTGTAACTATCAGAAAGTAATTTTCACAATCTGTGCTTTTTTAAAAATGATTTGACGGAATTTTATTGCTCGCGGTTATTTTTTGTCTCTTTTAAAAGCTGACATCTTCCTCCTTCCCTAACTCTCTCAGCCCACAACACTCCTGCATTCCAGAGATGTCACCAATTGGCTCTGAATCCAAAACAAAACACTCTCCCCACCTCAAGCCAGTAACCTACCCCCTCAGAACTCTGCATTGCATATGAAGTCTCGCAGAAATTACTAGAAAACTTGTTTCAATGTAATTTTTACCTTGGAAAAGACGATTGGATGTTGAAATCTATCGGTAATGCACTAGTTAGTAGTGACAGTACTTAGTAATTTCTTTTTATAAGCAAAACCACACTAACTTTATGAGAACGTATTAATAACGTCTGATTTACGCTTTAGAATCAGTAAATAATGAATTCATATCTACGAGGAATACGTAAAACTTTGTAAACTGATGCATGAAAGTAACTAATTCAAATTTACTCGGCGAGCATTCTATGTTGGTGGAACAAAGCCCAAATTATTGAAGTAACCAGGTAAATTATCACAAATTCTTTTTTTTTAACGGTTACTGGGACATTTATTCTCCGACTGAAGTTCATGTTTCATTCATGGCGTCGTTTATACTGCGGATATTTTGACGTAATGGCCCTTGTTATGCTATTTTTCCAGCGGTTGCCATGGAGACGACTCTCAAACAGCCAAAACGACAGGGCGCGCGCGTGTCCTCGACCGCGAGCCTCAGCCGGAACCTCCTCCAGCCTCTTCTCTTCGTCTGCCTCATCCACATTCACCCCCACTGCCACTCACCCCCTTCCTCCCGCTGTTTTCCGAAATTCGCTTTATTTTTCCCCCTTCCCCCCCTCCCTCATTATTCTGCCCGCGATTCTCATCCCCCCCGTCCCCCTCTTACTCCGGCGCCGTCAGTCGCCTTCGTATTCACAAAGACTCGTTTTTGGGCATAAGCGAGATTCTCTCGTACCCTCCGCTGTCTTGCCTCCACAACGGGGGCAATTTGGACGACTGAAGGTTTTTGCCGGCTAATAATGGATATTTGGCATGCAGTCGAGAAGGAGGTTTGTATCTGAGAGCCTCGGGGATGTCAAGATTGTAAGTTGGTGCGTTGTCTGTTGACGGAAATGTTTGAGAGAATATGAGAAATTTTTGGCTCATTTTCAAACCCAAAAAAAATAATTGGTAGCCATTATGGGGATTCGTTGATCAAAAGAAATGCTTGTAGTCTTTGAGAGGAATCCTATGCTTTACCTTCTTTCGTCAAGTAATCTCAGTTTAGATGACTTTACCTTCTTCATACATGGCTTATCGCGTTAATCTTCCCATGCATGTATTCCTATATTGGTTTTGCATGTTCTGTTTAAATTTAAATCTTTGAAGGGACTCTTGGCTATTCCCCTTCCGTAGGTTAATCTAAATCTACATACCGCCGCCGCATGGGCGTTTGGAAGGGAGTGTTAGGACATCAGTCGTGTCAAGGTATAAAGATTGAGGTTTGGGAGGTGAAATAGAGACGTGTATTATGGGAAGGTATTTAGTGGAGCTCCGGTTTTATTATAGTCACCAATGATGCGTGAAAAGGACGAATTTTTGTACCTCTCTATTCGACAATGTATCTCACTTATTTCATCGCTTCTGCCGGACATAGAACTGTAATGTGACGTCCAAATTATATTTTCCAAGTCGCTCTTCAACACACATGTTCTGAATTTATCAAGCAAAACAAGTCCAGTGCAAAATAAGGTAAATGAGCTTGATGAAATAGTTTTCTTGCAAGTGCACTCGATGATAATTTAATAACATAAATAGCTTCCTAGGTAAAATTTTGGCCTAATAAAATGCTGACAACAGTAATAGTTTTGAATTCTCTCCAACAATGTGGGTGGGAACGTGGTATCCATGACCAAGGTATTCATTTTTCTTATGGTATCCCTTGAATGTATTACCACTGTATAAAATCGGTGGTATTCGTTTATATGGCGCAGCTTAATATTGAACGTATGAGATTCGGAATATAAGGTAATTTGAGCGAAATATCATTCCACCTAGAATTCAATGAATTTGGGAAAATATAAAAATGAATAATTCACCGTTCCAAAGGTACCAAAATATCAGCAACGTGCCTAACAACTTTCCATAATTTTTGAGGAAAAATATCAGTAATTTTACGAGGAAAAAGTAACCTGTATGCAATCCAGAGAGACATAATTAAAAAAGAGGAATTTTTTTACGAACAAGCAATGTATAGACATGCATTCCCTTCATTTTCCACGTGGGATTTAAGCTCGCGATCTTTGGATGCACAAATCTCGGGTTTCCATACGGGTGATTGTAGTTTGTGGCACCCACGTTCCGGGGGCGTAGTCTGCCATCATCGTCAGGGTGATCTTTGGGGATTACACATAAGATAAACATATGTGGCAAAGAATTAAAGAAATTAGGTTTCTTTAAACGTATAATAGGAAAGTGCTCGGGTGGAAAAGTCAAAGAGAGATGCTATTTCGCATTGGTTAGGCCACACCTTGCATACGCCGCGAACATTTGGGACCCTGGTCATAAAGATTTAACCAAAAAAATTATAACATACAAAGGAAAGTAGCGCGCTTCGTTTAAATCTTCTACGAGCGTATTTATAGTGTCTCACAACTTTTAGAGGGATTATGGTGGGAGCCCCTAGAGACTCGGAGGCTAGATGTTAGGCTTAGGTTGCTTGATAAATTCAGAAATGATATTTTTCAGAGCGTCACACAAAATATTATCCTGACTCCTCACTACATCTCTAGGTACAGATGCGATACAATAAGAGAGATACACTGCCGAACAAATTGGTACAAAATCTCGTTTTTTCCGCGCACAATAAGCGACCACAATAAAAACAGCTCCACTTAATACACTCCCGTAATACACGTCACCATTTCACCTCCCAATACCTTATCCCTTACATCTTTACACGGCTGGTGTCCTAACCACCCCTGTCACACGCCCATGAGGCGGTTAGCAGGGTATTGTGTAGATGTAGATCTTTGGATCGTCAGACTGGCACGAAACCTACCTGGCTACCGCGATGAGAGCATGCTTTTTGCAGAGGGGTTATGATGGAAAAGTACGGACATAGGCGACCAGAAATTTTTGCTTGAAACAACCGATTCAATGGAATGGCGTGGCCATAGATTAGAAAAAAACATGTAATGTCGGAAGAAAACTTTCTGGAACAAAATAATTTGTTTGGTCGCCTATTTGCAAAAAAAAGCACAGAGTGACAAGCCAAAACCTGACTAAACAGTAACCTGAGACTAGAAATAAAGTATATTTTGAACAAAATTTCAAAATGGACGAAAGAATGAAGAATTTTCGTCAGAAAGATTTGAAAAATAATGGTTTCCAAACCTTCAAAATTTTCACCAATCACTTCTCAAAATTAATATTTCTGGAATTCGAATAATTTTGGAATAAATCTATGCCAATGAAAATACAAATTAATGCTAATATGCCACAATTATCCGTAATTTAGAGGACTAGGTTATTATATGGATACGAAATGGTACACGTGGTAAAATTTGAAGGTAATAGTAACTGGCAATTTTATACCCCTAATGTACATGTTTACAGTAATCATTTTGTCAGCAGTAATAATCATTCTAAGATACCTACTTATGACTTCTAATATTGTGTAATTATGACTTAGGTCACTCCATTATAATATCGAAGTTTAGCAATAAATATTGCGGAAATTGTACCTACACTAAAATTATTACTATTACTAGTTTCTGCCGTCCACCGTGAACGTCCTTTACGGTGAACCTCACTTAACAGTGATCTTATGCTAGAAATTCACGTATTTTTTACAAATTACAAAGTGGACGAAAAATAATGAAGAATATGAAAGTGTTATAAATTCTGAATAGTTATGGTGGCCAAAAATTAAATTTTTTCGACGATCAGTTCTATTAATATTTCCGGAACAGGCATAATTTTGGAATAAATCCATGCAAATAAAAACACAAAAATGCTAATATTTCACAGGCACCCATTATTTAGAGGACTGGGTTATTATATAATTAAGGAATGATACATGTGATGAAATTTAAACGTAATATTAACTGATAAATTCACGAGAATATTGAGAAGATTCAGTCGCCGATCGGCAGCAGCCTATTTTCCTTCGGGTGTTCCCCATGGATGAATTGATGCAGCACCTGAGAATTATTCACCCTCTCCACGAGACCTCTCCACCTTCCGAGTCCTTCGAAACGCTTATGCCCGGGATGATAAGGGCGCTGGTGCGGCGGGAGGGAAGGAGCGGGAGGAAGTGGCATCAGGGTGGTGGGCTGGTGAAAGGAGGCGTTGTCATCTCAAGGGCCGGCCCTAATGTGCCTCGCCGCGCACTGCTCCGCCTCCCGCGTCCTCCCATTATACATTCTGCGAGCCTCCCCCTGATGGCGTCGCATCGTGATATTAAAAAAAATAATCCCTTTGGTCGATTCGCCCCGCCTCGTTCCACCTCCTTCGCCTCTACATATTCATGATAAGAGCCCCCCCTTCAATCCTCGGCCATTTCTCGCCACGTCTCCGCACAACATCGCGGGGGCGGATTTGGGGCTTTGTGAGGGGGGAGGGTGGTCGCGATGGGTTGTGCGGAAGTTGCGGGGGTGTGAATCGAGGGAAAAGGTTGGGGGTGTTGACATGAATTAGCGCCGCAGCATTTGATACTGAAGAGGGCAGGCGAGAAAGAATAATCGCGTTCATAAATGTATTTTTCTCTTATCCTGGAGAAGATAGAATAGCATAATCTCCAATCAATGTATTAACAATTGACGTGGTACGAAGTCGCTCGCAAGGGTGCATATAAACTAAGGGTTGAAATTTGCCATGAAATAAAATCATTAGACCTGACCGGGACTCCATGAGCCCCGCAGCTATCACAACGTAACTATACCTAGACCTAGAACAGAAATTTTCAAGCAGAGTTATTGATTCCTAGGGCCCAAAATATATTGTGGGCTACCTGAATTTATTGCTAATGCAAGAAATGAATGTAAATATTGTAGAGATGTAAAAAATTGGTTATTTGTTATTGATGATGTATCAACTTTATTTAAATACTGTGTGAAATAGTGTAGCTCACAGCAGTGTCAATTATCTATTTCAGATTTTCTTTTTTTCTTATTTATTATTGACATAAAAAGTTTAATGAGTTAATTTCTCTATGCTGAGTGAATTTCAATTGTAACTATACCAGCACTAAAACATTGTTATTCAAATGTAAAGCAACACATGCAAATCATTTTGTATGTAAGAACGAGTCGGTAACCCCAAAACGGAGCTTCTTCAAAGGGGTACCTAGGTTCCAGAAATTATGCCTCTCTTAATTGTATCTGTTATGTGTGGAATAGACTCATATTATTATTATTACTACTCGAACCCGGATCTCCCAATTGCCGGGTAGGTGTGTTGCCAGTTACACTAGTGTGCTTTTGGATATAGTGTTCCACAACTTTTAGAAGGATTAAGGTGAGAGCCCCTAGAGACTCGGAGGCTACACGTTAGGCTTACCTTGCTTGAGAAATTCAGAACTGGTGTGTTTAATATAGAACTGGTATGGGATAGCAGTTACACCAAAGTAACTGATAACGCACCTGACTGGCAATTTGGAGATCCGGGTTTGAGTCCCGGTCAAGTCAAATGATTTTTCATTGGCGAATTCCAACCCATGGAGAATATAACAAGTTTTATTATGCTCTTGGTTTCCCCATAAGAGCAAAGCAGAAAATTCATATCTAGTTCTGCTTTTAATGAAAAAAAAAAAACAAAATTATACCTGGACAACATGTCACAGTGATGAATAACAAAAAAACTAGGTCTGACAGAAGCGATAAAATAAGATAGATACATTGCCGAACAGATTAGTACAAACACTCGTTTTTTCAGCGCACAATAAGCGACCACAATGAAAAAATGAGCTCCACTGAATACACTCCCATAATACAAGTCACTCCCATTTCACCTCTGGTGTCCTTCCACACGCCCATGCGGCAGCTCGCAGGGTAGGATGTAGATATAGATACGTCTCACATTTCATTATCCCGTCTATAACACCAATTTACATTCCTCTCCAACCCGGCCTGCCCAATATACACTTATCCATCACGGCCTTTAGCATATTCTTGCCTCTCATCACCAGCCCCAATGAATTTACGTAAGTGTGAATGAAATAAGTAATTCATCATTTCATTATGAAGGAATTCCACTAAGTTACTACCAATACCATAAATACTATTACCTGCTCCAATCATATTGTAGATGTAGATCGCTCCAATAAAATTAGAGAGACAGATTGTATAACCGATAGATATAAAATGTCACTTTTTCCGCGTACCATTCGGGACCATAAAAGCTGTGATCGTCGCGATGAATAGTACGAATAGGGTGATTAGCTAGATTGTAGATCTTTCTCTTTATATTTTCTACGTTCTTATTTATGCTTGACGTAAATATTGATATTCTAATTTATGCATGATATTTTGAATCGGTAGAAGTAGTCTTTATAGCCTTTGCATAGTGGAACGATTGACGAAAGAAAGTTTCTTGGTTAGTAGATTTTTGGCACGTTGCATGTGTGGTACGCTGGTTTCAATGTAGTTTCGGTGTTCTGCCGCATAATTCATGCACGCCTGGTGTGGAAGCACCCCCTGCCACACACCCTTTGGGTGGCTTGCTGGGTATTACGTAGATGTAGATTTATTGTCTGCATTATCCTCATCTCCTGAATAATTTCCTCTCCTCGCCCACCATGTGCGTAATTCCTCCGTTTTTATTTCATTCCAACACCATCGTTCTTTCTCGATCCTCCTCTTAAAATAATAATTTCCTCTCCTCGCCCACCATGTGCGTAATTCCTCCGTTTTTATTTCATTCCTGCACCACCGTTCTTTCTCGATCCACCTCTAAACCACATTTAAAAGGCCTGAACTCAGTTCCATCCGGTTTCCTTTCGAGTTTCTGCGCAGTAATACGCTAAACTTTGCATTGGACTCTTGGATAGACTCTTCTCAATGTATTTTTTTGGGGGGGCACGAGAGAATATGCGAATAGATGAGGGATGAAAACGCGCTATTCGACAGCAAAAATGAATGAATCGATAATGATTGATCTCAAATTACGTTCTCCGTTAAATTTATTCAGAAAAACACATACACGGTATTATAAACTTGCTGAAAAAACTCTTCAACAGATTCAGGTGAGATATCGTGGAAGTTCGTCATGTTAAAACAGAAACACCTGTACCTGTTTATGGCTCTGTGAGGTGAAACGCGTCTTACACATTAAAATACTTTGTGGAATAGTGCAATTGTTGTTTCTGTTATAATTTGCTGAAAAATGTTCGCAAAATTCAGTGTCGGCTAAATCATTGGTAAACACATATACAACATTCATTAGCGTGCTCTGTTCTATTCCATTATTTAGATATGAATTTAATGAGGATGTCAGTGAGATAGATAAGCTCTGCTATAAGGTAAAATAATTTAGAGTGGATGGCGTTTTACTTACTGGAGTTTTGAAAAACATTTCGAAATGGAGGTAAGGCTGATGCCGAGAACGATATCACAACTAAAAATCTCGTAAGAATTCCGGGAGCAAAGTTGATTGGAGACAACACAACCGACAGACGAAATAAACGAAAACAGCAGAATGAAATCAGATATTGGAGAGTATTATTGAATAACTCACACCTCAAGCCCTTTTGGAAGCGTAAAAGTATTAAGTTACAAAAATAACGATTGAAACTTGCCTTGAAAAAATCATTTGACTCGACCGAGATTCGAACCCGGATCTCCCAATTTCCAATCTGGCCTTGGTGTACATGCACCCTTGCGAGTGACTTCGTACAATATCCTATATACATGCAATGATTGGAATTTTGTCAAGTTCGCCGTTATATAAACGACAATGTAGGGTTTATACACCGCGACAGTGGCTTTGTAAGCACAATCATAGTCGCACAATGTGGACGCTAACATCTTGTTCGCATAAATCCTCTTCGAAAATTACCTGAAAGGAAGATTGGATTGGATATTTGGGGAGGCGACCGACGGCTAAGGTCATTTGCGCCATAGGGGATAGGTAAGGGAGGAAGAGTGGATAGAAACCCGGCGTGGGCACTAGCCTACTCTTAACGAAAGGCGCCAAGGGGACCACAGTTGAACGTCTCATCCGACAGACGAAGAACTCTACTTGAAATGCCCTCCACAAGACACTCAAGTAGGGATCGGGTTTCCTCTGAAAAACATTCGCCTCTGCAGGGATTTGAACCCTGGCAGCACGTGTGGTTGGCGAGTACTCCAGCCACCACACCAACCCGATCCCCCTGGAAGGAAGATAATGGCTTAGTGGTGTAACTGAGTAACACACCTGACCGGCAATTGGGAGATCTCACTTCGAATCCCGATCAATTCAAATGATTTTTACAAGGAAAATTTCAACCCTTTGTGTAATTGCACCCTTAAGAGTGACTTCATACCATATCATTTGTACATCCAATGGTTACAAACTGGGCTTTATTAGGCGAACGGCGGGTAAATGTGGTAAGGACGGGTAATAAATATATCATTTGAAATTAACAAGAGTGCAGTTAAGTGTGTAGCAAGTATCTGTCATCCATGGGAGTGTTATATTTGTAAAATGGATCTCTTAGGATTATATTTTTATAAAAGCTGATAGTGCCCTTAATATATTTTGCTGGTCAGAGCTAAGAGATCACAGGTAATGACGGCGTGTTTACATTCATTCTCCCATTGATCTAATAATTACTCAAAGTCTTTAAGTTAAAACAATACACTTTTCACATTTATATTCAGCCCTCTGCATAGTAAAAGCGAAAAATATGAGTTAACATCATTTACTCGAAAAGTATTCTTGCTGGAGACAGAAGTGGTGGTTTCAAAAATTCTAATGAAAGATTTCAACGGATATCATTCATGATTTTTAAGAAAATTTGCTTATTTTCATTGACAACTGGCAGATGGTAGAAATATTCAGCTTGTCGCCAGTAAAAAAAAGTGGCTTAAAAATCAATCTTAATTTGGAGATTCAAGTAAACTTTGCAGGTGCTGCAATCGGGAGAAGCTCGCGAAGGAATTGGCTCATTTTATTGAGGAAAAGAACCTTCTATGAGCAAGCTCTCAAGCCGCTCGTACGACCTCCTCGTGGTTCCCGATGGTAACAGAGTCACTTGCGTCTCCCACGTGTGGTGGGAGTCGCTGAGCTCCAAGGATTCAACCGACCCGTGTGGCGGGGGGTGACCCGAGGAAAATACAAGCTTCTTTTGCTGTTCGTATGAGGGGGGTGTGAATGGATGCTGGCGAATGCACGAAGGCACAGACTACGGCGGATGGAGTTAGGAACTGCTTTCACTTGTGAGTGGACTTTTGGCCTCAATTGCCAAAAAGTAAAAACCAGGTTTCATGGTTCATTCCGCGGTCAAACTAATTGTGACCGGGTTCTGGACTGTCCCTACCTATACCCTTCCTAGTACCATAGAGTAAGTATATAGCCGTGTCCCAATTCGTTAGGCATTAGGGAGGATGCGGTTAGCTACCTAAATATTTAGAGGCCTTTCGCTAAGAGAGCTTGATTTGGGGCATCCTTCGCTAGCGTTGCCGTCTACCGAGATGGAAACGAATGAAAAACATATGAGTAATTAATAAAGGACTGAATGAAACAAATTAAACCTGAAATTAAGATATTTTTGGCGCCTGTGGCTACCTTCGTATGCGTTGTGAGATTTGGAATGTGAAACAACATTTTTTCATCCATTTCGTTGTTTGGAGATTCGTTAGTTTTTAGTTTTCGGAGTATTTATGTTTGTGTAGGTGTTCTGGGATTTAAATTCGTTTTTTTTTAAGTGTACTAAGTAGAATTTTTCTTTTGTAGTCGGGTGTTGGGTTGCGAAATATTTTCAATTACAGACAAAATACTTGCCGGCCATGTTTGCTACTTTTCAACTACTTCCTTGTGTACGAGTTTCCTTGTACGACGCATGCAGCGCCTTGCATGATGGGAAATTCAATATGGAGGCGGATTTAGAATAAACTCCATCTACCCTAAATTTCACCCCCTAGAAAGGCACCTAAATCCGCTCCCCCATGATGCCTAACGAATTGGGACACACTTAAATTTGGCGTCCTCCCTAAATCTGCCGATTCAGCTGCCTAAATGGCGAATTGGGACACAGCTTATATATACTTCCTCTATGCTAGTACCCCTTCCTTCCTTTTTCCTAACTGGTTCGGAGCCATTCCTTTCCTTTACCAATAGGGATTCTCTCTCGGGATAAAACGCTCTGCGTAGGTGCCCGGGTATTCGTCTGGTAATTTCCTTTTTCACCAACGAGGTGCTGCAATGTTAATTATTTTCTTCAGGCCCTCAAAAGGAATTATGAAGGACAATGCAACGAGTGAAGAAAAACTCAAGGTAGGCAAATTCTACGCAAAAGGAATAAGTAGTATTGGATTGATATTTAAACATTCCTGTCGATATTTGTCGAATTCAATAATAATTTATGTGAATTCTTAAATATTGGTCATTGAAAACTTTTGTATCCAGAAGAAATGACTAGCAGAAATTTTTGATATACCTACCTATTGCATAAGAAATAGCTAAATAATTTATCATGGTGATGAAAGCACTGTCAAGCAACTGAGGTCAATATACGTTTTCGGAAAATTAATAAGCTAAGTCCCGGATAGTGAATTATACAATACTAATGATATGTTAAACCATTTAATATTTTGATTAATAATTCATTTATAAAACAGAACACTCGCAAAACGAGAAATTATGAAACTATAATTACTATCTAGTTAGGATACTTTCTGTTTTCTCATCGAATTTAAAGGAAATATCATACTTTTTGTATAAAGTTAACTATTTTTTTACATTAATTTTACCGGAGCAAAATAAAACATATTCAACGAACATATTACCGTAGACTCGATGTCATAGGTTCGCCGAAAGGAAATCAAAACCTAAAGAGAAAGGAGGGGCCCAAAACAAGAATATTATGACTCTAAGTTTTATTCGGGAATTGTTCGGGAATATTATAACTCGAAGTTTTAACTGAAATATTTCCTATGAAAGAATTGAATATATTATTTCTATCTAGATACTATAACAAGATACGAGTCCCTATACCCATGATTTATCGAACATACCATTGAAAATATAGAGATGTTTTTCAAAATTATCGATATAGTTATTTGTCATGCAGCCTCGATGAAATGACTAATTAAATTAGTCCTCAGATTACCAGTCCTTCTTCGCCATTCTTCCTTCCAAACGTATTTTACAATACCAGAAGTAAACTAAATATGAAATAGAATTAATACAAATATCCAAATTGCCGTCAGAGAAACTGTCTCCAATATAATTGCTTTCGTACATGTTTTCACCAAGAAGCACGATGTTTTTTTATGTTTCGTGAAGTTTTGACCCCTAAAATAATTATCAAATGCTAGATAGAAACACAATTGAGTTGACCGTATTTATTTGCTCATTTATGATGAGATATGGAAAAGAAAAATGAATACGTAATATAAGTCAACGTAGGGAAAACGAACACTCACAAATTTTGGTTGTTTCATATGAACATCAGGTAATGACATCTGTTACTTCTTTGTCAGTGCCAATCTCGATGGAAAAAAAAGAAAATTAATTAACTTATAGAAAGAGGTGGTTAAAATAAAACATTTGGATACAGTCGTGTTGTAAGACACTTTCAGCCACTTTCCGACGTCCCCTAAAAAATGGATTGAAGAAGAGAATGGGTAAAACTATTGATCACGATAATTATAATCTGAGCAACCGGTGAAGGTATATTTTGATGCAAGTCCGAAAACAAATACTAATCTTCTCCAGACGGTTCTCAGCATCATTCAATGATTCGTTCTTCAGCTAGAGATATTGAGAGCCTCCTAGGCTTCTCGCTAGGCTAAGTTTGCTTCATAAATGCAGACCTGGTGCATTTCAGAGAGATACAGAGAATATTATCATGGCGCCTCACTTCATCTCTACGTCTGACAGAAGCGATAAAATGAGATAGATTCATTGCCGAACAGATAAGTACAAAAACTCGTTCTTTCCGCGCGCAATATGCGACCAGAATAGAAACTGACCTCCAATAAATACACTCTCATAATAAACGTCACCATTTTACTTCCCAAAACCCTATCCCTTACATCCCTGCCATACGTACATCTACTCTATCCCTGCCATACGTACATGAGGCGGCTTGCAGGGTAGTACTCAGATGTAGATAGATGTAGATATTCGAGTCAACTAAGCCAAGCGAGTAATCTCCAAGTCTCTAAAGTCTCTCAAACTAATCATTCGAATAACCGCGATAATCATTCTGTTTGCGCCTAGCATATGAATTACTCAAAATGCATGAGTTCCTTAAGATTTTGCTTAGTTTGCGAATTTATTACGCGCTTTTTGGGTGAAGGAAATACGGTACTCTCGTGAGAGTCCTCATTCCCTCAGCAATCCCAAGAATCTGACGTTTTCGGACTCGTTGCAGAGAGCATTATCAATCTCTAGCGTTCGACAGTGTTTCATGATGCCTTTTGCAATATTTCGACTATTGCAAGAATTAAAATGTCCGTGATTTAAAACGGAACTATTTACAAAGGCAAATAAACGAGAAAAAAGGGCATATTTTATTCTGAATAAAATATTTTATCAAATAAGTACAAATGTTTCTTTACGATTTGTGTGCTTGCTTGTGTTCAGTGATATAAGAGCAGGTCCCTTTTCCAAAAAGCCTAATTCATTGAAGTTAATATAAAGGTATCATGTAAATATTTTAAACGTTATCGATAGAGTTGAGGGATTATTTGTAATCCAGTTGGTATTAAAATATATCATTTTCCGTACTGGCATTTAGTTTTCAATGCATATCCAATAATCCGACAATCATAATGGTACCGAATAAGGTAATCTCAAGTACTGAAAATAACAAAGAGAACATAAAAAGTACATCCTCCAAGAAAACGTATTGTCGGCAGTCATTTTCGAACTTCATCACCGACGTTTCCCACCTCCATTGCACCCGGGGCGCGGAGACCCTGCGTCCCATCACCTCTGCACGTTTGCCGCCGCCGCGCTCTTACGCACCCCGGCCGACTGCCGCTCCTCATCACCGGGAGAAACCACTGCACCTGGTCGCACCGCGTTTTTTCTCTCCTCGGCACTCTAAACAAGCAATTCCCTCCGCGGGGTAATATTTATTTCCGGAAAATTTCCACGGTATACTCTTCGATAAACGATGCCGCCACGAATGACGTCCATTAGCTGTGACGTGACGAAGTCTCTATGCGTATTAATTCTCATACACCATAGTTATCATCGGAAATAAATCACAATTAAGAGTTTAAAAAATCCATTAGCGGTGACGTGACGATGTCTCTATGTGTATTTATTCTCATACACCATGGATATCATTGGAAATAAATCACAATTAAAAGCTTAAAAAATCGATTTCGATATGACTAGACTTCATAAAGGTTGCGCGCTTTCCGCTGATTAGGTTTGTACTTGCTAAAAAAATCGTGAGCATCAGTCGCAGGAAAATAAAAACAACTAATTAATTTAGAGGGAATATACTGTAAGCTTACGAATTCATGGCAGAAAAATTGTGTAAAATAAGGCAAAGTCAACTGCACGGTTACACCCCGGCAGTCTGGAACATCTTGTCCCATAAGTGACCTCAAACATCTACAGAGGAAGACGACGCCTCGGCAGCATTCGATAAGCTTAGCTCGCTTGAGAAATTCAGAAGGTGTGTTTCAGAGCAACATAGAGAGTACTATCATGATGCCTCACTATATCTCTTCAGAGATGTAGTGAAGTGAGACCTATAGGTCTGAGAGAAGCAGTAAAATAAGAGGGATAGATTTCCGAACAGATGGGTACAAAAACTCGTTTTTTCCGCGCACAATAACCGACCACAATAAAAACTGAGCTCCAATAATGAATCTTTCAAACTATTTCAACTTAGATATTTCTGGTCGCACTCCCATTATACCCGTCACTATATCACCTCCCACAACCTTATCCCTTACATCTTTACACGGCTGGTATCCGAACACCCCCTGCCACATGCCCAATACGCGGCTTGCAGGGTAGTATGGAGATATAGTTGCAGTTTACTTGGTTAAAGCAATTGGCCAGAAATCGAGGGTCCCAGGTATGCCTCCCGGTCAAGACGGATGATTTTTCCTCCGTAGAATTTCTCACATTTTCACGGTTCTTTGGCCATTTAGAAAACCTACCAATCAGCTTAAGGAATACTAAATTGATAGTTTTCCCAGTCGCTTTACCATAGCCATACTCAGCAACAAGATTCTCAGCAATTAGTCATCTGATAACGCATGAATGTTAGGCTCAGATGATAATAATTTTAAAGCCACACATGAACGTGTCAAATTCACCCAAGAGATTGAAAAGAATTTGTTGAACTGAGTGATTCCAATACGCTGAAAACATGCGCATCAATCCTGAAATTCTAAATATTTTATCTCCCTGTGACAATACCTATCGCCATTTTAGTGCCGTCGCCGAAGTCAATTGCACGATTGCATCTTATATCATTTATAGTTTTCAGTCATCAATTCAAGTAATTGACAGGGGATCGGGTTAGTGTGGTGGCCTGTGGAGTACTGGCTACCCATACGGACGGCCAGGGTTCAAATCCCTGCGGGGGAGGATGTTTTTCAGAGAAAACCCCATCCCTACTTGAGTGTCTTGTGGAGGACACTTCAAGTACAGTACTCCGTCTGTCGGATGAGACGTTAAGCCGTGGTCCCCTTGGCGCCATTCGTTAAGAGCAGGCTAATGCCGACGCCGGGTTTCCATCCACCCTTCCTCCCTTACCTATCCCCTATGGCGCAAATGACCTAAGCTGTCGGTCACCTCCTCAAAATCCAATCAAGTTATTGCCAGGAATCACATTATTCCACCAACCATTGAAGGGACATTGCTAATGCATTTGCTCGGAAAATGGTGCTCGGGAATGGACATAAGGAGGTAGAAAGAACACAGAGTTACCGAAGTAGAGGCAATATATCTAAAAATGGATTTGCAAATACCTATGCACTGAGAAAGCATGCTTGACAAAGAAAAGCATTGAGTCCCCTCGAACTATTCTAGAATAAGAGAACCTACTTCATTTGAATTTGCCAATGATTAAGAGTCCAGACTGTGGCATTCCTTTGAGCAAATTTATACTTTTTTCCCGCTTCTACATTACATTCCCACGAGCTGTGGAGTAGAATACTGAAGTTACAGGTTTTGCCACAGCCAGGTGGGCTGAGTGTGATGTGAGTTGATATTGAGGATGGCTTAGTTATCCTCAACGTAACGAATGGATTGTCACGTGAAAAATACGAGCTGCGGAGGAAATATACTGAAACATATAGCTTTCTTTCTCCGGAACAACATAAGCTATGTTTTTCAATCAGCTGTTGTCATAAACATTTATACTAGTTTGATATTGTAGGGAGCGCCATTCCATGGCGAAAGTTAATATTTCTCTTTGAGATGTTTTGCTAGGTTAATGAAGAGGGCCGCGATACTCTGGCGGGTACTGACGTGGAATCATTGCGGAAAGTATTTACACGGCAGATTCTTTGCTCGACGTTAATAAGCCGTCAAGAGTTGCAATTATAGTCACCAAGATCATTATATGCGTATTATGGCAGGGTATGCTCTCCACAGTAAATGTCATACTTAATCCGCAAGAAGAAAGAAATATTTTGATTGAAATAAGTACAGGCGTCTGTTCGTATATATACGGAATGAGACTTTTCTGTCATAGTTTTAATCGTTAGTTCTAATAGTTAGACAAATAGTCTAGCTATAATATAATAGTTAATAATAGTTAGGTGTAAATATTCGGTTCTGAATAGGTCAGTTTAGTTTGACCAAGAAAATGTATGAATTCATGAAGTAGAGGTTTTGAATTGATGGTGATACAGTCGAAAATCTCTCACGAATGCGAAATGCAAACGATGAATGGACAATCTTCATATGCACGAGCTTATCGCTGCAGTATTTAAGGCTTTTAGGATATCCAACGATTTGTAAGTGAAATACCAGGAGTGAGCAGCCAAAATAATATCGTTCATGATTTTAAAAATCGGCTTTTTTTCAATCCATATCGCTCGCTCTTTTTTGGCATTTCTGGGACTAGCATTGAATTTTTTACACCTATTTCGCATCAAGGAATCGATCACACCCAAGAAAAAGTGACGAAAGGTCGGTCTGAACAATTGGTCACACCTACACCAAAAAATCATGTAGCCTGAAGCTTCAGTCAACCCTTTGGGTGAAATTATACGAAAAAAAATTTTTTTTGATGGCCAACATAGAAAGCGGGGTAAATATAAGATTACGAATACTAATTTTCTATTTACGATATCTTTTTTCTACCAGCTAGCTCTTAAAACTGTCATAATCGGCCGATGATGAACATAAAATTTGCAAGCAAGAGTGAATCATTTCTGGTCCGTTATTACTGTAAACACTAAAATTACATAACTGCTAACTTCAACAAAGAAGCGACTGAGGTCGTTGCCAAGTAAACCTTGGGAAGGCAGAGTATGTGTACCTGTTCTCGCGAGGACATCTCCCAGGAGATCTCGGATGAGGAATGACTTGCTCATCTTCACAAGTACTTCCCCCGCCGTCTCCTCTCGAGTAAGTGAACGTACGCTCCAAATGTCGGGGCAGGTAAATACTTCTCAGGCAACTCGAACAATCGTCCTATTCCAGCCGATCTGAAGAAAATCGTCTCATTAGTTCATGACTTCACTGGTGGCTTCATGGTAATGAACTGATCGTCACAACTCCCGTTGAATGATCTGCATCATTCGAGGTTGAAGAGGTTCTGTTTTCGTTTCTCTCTACATGTCACAAGTTTCCTTTCAGTCACTCGTCAATTCACCACTGCCGTTGGAGTATTCTCCGTAGAAATACCCCAAAAATACACGTGTCCAAAAGATTTTAGGGATCAAGTACACGACGTGGGCCGACACTACGGTACCTGCACTATTCTCACACTTCAGGTCTCCCGTACAAACGGGCAGGAGAATTTCACATGTCACCGAGCCATGTTTTCACACAACAACGGCCTCTGGTATCACCGCCGCGAACAATGAAGCAAACTATAAATTCCACTTTCCTTATGTTACACGTGGATGGCGGAGGACTAACGTTGAGCCACTCTTACAAGACAGGACATGCAGCAAAACACGATGGCAAGCAGCGATGTCAGTCAAAACACAAGTCAGTTTGACGGTCTCCCAGTGGCACACGCCCTATAACACTGAAAACCTTCTTCAAACAACCATCTCTTTTCCCATAGTCCAGAAGGAAACCAAGAGACGTCAAAGTTGAACCGCACGTGCGAGTGAGTAGTCTCTTGAGTTGAACACGGCGTGAAACAGCGGTATCAGTTCAATTAAACATAGTCAAACAGGCGCTCCTGACAGTATCTCCTCCAATACATGCTACATGACACGTTAAACTCCTCTTCTTTCAAGGTACGCGATGAAGGCTAGAGTTGATCGGCGAATGCGATGAGGACAACGCAGCTTTACGCGACGAGAACCAACAGTGTCGGTGACAACACAGTCTCACGATCACCTCCTCTAGAATTGACGACTTGACACCTGGCAATCTTCTTCCCAAAGGTCCCGTGAGGAAGGCAGGGAAGGTTAAAGATGAACCACACGCGAGGAGACAGCAAACAGCGGCGAGAGAAGCCAGTCAGTCGAAAATCAAACGTGCGCGGAAGACGGACATCCCTACCCGTCCGAACTCACGCGTCTGCGGAGGATGAATGGGGCGGGGACTGTTCTGTGGCCTTTTTGGGGGCGGGAGGTCGGGGAATACTGTGAATGCGGCCGCCCCCAAATAAATGAAAAGCTTTTAACCCGCTCTCCCTCGCTCACTTGCTCACGAGCTTTTCCCCCACTCCACTGCCGGAAAACTCACGAGGTAGACTGCTGCCGCTCCGGCGGCAATGCGATCCACTCCGAGAGATAACACATCCCCTCTCCCCCCCCCTCTCCAATAGCTCCCTCCCCTCGCCGCTCGAGCTCGTCCCCTTCCCAAGCCTCCTCCTTTCTCCCCCACCATTCATCGCGAAAATTCCCCGCCCCCCACCCCCCTCAGCCTATACGCCGCCTGAAGATCGCAGCGCTCGGGAAACGGGTATTTTCAAACACAGAGTAAACTCTCACATGCAGAAGTGTTAGAAGTAAAATATTTGTCTGGTGATTCAGTAATGTTTGGTGCAACTGTGACATTAAGCATATTAAATGATGATAATAGTGAAATTGAACATGTTTATAAGATTGTCGTTTCTCACATTTTCTGCGAGTCTATTGGTCTTTCTATCTTTGAGAATTGCAGAATGCAAAAGATACTGACGTACAGAAGTTAATTCATGAGTCAATAATTTAGCGTTCGGCAACCTACGGCACGCGTGCCACAAGGCGGCTGGTTGAGAAAACGACGATTAAACTTGCTGATATTTCACGCCTTCACCATCGCGTTCTAATATGTATTTAAATGGAGTTGTGTCTGAAAGATCTTAGGTTTTTCCCGGCGTATCTGCTGAATGTATATTTTGCCCAAGCCCAATTTGTCTCTGTTTAAACGCTCATTTATCTATATATGGCCAAAATTATTTCTTAGATTGTCAGGTGATATAAGAGGTACAATTAGTTTAATATCATTCTTTAACAGAGTAAAAAGATTGTTATTTGATGCAGAAAATCTAGATGTGTTTTTTTGTCAATTGTATGGTTGGCACACACAAAAAAATGTGTAAGCGACATGTTGAAATTAAATAAAATTGCAATCTTTTTTCATGCGCATATTTCTCTCTCAACTAGTCGAAATTTAATTTGCTTATGAGGTTACCCAAATACAGGCAGTGTCTAAAAGGGATTCCTAATGAATCCGTTTTATTAGTAATGCAATGTGTGCATGTAAGGTTCATATAATGGATATATACATTATTATTATTTTTATTATTACTTGGTAAGTAGTAGTTTTTGATAAAAAGAATGGGGAGAATAACCGTATGATGAGGGCGAATGGTGAAGTAATTGAACAAGTGGATGATTTCGTGTACTTAGGTAAGATGTATGCGAAAGATGGAAGAATAGATGAGGAGATAAAAAGACGTGCGAATGCTGGAAGGAAAGAGGTAGGTAGCATGTGGAACATATCAAGGAATGAGTGCCTGTCTAAGGAAGCGAAAATTGCCGTGTACAAAAGTGTACTTCTCCCCACGTTGCTATATGGTAGTGAAACATGGGTATGTCAAGATAGACATAAGAGTAGACTAAACGCCGTGGGTATGAGTTATCTAGGGAGTATTTGCGGCAAAAGTAGGATGGATAGGGTCAGGAATGAGTGGGTCATGAATGAATGTGGGTTAAATGCTCCAGTAATGGACGTGTATGAAAGGAGTGTGCTTCGTTGGTTTGGCCATGTTGAGAGAATGGATGAGAGTAGAATAACGAAACAATATGAGAGTAGAATGAATGGTGTGAGAGGTAGAGGTAGGCCGAGAAAGTTGTGGTTGAATGTGGTAGAGGAAATTCTTAGGAGGAGGAATATTAGGAGCCTTAAAAACAGGAGGGCGTGTATGAAACAATGTGTGGGGGTAAATGAGGCTAAAGAGGTTTGCAAGGATAGTTCAGAATGGAGGAAATTATTGAAGCAGAGTTAGGTGTACAATTATGTATCAACGAGTGAAACATTTTGACTGTGCCTACCCCGGAAGGGAACAGCGTGATGGGTATGTATGTATGTAAATATATTATTACGCTCCGGAGAACGACTTGCGCTCCATCTTCATACAGATTCAGAACCCCGGAAGATGGTGAGCAAGTCGTTCTGCGAAACGTCGAGATTCGTGGACCTGCTTACCCGGTGGAATACCCGAGAAAAGATTATGGAGTTGTGTCTGTTTGCGTGTATGTTTGTTGCTCTTATTCTCGAAAACTACAAAACCGATTGAGCTGAAATTTTGAAGGATTCCGCCGTAGATACCTACTGAAGATTGCTGCGTGGCTATTGGTGTAAATCCCGGGGCCCCAAAACTGGCCCAGGATGATGTACAAAATATCCTTCATATTGAAAAAGGTACCATTGCCTGACCCCACGCTTAATTCTCTATTACCGACCAGGTTGTGACATATTAAGCCATTTTTATGCTTGAAAAAGGTAACTTTGTCTGATTCCACACATTTTTTCTCTTATCGACCCAGGTCGCGGGATAATATGCCATTTTCCATATCAATATTTTCATATCAATATAAAAATGGCATATTTTGACGAAACACCAAGCAGTGGTAGGGTCCTCCTGATGATGACTTTTCTCTTTTGACGAAATTTGTGATCATCGCTTTGATTAACACAATGTAAATGCTATAACGCGTCGGTGGTGTAATGGTCAGCATAGTTGCCTTTGCAGTTGAGCGGTTGATCCGGGTTCGATTTCCGGCTGACGCAATTTTTTATAGGAACTGCCGTAAACATTTCCTGGTTTCAAATAGGTGTGGATCCATGGAGAGATTTTTATTGATTTATTTTGCAAACTCATTGAGGTGACCATTGCGTAATATGCGTGATGCTTTAGGAAACATTGTTAAGTAGTTCATAAACCGAATAGATACGTTTTGAGGGATGCCCACCATTTTTGTTAATGCAAAATATTACGAGAAAATTTTGAGTTTGACAGGGTTAGCTGGCAAACAAAACTGCCAATGATCTCCATACGAAGCAAAAACAAGTGGTATTAAAAATTATTGAGAGGGATTCATTGAAACAATACCGGCTATTGACTTTAATAAAATCACTGTATAAGTGAATAATGCATGAAGTCAAAGGCAGACTTAACTAAGACTAGTACTACTAGACGTAGTATCGCCGCTGCGCTGAATACCAAGAACATAGGTATACCGTTACAATTCCGGACGTTCAACATATTTAGCTGGAGTCAAACTATTACCGTAGAAACGATCACCGGCGTAAGATTAAGGAAATAGACTGCAGAACCGATAGATTTAAAATTTCATTTTTCCACGGGCAATAAGAGACCATAATACGTGCGATAGATCTGTTTTAGGATACTGACTATGCTAAATAGGTTTTTGCAGTAGTGTTAAGTATTCTAACATCATTATTAGGACTAATCTCGCATGTTATTTCCAGCATGATATAGCTCTTGCAAAATTCATTACCTTGTATAACTATTTATCTGTCACAGTAATTATAACCAGTAGTCGTATCTTAAGTAGTGTACTACATGGTAGCATCTTCTTGTCTGTAGCACTCTCCTAGTTTCTGGTCTGACCGCGCATTGTTTTTGTTATCCTGACAGCTTTTGGCCTGCGGCTGGTATTCCGGGGAACGTACCCAGTACGTATTTCAGCTGGGATGAGGGCTTCATGCCTGGTGTGGAAACACCAGGTACCACACACTCTAGTAGTGGCTTGCACGGTATTTCGTAAATGTAGACGTAGATGAATGGCAGCGGTAGCATCGGATGAAAATAGGAGATATTGCAAAAACGTGGCGAGTTCTGTATTCTCCTTTCTTGCTACTCCTTGAAGAGATATATTTTGTTGTGCGGTGTCTTAAGAAAAATTGATGTTCCAGAGCATTATTGGCAATGGGCTGCACCGATTAAGTCCAAATTTTGCCCTCAATCAAAACGAAAATTTCTCACGCAATAATCACGTGACCAAAAGGCTGAGTGAAAATTTTGAAGTTGGAAAACTCCGACGGCAACGCAGCCTGAGACGAAGATCCCGATTTTGATGGGCTAAGAAAGGGATTACAACTGACGCTATCTGACGTGTCGTTGACGTACGGTAGACGGCTTCAGATTTCCGTCATCTCTCCTTCAGGGACGAGTGTATTACGTTTGACGGGAATTTCAACACCCTTTGTTCACCGTTTTTGCAAACGGAGTTGCATACGGTTGCAAAAAGAGTTTCTTTACATATTAAAAAAAATACATTTGAAGTATCTACCAAAAACATTTTGTTGTAATCCTTATTTAGAAAATTTTATTGAAAAGCTACAAAGTAATATGAGCACTCTGGAGATGAAATTAGGGAAATATTCCATTAGCAAAGTAGCATTGAACATCAATGCTGCAATGTAAACTCTAATTCAACAATGAAGCTCAAATGATATCGTACTGTCTACCAAATTTATTTCAAACTCTTACTACACGTGTTTCAACTGTCTAGCAGTCATCATCAGGCAAACTAAGTCTTTAGTCTTGCCTGATGATGACTGCTAGACAGTTGAAACACGTGCAGTAAGAGTTTGAAATAAATTTGGTAGACAGTACGATATCATTTGAGCTTCATTGTTCAACATGCTGTTCTACAACATCTCGCCGGAGATATTGGAGCCTAATTCAACACTTTCTGAATCAGTCTACTCTGTTAATGCCGATAAAATCGACAATACGTCGGTCGGTTGCGTTGTTCTCTTTAAGATTGACCAACACTAAAAAAATAAAATCCGCCATTATGTTTGTAAAAAAATTCAATTTTCCACAGATAAATGATTGAGATTTCTACAAAAATCTAGTTTTTGATTGCACTACATCATATTCAACAATAGATTCACTTGAAGGTAAATCAGCAGCATTTAAGCGTATGTTGTAATTAACATTTCATTCATTCATTAGGAGAAGTTTGTCCCGGTGTACTCAACATCGGTTGATAGGAGCGAACACCTATTACTGTTCTAAGTTCGGGCATTACCTCTCGGTCCGTGGCGCTTAGCGCACGACTTGCACCGTTAGTTGTATAGTATGCCCGGCAGTCTATTCCACCTTGTCCGTTAAGTCTCGATAGCGTAAAGTTGTGCGAGCGAGACAGTTCCCCAATCTAATTTCACCAACTGTAAGACACACGAATTAAATATTGCATTATTAATGGTGGAATAATATAGTTTCATATATAACTAATAAATTCAGGCTTCACTTTGTGGAACCTCTCCATATCGGAAATCAAAAACTTTTAAGTAAGGGTCCACTAATATTTTTATTGTTTACGACCCGGGTTTCGTCACGTAATGACATCTTGGAAGATGTAACTACGTGACGAAACCCGGATCGTAAACAATAAAAATATTAGTGGACCATTACTTAAAAGTTTTTGATTTCCGATAGTTTCACATGATAGAAATTGTAAGCAATCGAATGAAAACATCTAAAGTCTTTAACTTGACTCATTTTTTCACGCGGTTCGTTTGAAACTCCATCAAAACGGAAGGTTTATTGTGATCCCGAAGGATTTACTGCGGTGACGATATGATTAATTTTCAAAAGTAGTCGAGAAAACACACAAACTACACACTGATGATTTTATGACGAAATCTAGGCGTTATAAATTCCTCATTTGTTAAATAAAGTCTCTCTGGAGTACATGCACGTACCATTTCCCATGTAAAAGGACTGGTATTTTTTGGCAAATATCTCCGAAATGTGTTAAGGAGTTGAATTTTTTGTGTCAATGAAAGGGTGATATATTTTTCTTAAAAATGAGACCAAATTCATTGATTTCTAGGTGAAATGATATTTCGCTCTATGTAGGTACCTTAACTGGCTAAAGCACTCGGCCAGAAATCGAGGGATCCGCGTTCCAGTCCCGGTTGAGGCGGATGATTGTTCATAAAATTCTTTATAAAATCACAATTATCTTTAACTGTTTTCTCCTTCTAACCTCTGACTTCTCCCATTCTTAGTTTTCGCTTCATTTTGTGGAAGTGATTCATAATAGCATGCCAATGAAATTCCTCTGTTACACTCATCAAATAAAACTTAATTACGTGACACGTAGGTATTTCAGTATGCAGATCAATTATCAGTTGTAACAGACTCAGCGTCTTCATTAGGTACACTTGCCGTTTAATTCACTTTTTAATTGCAGAAGTGCAATATTTACCTACTCACTGCAATGTTCATTCCTTTAAAGACCCAAACCATGCAAACAGTTTATAGAAGATCTTCACAACTGTTATTATTATCAGATACAACAAAGACATCCAGTTGTAGATTTTATTGGGTGTACAGGATAAAGTAGCTCATAAAATTTACATCTTCAGACGTCACAGTGTTGAAGAATTTTATATTCGAATCCATATTGAAAATAAGTATCGTACTTTTCCACAGCTATTAACGCGTTTTCTGTCACGACAGTATGAATTATCGCCTACTACAATTCACGCACAACTGCTAAAATAAGTTAAAATCTCAAATATACCAATTGCGGTGTACACCTTTTAATGGAATGATCGAGAGAAATAAAAATAACTGAGGAAATGTGCTACACTTGTTTTCAATATAGATTCGAATAAAGTTGCTCCATTTGTAAAATTTTAGCAAATATTTAAACTTAATACTTTGTATTCTTACTATGTTTAAAAAACTACATTCACTAATCGAACGGGATTTTTTAGCCTAGATTGATTCCGAAAGCGTCGCATTTCCTACGCATTTGTCTCTTCCTTTCAAAGGGAATTGCTGTCGTTTTTTTCAAGCACTTGAAAGCTTCTGTTTTTTTCCGGAAGGACTCGCTTAGAGGCTGTTTTCCTCTGGGCGTTCGCCTGCAGCACCGCGCAATGAACATCCAAGGGTTTCATTCGCTCACTAATCCTCGTCTTTAATAGCAACATGATGAGCAATGAGGGTACGATTCTTAAAGGTTACTCAATTCTCGCACTTATGGCGATGAGCATAGGCAGCGTTGAAATATGAAATGTAGCGGTATTATAGTCGCACATCCGGCTAAAATAATTTTCAGATTCAATCTCATAGGCAGTAGGAATGTACGAAAATAATTGTCTTTCAGTTCATGCTCCCTCAGAATCGGAGGTTTACCTAGAGAGTGAGAGAAACGGGGAATAAAAACCATGAGCTTTTTCTTTTTATTTATTTCTTAGTATTCCACCGGTGAAGGTAGGTTCTGATGAAAGTCAGACAATCTCCTCCCGGTTATCTACACTTTCAGGGGTCTATCTCCCTCTAGTATTTCACTTTTCGCCTTGGCGTACGATTTACCCTTCTTCATCCCGTCCATAAAACCTTTTCACTTTCTTGTTTCAAAATATGCCAAGTAGTGCTGACACCATGTTTTACATCTTCCCTGTATGAGTCTTGTGTCACGTTTACATAGTTACACTATAGATTAATTTAGTAGTTTCCGTACCATTTGTAGCATACCCATAGAGTGGTGCATGGTTGGCATTCCTCTACTCTAGTTCATATCGGTGATATTTCACCCCCTGTCAACCACACTTGTGGTGGCTTGCAGGATAATAAGTTGATGTAGAATTAAAACTCGATGTATCATCACGAACAAGTCAAATTGCTCAGTACACGGTGGAGAGCTCAGCGAACAGATCCGATTTTGAGTACGATCAGGACGAAGCTTAAGGCGTGAGAATCGGCTCTGAGTTCATCATGCATTGAAAGTCTATCATTATCATTAGCGCAGATGAAAATGTAAGGTCACCCGTACACCAGCGGTAATTACTAGCCCTCATTGATGAGGAACGAGACCTGGATAACGTGGATACACGTGGATATATAGCCCTCGCAGAGATTTTTATTGATTCAATTATTTCGTATTAATTGTATTCCAGGCAATGATATTTAAATTTTCCACTCGCTGAGCATACCAGGATGCACGTGGATCACAATACAACGACACACACGAACACAAGACGAACTGGACTTATACATAAGGAAAGACTACTTTTTAAAAGAAGTTAAGAATCTGTTTTTGAAGTGATTTACATTGATTTTTGTGTTTTTTGCGACTGCGACCTATTTAGTTAGTATTTTCAGTATTTGTAATCTTGATTGTTATTATTTTGTGGCTGTGACCAGTTTATTTTTAATTTTTGTATTTATACTTTTGGATTGTTCACCCTATAATTATGTATATGTTGGGCGAACATAAAACACAATAAATAAATAAATAAATACACATTACAACTCTACATCGAAAGGCTAATTTCAAATAGATCCCTACCAACTTCTCTGTTGGCGCTAAAGTTCTTAAAATCCTTATGCAAAATCAGTAGTTCAACGCATACATGAGGTAGTACTATGCATTTACTAGGGGTAAAAGGTAGGTTTTGTTGAAAGTCAGAAATTCCTCCCGATTATCAACTCTTTCGAGGGTCTTATAGAACTCTAGTTTCTCCCTTTTCGCCTCAGCGTACGATCTACACTTCTTCATCCCGCCCATAACACCTATTCTTATTCTGTTAAGAATTTAAGTATTTTCCAAAATATATCCCCATGCGATATAGAATTATATCGCAAATCAATAATCTATACCACATTTCATACTCAGTGAAAAATTACGACCAGCCACACGTCTTCGAGGTTTTCTATATGGCTGTACATTTGTGGAGAAGCTAATTACCATTGTAATTGCCTATTTACATGATGCTGGGGGAAGTAACTTCAAGAAACCTCGACATTAGAGAAGACATGCTATCCACAAGATATATTACTAGGCCCTTAATCGTTTCATAATTGACACATAATCATCAGATCTTCAGTATGCGAGCAGATAAACGTTCTGTCCAATTTATTTGAAGCGAATCTACATTTGATGTACACCTACATCTACATCTACGTCATACCCTGCAATCCACCCAAAGGGTGTGTGGCAGGCGGTGCTTCCACACCAGGCATGCATTAATTATACGGTAGAACACCGAAACAAAATTGAAACCAGCGTACCACACATGCAACGCGACAATTAAAATCTACTAGCCAAGAAACATTCTATCGACAGTCGTTCCAACATGCAAGGGATACAAGGACTACTACTACAGATTCAAAATATCATGCATGTATAAGAATATCAATATTTACATCATGCATAAATAAGAACGTAAAAAATATAAAGAAAAAGATCTACAGTTTAGCTAATGTCACTATTTGCACTATTCATGACGACGATCACAGCTGTTATGGTCCCGAATGGTACGCGGAAAAAATGACATTTTATACCTATCGGTTCTACAATCTAGCTCTCTAATTTTATTGGCGCGAATGAATGGGTCGGAAGATTGGAATGTAGGTAAATTGGTTTAAGGGCGGCTAAAGCTTGGCTTCAACTTCGTGCTTATTCGTAAATTGGGTCCATGCTCACGACAGCGGACCACAATTAGTCGCCGGCGGGAATGTGCGTTGATAATCGTTGGTCACCTACGATAATTTTCGGCTGGATACCGATGCAGCCATCATGTTTACTATCTACGAAAGAGTGAAGTTAATAACTCACCGCAATAATTTCTACATCGCATTTCCGCATCGAAAAATAATCTTCGGCCGTTAACTTGTTATCAACGCACGGCATGACGGCAGGGCGGCAAAACTCACGTATGCATATTTCAGTTATAATTCTGAGAATTTAAGCCACATAAAATATTATTCTGCCGTGATAAAAAAATACTCTTCTGATATATTTAGGAACATGATTTCATGAAGCATGTCGGTAGTAAACACATAGTTCTTCCATATCTATGCGATGAACTACTGTCCCTTTAACCTTTTCACCGCGACAGTCGACAAAAGTTGATATGCAAATATTTGCGCTTCGACGCGATGATCGAGTTTAGTCCACGACCCTGAAAAAACTTTTTCTTTGGCCGCGACAGACGCCCAAAGTCTCTCATGCTACGTCCCCGAATTAGAAGGCGGCAGTGGCGATCTCTAATGCGGTATAATTGAACCAAGTGAACACATGAAAAATACAAACACGAAGAAAATAACGAATATAAATTTCGTTTTCTCAATGTAAAATTACATTTTATAAGAGCGCTTGTTGAAAACTAGATACGCTGTGAAAGGGTTAAGAAATATAGCGCCAAATACTGTCTTGATAACACGATACTTACTCAATGCTTATCATAGCTGCTGGAATGAAGAAAAAACTCGAATACGGTCTTATGACTGGAGGAAACATTCGTTCAAACTACCAGAAATCGACTTTTCATTCGTAAAAAAATGAGTTGACATTTTTTAAGAGCGCTTGTTGAAAACCAGATTGTGCCAAATTTTCGGCACAAATTTGGCCATAATTTCGCCGCGGACATTTTAGCTCGCTGACGAGTGCGGTAGGGAGATTTCAAAGTGAGGACTGTCGGCGATGTTGCGTGACAAGAACAAGGTGCTCTCCTTTTTCGTGATTATATAGATCTATTCGCATCTGGCGTCCTCTTTTCGGAACTTAGTGGCAATAGTGCTCCTCTACGCCGCCGTCTCAACCAATGGCCGGACGATCAGTTCCCCTACTTCCCCCTTCTCCACGATCCAGAGCTACCTCCCCTCCTTTTGACTGCGCTGACCGGACGTTTCATCGCAGCGGCCCTCACCTCTGCCAGCCACCGAAGTGTGTACCTCGTCAGCAGGCATCGTTCGTCAAGTTTCGGCAGCTAGCCTGCGGGCCTCATAGTCGTGTAATCATAATTGTAATTTAGTATACTATATATAGTGTGACTGTTGGAAATAAATCCGTTTTGGTCATTTTTGACTCCTTTTCCACTGTGTCAATTCGTATTTCCGCGACGTTCGTCGCAAGATACGCTGTGAAAGGGTTAAGAAACATAGCGCCAAACACTGTCTTGATAATACGATACTTACTCAATGCTCATAATAGCTGCTGAAATGAAAAAAAACTCGAAAGCGGTCTTATGACTTGAGGAAAAATTCGTTCAAACTACCATAAATCGACTTTTCATTCGTAAAAAAATGAGTACAGAGGTCGAGGCGCGTTTCTAAATACAAACTCGGAAAATTCATCGCCAAGAAAAGATCAATCAAAGTCGGAAGAGTTTAAAAAAAACGAGAATATATAATAAGAAAAACTGCTTGGATCTCCTCCACAGCCATTCCGTTTTCTCGAGTGCAGAGCCATCTGGAGGTTCGTCGCCGCGGGAAGCTTTGAAAAGGGGGGGAGCGAATGGGGAGCATTTCGTCTCGGGGCGTCCGAGCGGTTTGAAGAGAAGGCTACCAACGGATTCAATTATGGAGCGAAGGAAAAATTAAAAGGGATAGAGTTTGAGGAGACGGAAAAAAGACATCCGCGAAACACTTAGAAAGGCGGTACATGGCTATATGGCATGGAAAATGTGATGAGAGAGTGAAAGAGCGTTGTTATTTTTCAATCGTTGGGCCTAATCTGGAATATGCTGCCAGTGTATGGGATCCATACGAAGCGGGGTTGAAATCAGAATTAGATCGCATGCAGCGAAGAGGAGCTAGGTTTGTAAAACGATGCTATGATAATTCTCGCGAAGGTTTGCGCGGCGTTTTCCAATACTGCACGTTGTTTTCGGGTTTTCCAACCACGTACGTTGACATTGGTCGACAACGGTTTCGGTAGCCATCCTGCTTCCGAAATATGACCACTTCGGAATGAGGTATTTCCTCGAAAATATTATTTAGAATCTTGAGCATTCGACTTAATTCCTTCTCTGAGTCAGCTACTAGAGCTATGTCGTCTGCAAATCGAATGCAATGAATTTGTTTGCCATTTATTTTAATTTCTACCTAGGACACATTATTTTAGTTTGCGTGAAAGAAATGCTACCGACATTATTCGACCAATGTCAATGTACGCGGTTGGAAAACCCGAAAACAACGTGCAGTGATGCTATGATCAGTTTACTAGTGTGTCTGGATTGTTAGAAGAATTGGGATGGGAATCGCTATCATGGCGTAGATTAAATTATATACTTAACCTCTTAGCTAAATTTCAGGAAAAACCTTTCTCTGACGACGTAAAAAACATACTATTAACCCCCTCGTACTACGGCAGATTAGATCGCGCCAATAAAATTAGAGAGATAGATTGTAGAACCGATAGGTATAAAATGTCCTTTTTCCGCGTACCATTCGGGACCATAACAGCTGTGATCGTCGTCATGAATAGTGCAAATAGTGACATTAGCTAAACTGTAGATCTTTTTCTTTATATTTTTTACGTTCTTATTTATGCATGATGTAAATATTGATATTCTTATACATGCATGATATTTTGAATCTGTAGTAGTAGTCCTTGTATCCCTTGCATGTTGGAACGACTGTCGATAGAATGTTTCTTGGCTAGTAGATTTTAATTGTCGCGTTGCATGTGTGGTACGCTGGTTTCAATTTTGTTTCGGTGTTCTACCGTATAATTAATGCATGCCTGGTGTGGAAGCACCGCCTGCCACACACCCTTTGGGTGGATTGCAGGGTATGACGTAGATGTAGATGTATACACTTGAAAGGGATGGATCGGTCACTGTCTAGTCAAAGCGTAGAATAGGGGGAAGGAGATACCCAACAAAAGGTATGTATTATGATTGTACAAAAAGATATGTAGGTATGTATATGATTGTACAAAATATAGATGAAATATAAATGTGTGAGCAAAACGATCGAAGAAATTCGTTCGCAAGCTGTTGTGAAGGAGAGCGGGAAGGAACTTTGTTCGAAATTTCATGCCACAAATATGCTCTAAAATAAAAATATGCTATCATATCCGATTGAAATGAGCGGTCATCGGTTCAAATATTGAAGTTTTTACTTGGTGAAAGGCCGACATTGTAGTAGTAGCCAAATTTTCTGACTTCCACAAATTAATTATTACAAGTACAACCGGTTTCGGCAGTTATGCCATTATCAGGTGCACTAGATTCTACCTGATGTTCTAAAACGCCCGCATGAAATGTCCGGCAAGAAATCCGGGTAAAAAGTGATTATAAAATATAGTGTACCTGATGATGGTGTAACTGTACCTGTAATAATAAATTGGTGGCAGTATTAGGCTTAACTGTGTGGAATATTTCCATCACTGGAGTAATATAAACTTACACTTGAGAATGTAAATATATACCATACGGAATTCTATGTAGTTCTCAACGCACTTCTTCTGGGAATATATATGAACACGGTTTTAATAATTAAAATATTAAAATCTACATCTCCATCTACGTAATACTGAGCAAGCCACCACTACTGGCATTAGGTAATACTTTTTAGTAGGCTGTGTGGCACGGGGTGATGCCGCACCAGGCAGGAAGCCCTCATCCCAGCTAAAATCTCAATCTCGCACGATCTCCCGGAATGACATGCGCAAGCCAAAAGCAGTCAGGGTCACAGTGCGTGGTCAGACCAGAAACTAGAAGAGTTCTACATGGACAACATGCTTCTGTACAGTGCACTATTTAAGATATGACTACTGGTTATAATTACAGCACCAGATAAATAGTTCTACAAGGTGCTAAGACATGCAGGAGCTATATCTTGACGGATATTTCATGCGGGGTAGGTGGCTAATATTGATATTCAGACATTTAGCACAAGTGCAAAATCGTATTTTATCTAGTCTTGGTCAAATTTTCCTAGAACTTATCTATCGTAACTATTGTGGTCCCTTATTGTTCGTGGAAAAAAGACATTTTAAGCCTATCGGTTCTGCAGTCTATTTCCTTAATCTTATGCCTGTGATTGTTACTACCATAATAGTTTGGCTCTAGCAGACTACGTTGACCGTCCGGAGTAAAAAAGTCAACAACAAACTTTTGTAAATATTTAATCTATATTTTCCATGTGCTCGGAAAGAGGTTCCTACTCTAATTCCCTCAACAATTTAGTAACACCGCCATGTTTATCGTACCAATTTTTACATTAATTTAACTGCCCTCCACTGTATTCGATCTATAACTGAAACTAGTCCAACTCCTTCTACATGAGTGTACGAGAGAGTGAAAAATAAAAATTTAACAATGTAAGTATGAATATGCTCAAATCAAGGCGTAGAGACATGAACCTATTTCAAGTATAAACGTAAATATTAACAAAAATATCCAAATAAATTAATAAACTTACCTTTGCATAAAGAGGTTGGAACGTATATATGAAGGCAGTAAAAAAATCAATCCATAACACAGATGCTAATATAAATACATAAAAAAATTATGTAGATTCAAGTGAAAATATCTTTTAAAAATATGAAGGTATAATACACTCTCGCGGAGTCAAAGGAAACTTTTGCGGAGAAAACATGCAAAAATATAACGCGCCGCGCCACCCATCCAGGGTGTCTCGCGTCACGGAGTATAAAAGGCTGCTCTCTGCGCGGCTGGGAAAACACACGAGGCCATCAGGGAAAATAAAGGGAAAGCAAGATGGGCTGGATTTTTTGCTTTTACTATGTCTCCTCCATTTTTTACTTTTCGCATTTCTTTATTAATTTTTATTTTGGAGGATGGCTGCGGTAGAGGAGGAGAGGTGGCGTTTGACGAGAAAGAAAGAGTGCGGAAAGAGAGTGAGATGGGGAAGGAAGGGGTGAGATGTCTATAAAGAGGGACGAGTGGAAGGAAAGGGGGAAGGAGGTGAAGGAGATGATGGTGGGAGTGGTGGCGAGACGAGAGAGAGAGAGAGAATGCAAATTTAATGAGTATGAGATCGGTCCTTTTTATGGCCACGACCCTGCAAAATACTTGTGAGAGGCGGACGGATAACGAGGGACATTGGTGAAGTGGGCCAGTGGGAGGTTAAAAGTGGCGGAGGAAGGGGGGGAAAGGTAGGAGGGGGTGAAAGGGGGAATTTCATGGTGGGCGTGGGAGAGGGATGAGGGTGGGAATTTTAAGATGAATATATCAGCGGCGGGATGGGGGATTTACACCCACATGCATCTACAAAATACCCCGAAAGCCGCTGCAAGTGTGTTTGACAGGGGGTGATTTATCACCAACATGCACTGTAAAACTTTACGACTTTAGGCCTCACTTCGGGGAAGAATTTTATATTAGAATTTATATTGAAAATATGTTCCATATTGTGAAAACATTAGTGTGGAGCGAGGCACTCTTTGGATCGGAAGCATTGGTCATTAGAAAAGCTGACCAGAAAAAAACTAGAAGCCTTTGAAACCTGGTGCTGGGGTAGAATGCTGAAGATAAAATGGACGGAGAAAATGAAGTGTGCAAAAGAGTCGGAGAGGGACGGGCCATATGAAGCACCATACTGAAAGTAAGAACGAGATGGATTGGACACACCCTGAGACACAAAGGGTTTGTGAAGAACGTAATTGAAGGTAAAATAGTGGGTAAAGCCCCCTGAAGAAGACCCAGGAATTGGTTCATGGACCAAATAAAGAGGAAAGTACATAGGCAGTGATACCAGGTGTTAAGGGAACTAGCATTAGATAGGGAAACTAAGCTAAGATATACGAGGATTTTTGATTTTACGTTTCATTAATATGGCTTTGGAAAAAATTTAAATTTTTAGAATGACAAGATACCTATGTAACGAGCTACTTTTTTCAAACATCTCTTCACTCCTTTCCGTCGAAATTTCTTTTGCATAGTAATGTTTCCCACCTCACAAGACCATTATCTATGTTCTGACTCTAAACGGGCTCCCAACCTAATCTCTCTAATATCTGTGAAAGTAATCGTTCGCTCGTAGCAGTTTTGAACGAAGCGCACAGCTATCCTTGATGTTTTATTAATGTTTTGGTTAAATATTTCAGTCCAGGCTCCCAAATATTCGGAGTGTATTCGAGGTGTAGCCTAATCAGCGCGAAGTAGCACCTCTCTTTTAAGTCTTCATCCGAGAACCTTCCTATCAAACGCTTGACAAATTCTTGTTTCCTTAACGCTGTGTCGCATTTGTTTTTTTACCTTTGTTCCCAATGAGATGTCTGAAGTTAAGGTATTTCCTTGGTATGTGACGTTTTTCAAGACTTTATTTTTACTTCATCCACAGTGTAGCTATGGAGTTATTGAGATTTCTTTCACAAAAAGTGTACAGTTGTGCATTAACTAAGATTTAGTTCTAGCCCCCACTCCTGGCACCACGAATGAACAATGTTAAGGCCGGTTGATAGAGCTTCCAAGTCCGCGTCTTCGCTTATTTCACGGTAGATAATTCTATCGTCTGCAAATAAACTTAATTTACTACTAAATCGAGAACTTAGGTATTTATAGAAAAAATGAATAAAAAAGGGCCGATCAAGCTTCCTTGAGGAACACCCAATGTGACTCCAACCATATCAGAGCAAAAACCGTCAATAACTACTGATCAAAATAATCATATTTTTTATCTCTGGGAAAGTCCCTCATCCAATTCACTATTTTTTTGTTAACTCCGCTTGATTTCCATTTATATAAGAGTTTCTTGTGATGAACTTTGTCGAATACTTTCTTGAAATCATGGAATGTCGCATCAACTTGCTTTTTCGATTCACCTGATTTTAGGATGTCATGAAGAAAGGGCGCAAGCTGTGTTTCGTAGGATCTACCCTTCCGGAACGCGTGCTGACTGCCATGGAAGATTGTACGATTAATCAGGAATGTCATACTATTGCTAACGATAATGTGTTCGAGGATCTTGCATAAAAGTGATGTTAACGATATAGGTCGGCAATTTCCTTGGTCATGAATATTTCCTTTTTTGAATATCGGTGTGACGCTGGCAATTTTCCAGTGTTGGGGCACCTTGACTATGGATAATGATTTGCTTAATAAGACTTCTAAGAATGGTGCAATCTGTGGCGCAAACTTAGTGAGCCGATAATTACAAAACACCCTACTTCGTTAAACTAGCCCGTAGGTATTCCAATACAATATTCGGTAACAAGACTGTAACGAAAGATACCAAGAGGATAAACCAAGCCAAATTGATCGTTCTAAGACAAAAGCGGGGTAAAAACCCGAGAATATCAGTACAATGGCACCAAAAATTATGAGTACGGGAGGGAGTTCACACAAAAAAATGCATTGTTACGCTCTTCGCAAGAGCTCGGAAAACAATGCAGAGCATTCATCTTATCCCCTAATGAGGAGAATCCAAAAAGCCTTGGAATAAGAGCCGTTTGTCATCCTTTACCAGTTTTATCAGAATACAAAGCAGTGTTGTTGACAGTCTTTAAAACGATGACTGAGAAGGAAACTCGAGTAAGGGAAATGATGAAGACAGTCTTTTCGTTGCATTAAGCGCTTTTAACATTAAAATCCACTGTCTGATAATAGACAGTCTGCTGACAGGATTGTGGTGTAATACGAGAACTAAAAATGTTTTCGAAATCATTGTCACCAGAAGATACCGGATCATTTGCGCTTCCCGAATTCATTTCCAATTTCGTGAACCCAAATCAACTTTTACGTTTTAAATGGATGACATCAAGTGTCAAACATACGAAAAATAAAGAATTTCACTCAGTTATGATTAAAAAATGTTTGAGTGACCGCAAATCTTGGACAATGCCAATCACATTTCAAGTGAGTCTTTCCGCATAGTTCACTTTTATAATTAAAAGCAACTAAACACAGTTCTAATATGAATTAATCCTGACTGTAAGTGATTATATGGAGAGCACCGCATTTTAATTAAAAATACGATGGATGATAGGCTCAATTTTGAATTTTCCAAACGAATACCTGCGTTATTACATATAAAGAGTAAGCGCGTAGGTAAACCAGACGATCTGAGACGGTTCGCTTGGAATTTTCACCTCTGTCCGAGTCTGAGATCGATTGTTAATAGTAGTGATCAAGAGACTTGGAGAAGAGAAAGCGAGAGCCGGCCAAAAGCTGTTTAAAAGTCGTGCTCTTCCATCATAAATGTGCTTCAATATCCGACCCTCATTCATCCACTGTGGTACTGTAGAAGCTGTTGAACGATTTGCTCTTATACGTGAAAGAATGTACATCACAGGCAATATTTCGGTAACTTATGAGCCATTTACGTCCTTGTGACTCTTGATTGTAAGACCAAATATTTTTTAGAGAAGTTTATTTTGTTTTTTTGTTGCTACTACAGCAAAACTGTATGAGTGCTTTTGGTAGTTACAGGCGTCACACGGTGGAATTTGTTAACATTACATTATATATTTTATTTTTTTTTTTTTGCTGCCGGACGATTCTGTTGGCTCATATGTCCCCGGAATCCCGATAGGCTGCTGAGCCTGTCATCAGGTTTGCCAGGGACCGGACCAACAAAATTTGACATACATCCATGCCCTGGGTGGTGAAAAACCCACCCAAGCGGGTCTCGAAACCGCGACCCTCGGTTTAGCAGGCGAGGACTTTACCCCACCGCCACCGGGGCCGGCTCTTATAACTCTTTACTTTGTGATTCCACATATTTTCATTTGGAACGACCCGGGTTTCGACGTTCAACATCACCTTCAGGTCTAAAGATATCCTGAACATGACGTTGAACGTCGAAACCCGGGTCGTTCCAAATAAAGATACCTATGTGGAATCACAAAGTTACGAGTTATTATTACAAGTGTTATTGCTTCCGCACTTCAATTATAGATGCATAGTGTACTAAGATCAGGGAACACATCAGGGAAATAACTAGTGCAGCAAACCGTAGATTAGGATTCGTAAAAAGGGTTCTAGGCAAATGCGATGAGAGAGTACGAGAAAGAAGCTATTTTACACTTGTCAGGCCTCATTTAGAATATGCCGCTAGTATATGGGATCCGTACGAGGAAGGTTTGATAAAAGAATTAGAGCGCGTGCAAAGGAGATCCGCTAGGTTTGTTAAAGGCCGTTATGATAAATGTATAAGTGTTACGAGCTTAATAGAAGAACTAGGATGGGAATTACTATCAGAACGCAGGTTCAAATTTAGGTTGAACCTTTTAAGTAAATTCGAAACCGATTTGTTCACAGATGACGTTAGATATGTATTAAGAACCCCTGCGTATTATGCTAGGTTTGATCATATTAACAAGATTAGGGAGATAGATTGTCGTACCGATAGATTTAAAATGTCATTTTTCCCGCGTACTATAAGAGAGAACAATAGGCAGCGTAGCAAAGGGATAGGTAAGTGAAATATACTTTGTAAGAGTAGCCTGTAGTGCATGATGCATGTAATAACTACCAATAATCCCTTCCTTATTATGTAGATACTAGCCATGTGACCCTATTATCTAGCCTGTCTCCCTTAAATATCCTAGTTGCATGTCAATAGTGCATGTTTGGTGATCTTCACCCCCTGCCACACACCCTCGTGGTGGCTCGAAGGGCATTACGTAGATGTAGATGTAGATATTTTTCTGTGGGATCAAATCGCCTGCAGATGTATTTACCGTAAACTGTCATGTACATACTAAAAACTATGCATACCGTGACAAATATGTGCCACATGTAAACTACAAATGTATGCCCCATGGGACTCGTTCCAGACCATATACAGATTTATCATTATTTTTCTCTCATCATGGCCGAACCAAAAAAAACACTACCCTCATACATTCCCATTGCTTCAAACCTACATTTAATCATAACCCACTCATTCCTATCCTAGTCCTTCCTTCTTCACCGTTAAAACTTTTCAGGGAACCTAATCATAATGCGGTCCGATTGAATTAAATTTATCACGTTTGATTATATTTATCAATAGGAAAAATCCTGATGTTTGCAGTTTCTGTCATTCTTCCTGCAACCAGATGAATCTATTTCGCAACTACGCGTTAGAAAGTTCCTTTCATTAGCAGGGTACGAAGAATTTATTTAATTTGTGCGTCTCTGTCGAACGAGCCATGGCAACCACCGGTAGAGACGATCCGTAGAGACCGTTAAGGTCTTCATACCCAGCGCCCAATCACTGCTAACATACAACTTTTCTCGTAAATAATTACGAGAGCAGTGAAATGATCTTTCTCGCTCGTCGACGAAGATTTGGACCCTGAAACTGTCCCAATGGAAGAACGGTCGCGCCTTCCCAATGCTACATCGGCTCGGAATAATTCGCTATTACTCCAAACGAATAAGCCGGAGAAATGACGGATGTCCCCCTCCCACTCTTCCACAAAGGGTCAATGTGCTCGGGACGCCGAGAACGAATCCCTCAGGATGGCTTATTTCATGGAACAGCACGCGCGTTGTTTTGTGCCCCTGGTTCTCCCGTGAGGGGGGGGGGCGTGAAGCGACCTTTCCCACCCCCAAAGAAGGGCACTCTCAGCCTCAACGACTTGTAATAAAACGACCAGTGGAGCGGAAGTGTATTTTTAATCGAAATTATAAAAGCCGAGAGCGAATTCAATCTATTCTATTCGGCCCTTGCTTCCATTGTTGGCGGTGGAAAATTTTTCGCGCATTTTCGCATATAGTTATTAGCAGAAAAAAAAACCTATTTCAATCGCATCACTGAGTCATCATCAGGGTAATTTTACATTGACTGTGAATCAGTATGGGTCAACGAATACGATTGGTTGCTAATAAATTCGCAGGGAACTGTAAAAAAAGTCGACAACTAAAGGGTCGCAACCAAAGGCACAAGCCAGCGCCCGATTCCGTCAAAAGTAATCTGCACTAGCTGTTTTTTTGGTTAAATGTGAGTCTGGAGAAGGAAAATTGCAACAGAAAAGCTCAGTCTTATGACTGGGGAAGAATTCGCGTTCACTCAAAAGTTTTTATCGAGTCAAAAAATCAACCATGTCTTAAAATATTACAAGTATCTGATTAAAAAATAATGCCATCACACTAATTTTGTGATAATGAAATCCTACAATTCTTAGCCATCAAAAATAGTATAAAATTGTTCGTTTTGTGCCAAAACCGTTCCCTTTCATTTATAAATACGCGTAGTTACTTGACATTTCTTGACTCTCTGATCATAGCGTGAACTTTTATACATGATGGTAACTGCTGGATGCTTTTAACTATATAGTGTTAACAGCCCGAAACTGTTAGAAAACTTTTATATCGTTAAATACAAATATTGGATAATACTGCAATTCCATAATATTAGTCAGATTATGATCTTCGTATTCAATTAATCATTTTTCCCCATTGTACGTTCTGTAATGTAATTTTCTGTATACCTTTTGTTTTTTATTTTAGGTGGCTTGTCACAATACCATAAGCAGTTATTAATATTATATGGTTCGGCCACAATCAGGTGCCCTGGAGGCCCAGGAACAATGGCTCCCTGTTCTATCAGGCCTAGGAATTTTCGAGCCTCGATATTGACACATTTTTGACCTTACTCCTCGAATTTTTCAAACAGGGCCTTTCAACACTTGAGATTTATTTCCGGGGACTTCTACCTCACATCCACGGATTATCCAAGGCATGACCGGACAAGTCCTTCCGGAATACCTAAGTCCTTGGCTCCACATAAAACACAGACACACATACACGAAATCTCCCTCGTTAAATGGGCCAGCCCCATTAGTCGGACATTTAGGCGAGATGTTTATCTACGGCGGCGAAACTCCGCCTTGCCATATTTAAGAACAGCTCAGGGCCGCGGGGATTCAAGTGCTTCGGTTCCACGTGGCGGGCGGGGAAAGAGAAGCAGAGAAACTTCACGGGACACCCCACCACCACCTCCTCCCTCCCGTCATTAAAAATGAACTTTAAAAAAAAAAGCATGGAGAGAAAAGCGCGAAGCAGACGCACAGACCCCGCATTGCGCACTTATCTTTTTCATCGTTCGACGTTTCACGCGACCGAGGTTCTTCTATAATTGAGACGAGGAGGAGTCAAGTGGGTGAAGCTGAGACCACCCGCAGAGCAAATAACTACCGCCTCGGGAATACATGAAGGCTGAGGTACGAGCAAAAAATATGACAATATTTTCCTCCATTTTATATATATATATATATATATATATATATATATATATATATATATATATATATATATATATATATGACATAGAGGAGACTAGCACAAAACATTTACAACATAAAACATATCTCTAATGGCCGGTTGAAAGAGCAGTTAGTTATGATAAGATGAGATAACTTTATTTGTTTAAGGATCACATTTTAAACATTGATATAAGACACGTCAATCAAAAGAAATGTACACACAAAATGAACACAAAAAATGTATTTACAAAAAAATCCAATTAAGTTATTAACACTCATTTAAGTATTAATATATAGAGTAATATATTTTATCATATAAAAAACTTTGAACATTTTGTTTAAAGGCATTCAATGATTTAGTATTTTTTACCCAATTGGGTAAAAAACAGTAAATCATTGAATGACCAATTTGATGCCCAATTCTCTAGGGCAATTTGATGCCCAATTTCCTAGGGCCAGAACCAGAAGCACTAGTTTTGACAATACCTTGATGAAGATTTTTTGATCCTCGTGTCCCATATTGATATACGTCAGAATTAACTGTAAATTTGTAGAGAACTGTCGGACATGTACAACTGAAAACATAACATACACACAAGGGAAAGGAAGAATATTTAGGTTGCGAATCAATAAAATTTAGGTTATGGAATCAATAGTTATGAGATCCATGAAGTAATTGATCTCATAAAATATTAGGGTTGCAGGAACACATCTACCAGTAACATAACTTAGTTATCAATGGTTGATAGCATCGAACATGTGATCGAATCTTCTACCGCCGGATAAAATGTATGAAAGATTTGCCAATGAATACTTGCTAATTCACATAATAATTAGTCATTAAGAGTAAATGCGTGAGATTTTTTGTAATACCCCTATATTTTCATTTTTTTAAATTAAAAGGTACACATTTAATACCGATGGCCTCGGATACAATAAATTATACAGAAACAATAATTTGCTCATCAAAAGATGTTGGTCTTGGTTATGTTTTATCAGAGGGTGTAGTTTAATCCCTAGGGGAGGTTTCATAAAATTTATTTTTCTTCCTCAGGGCTCAGTGCATTCGCTTTTTTTCTTCACAACAAGTGAGTCAAACAAAATTCACGACTTTAAAAAAGTTACGAATGATACATCTACATCTACGTCATACCCTGCAAGCCACCCAAGGAGTGTGAGGCAGGGGGTGCTTCCACACTAGGCATGCATGAATGATACGGTAGAACACCGAAATTACATTGAAACCCGCGTACCACACATGCAACGCGCCAATTCAAAATCTAATAACCAAGAAACATTTTATCGTCAATCGTTCCAACATTCAAGGGATACAAGGACTACTACTACATATTCAAAATATCATGCCTAAATATGAACATCAATATTTACATCATGCATAAATAAGAACGTAGAGAATATAAAGAGAAAGATTTACTGTCTGCCTATTGTCACAATTCGAACTATTCATGACGACGATCACAGCTGTTATGGTCCCGAATGGTACGCGGAAAAAATGACATTTTATACCTATCGGTTCTACAATCCAGCTCTCTAATTTTATTGGCGCGATCTAATCTGCCGTAGTACGATGGGGGTGCTAGTATGTTTTTTACGTCGTCAGAGAAATGATTTTCCTGAAATTTATTTAGGAGGTTAAGCCTATAATTTAATCTACGCTGTGAGAGCGATTCCCATCCTAACTCTTCTAACAGTCCAGACACACTACCCAAGATAGATACGACTGATAAAGTAATTATGGTTATATTTAATTTACCTTGGATTGAAATTTGCTCGTATCTAGTGCAGGTACTGTTTTTATACTGTTATATGAATAATTAGTTTATAATGTGGTTGTCTATTTCATCGCTTTTGCACTTTACATTTAATTCATCACTTTAAAATATAGACTAAAATCCTACACCTATAATCTCCATATAAAATTGATATTATCATCAAGTGGTCGAGAACGACTTAGCAATGACTAAAATGAAAATGACAGGAGTTTTCCTGACAAAAACTGTGAATTATACATTTTTTTTCTGATCGGAAACGGATATACCTAGAATGAACGAGGGGGAGATACAGATAAAGGGGTGAGATCATAAATATTTCGAATTTATGAATATCTTTATGAGTGAATTTGTCCATATACTTACAAGTATGCACTTTTTTATATCCCATAAAAAGAGCTGCAGTCTTTTTTTCATACCCACGTCCGCCACGTCCCTAATACGCCACCGTGCGTCCTAACCCTCTACCCTTAAACATTGCCCTCTGGACCTCCCGCTGTCTGTTCGCCGTCCTTCCCCACGCCCTTTGAATATTCATACCCCTTCGCTCCTTACTGCTCGGCGTCGCAGCTCCCGAACCTTGAATGCGACCCTTTTATTCGAGTCACGAACACCGTCCACAACAAACAAGATCGGGGAGGGAAAAAATCCCACGTTCTCCGGTTTTTTTATGTTCCTCTTCTAAAAAAAACGATTCCTCCTTTCCCGCCCAGCGGGGAGTCGCTTGTGCCCGGAGATGAGCGGCGAGCGCCCTTGCAAACGCACGCCAGAGACTTGAACCCTCTTCGTCCCCCAACAACTCCTCTAACGACCCCTTCTATAATTTTTTTCCGTTCCACCATTTTCGAATTAAATGGTCTCCGGTTTTCGAACCCTAGGCATGTATGTTCCCCACTCATAAGTGCTTCCGTTTCGGACGTAATCGCTTGCCTTTTTTTATATTTTTTCTCAAAGTACCGATACGAGCCGCGATATAATCTTTACGGAGTCACCCGCAAACGCACACGAATTCGAAAATCTACACGGGAAAAATCATTCTACCAGACTGGGAATCGAACCCGGATGCTTCGATATCGTGGAATCGGTGACTTGGCCATGGTGTATGACTGTTCCTCTGCGGTTTTTGCACGAAAAAAGCATGAAAACAATGCAATCCATCATCATTATTCACGCTATTGGCAAGATCAATCCATTATAGTTGCAAATCGTAAGCAAAAATAAATGAGATTTCTAGGGTTCATCCGAAATTCTCTGTTGTTCCATTGATTACAAATTATGTTCTAAGGTGATGAATTCCATGACCGCAAACATTAAATCTTTAGATGAAGGATAGACTTTTTTCTCGAAAATCACGTAATCTTAAGGCAAGTATTTAACGGGATTCCACTGAAAATATTTCCAACACCGCTGGGATTTGAACCATGGCCCTCTGGACGTGAAGGCATCTCTCAAACCACTGACATCGTATCCATATCGGCCCAAAAACAAGAACTCATGATGGATTCTTGCTTTTCAGTTATTCATCGGAGCATAGGAAACTGTTACAGGCTTGATTATGTGATGATCATTCGTTAAGGTGGTTAGAGCGAAATAATTTCCTAGTTATAATGAAGACCATATTGGAATTATACATTACGAGTTCAGCAGCTGTAGAAAGCATGAATCGAATATTGCAATATTTATGATACAATAATGTACTTTTATATGACTGAAATTGTAAGTAATCAAGGATAAATATTGACATAGTTTTTTAACTCGACTATTTAGCTTTAACGCGATACGTTTAAAACTCCTTCAAAACTGAGGGTTTTTTTTAGTGATCCTGAAGAAAAACTGCGGTAACAATAGAATTTATTATCAAAAATAGTTTAGAAAACATAAAAACTATACACTGTTATTTTTTTGACGAGATCTAGGTGTTATAAACGCCTCATTTTTTAAATAAGGTCTCTCTGGAGTGCATACATGTACCATTTCCCATGTAATGGGCTGGTATTTCTTGTCAAGTATCTCGGAAAGTAATTCGGTAAGGGGCTGATATTTTGGTATCTTTGAGTGAGGGTTAATTTGGAAAGAGTGTTAATAGTGAGATATTTTTCATTAGAATAAAACCAAATTCACTGATTTCTAGGTGAAATGAAATTTCACTTTAACTACCAAATTGAGGTAATGATAATAAATTTGTGAACTCCGTGATTTTATTGAATTGGCCCTGGTTTTGTCACTCTGTGTTATTTTCTGGTGAAATTACGATCTTTGCTTTCCTTTTATTTTGTAAATACAGTCAGCCAAAACAAGCAATATCACCGGAATATGAAACGAAGTTTCGTAATCCGGGTCGTGTACATGCAATCTTGAGGTAGTTTGAGCGAGATGGTTCCCTAGTCATAATGGAGATCATATTCCAATATTACGTTTCAATTCCAGAAACTGTCGGTAGCATGAAATAAATATTGCATTATTGATGGTGCAATAATTTAGTTACTTATATATGACTGAAATTCTTAGTAATCAAGTAAAAATATCTACATAAATCTATAATTTGACTCATTTTTTTCACGCGGTACGTGTAAAACTCCTTCACAATGGAAGGTCCTTTGCGATTTTGAAAAAAAAATACTGTGGTACAACATAATTTATTCTCAAAAATAGTTATTCAAACATAAAAACTACGCACTGTTAATATTTTAACGTGATCTAGAGGTTAGAATTTCCTAATTTTTTAAAAAATGTCTCTCTGGAGGGCATACACGTGCCATTTACGCGTGCAAGGCCAGATATTTTTTGGCAAATATCTCCGAATGTAGTTCGGTAAGGGGCTGATATATTAGTATCTTTGGATGAGTGAGATATTGTTATTCAAAATAGGAAAACATTTATGGGTTTCTGTGTTAAATGATATTTTGCTCGAACTACCTTAAAAGTAAAGTTTACAAATTTCTTTTCATTTACTCAACTCATTTTCATTTCAGAAATAGTCATCAGACTATAATCAGTATGTTATTCTGTACTGATTGGATAAATCAGAGCAAGTGAAGTTCCTTAGCCTATCTTGGAAGTACAATCAAGTGGGACGGAAGAAGTACAACCGATATCAATCGAATAATAGCTCAAGTTAAGAAAGGGCTCGCGGTAAAAAGAAAACTGATGACCTCAGAGAAGATAGGACTACGAACTAGGAAACAGTATGTGAAAGCATGTGTGTGGTGCGTGGCATTTTATATGGATCGGAAGCATAAACCATTGGAAAAGCTGACCATTTCAGACTTCGAAACCTTCATCAAAACCGAAACTGACCTTCGAAACCTGGTGCTTAAGATACAATGGAGGGACGAAATAAGAAATGGTGAAGGTTACTGAAGAGCAGAAGAGAGGAAATAATCATGTGGAACACCATACTGAAAAGACAAACTAGAATGAATTGGACACACTCTGAGGGACAATTGGTTTGTGATGATCACAATGGAAGGAAAAATTGAGGGAAAAGTCCCCAGAGGAGGACCCAGGGATGTATTCCTGGGACAAATAAAGAGGAAAGTACATAAGAAGAGCAACCAGGGAGTAAAGGCCCTAGCATTAGATAAGAAAGGGTGGAGGGCTGCAGTCCTCCAATCTTAGGTTTGAATGACCAATTATAATGATTCCATATCGCAGTGAAGACCTTTTTTATCCCTCGCTCATTTAGCGCTCGCGTACTAAGTAGAACGAGAAGCAGTTGTTGCTCCGCGCACCTGAAAGTTCTTTTCTTCAACCTCGACCCTTAACCGAACCCCTCCTCCCAACAATAAACTCAGGATACATCCCTTACGCGCACCGGGGTTATCCTCTGCCACGCCCCTCTTCTCGCCCCCTTGCCAATCCCTCGCTGACTGGTGTATCTACTCGAGCGCCGCTGCACAATCTTCCCCGCAGTCGCACGGAAGCGTGCCCGCAATTACCTCTGCCCCAACAGCGGAACAGAAAGGATCTGCCAGGGTTTGGAGGTCTCAGGAGGGCAGAAGGAAGGCAAGAGGGGGTTAGCTTTGGTGGGAATGGGGTGTGTCAGGGGTGAGGGTTCCGCAGGGTTCGAGAAGACGGTGGGGTCGAAGGGAGGGGCGATGATCCATATACATAGAGAGAGTTGAAAGGGTCGTGTTTGTACCGTTTTCGAGCAATTCAGACATAAAGTGGAAATGCTTTGGTCCCTTTGAGGACGAGTGCGTTAGAATGGGGGAGCAATCAGCGGGGTGAAGGAGTGATATTCACCGTGTCAAGATTTTCGTTTGGATATCACGTCCGTGTCATTATATATCCATCCGAATCTGAGGTCAGCGGCGGGAGACAGATACTAAACAAGGCCATGCTTAAGGAGGCCTGGCCTGACTACGTAAGTAAAAAAAACGCTTTTTAAGCATATTCTGGCAATAAACCAGCTTTTAACACCCTTGGTTAGTAATAATAATAAATTTTGAGGCAAGGTAAGATTTGAAACTGGTAATAAATAAACTTGTAAATAATGGTTAAGATACAAAGGCTATTATTATATATCTCTTTCAAATGCCTTGAGAACTAGAAGGCTGGACGGAGGGCGCCTTTCGTGCGAGTCCAGAACTGTTTGAATGCCTACGGTAAAGTTTAAGGAGGCCTGGCCTGACTAAGTACCTAAGTCAAAAAAATAATTAACTAAGGATATCCTGGAAATTAATCAACTTGTAACACCCTTGGTTAATAATAGTAATAAAATATGAGGCATTATAAAATATGAAACTAATGGTAAATGGGAAAAAAGTTATTATTATCTTATAAAATGTCTTGGGAACTAGAAGGCTGACCTAAAATTTGACGGGGGCGGGTTTCTGAGAGTCACTTAATTTCTGATGCTTAACGCCACGCCTTCTCTACCCTGATTGGTTCTTGGAAAGTTCCGGGACGGACGGCTTTCCCTTCGCTCACCTCCACAAATTTTAGTCCTGCCTACTATCCCCCAAGACATTCGTAGAGAAAACGAATTGGAGAACTATAGCAAGCCTATCTTCGGATTAAAGACTACTGATTATGATGAATATATAGGACTAGCAAACGTCTACCATTCAATGCGAGGTCAGAAATAGAAAAAAATACTCATAAAATTAGTAAATGACTAACTTCAAATTTCAGAGTGCAAGCATCATTTTCAGGTGTAAAGTGATCTGTGATCGGCACACACAAGAAATACCAACCACGGACATCTACATCTACATCTACGTAATACCCTGCGAGCCACCACGAGGGTGTGTGGCAGGGGGTGAAGATCACCAAACATGCACTATTGACATGCAACTAGGATATTTAAGGGAGGCACGCTAGAAAATAGGGTCACATGCAGCTTGATGGTTAGTATCTACATAATAAGGAAGGGATTATTGGTTTTTATCACATGCATCATGCACTACAGACTACTCTAACTATATTTCACCTACCTATCCCTTTGCTACGCTGCCTATTGTTCTCTCTTATGGTACGCGGGAAAAATGACATTTTAAATCTATCGGTACGACAATCTATCTCTCTAATCTTGTTAATATGATCAAACCTAGCATAATACGCAGGGGTTCTTAATATATATTTAGCGTCATCTGTGAACAAATCGGTTTCGAATTTACTTAAAAGGTTCAACCTAAATTTTAACCTGCGTTCTGATAGTAATTCCCATCCTACTTCTTCTAGATATTAAATTCGTAACACTTATACAATTATCATAACGACCTTTAACAAATCTAGCGGATCTCCTTTGCACACGCTCTAATTCTTTTATCAAACCTTCCTCGTACGGATCCCATATACTAGCGGCATATTCTAAATGAGGATTCACGTAAGCAGATGTCACGAATATCATCTTATATGTGCTCGTTGAAAACGCGAGCGACGTTGTTCTCCACTTTATTGAGGTCATGTTCAGTTTTTCTTCCGGGCATTAAGGGGATTTGTTTATGGAACACGACAAGGTTCCCAGGACCATTTGCGGTCCCCTTTTTCTCCTTTCCCGGCTACACAAATATGACTTAAGAACTCTCACACAGGATCCCATGCGTTTTAAATTATTTGGTTTAGGTATTCAGAACTTTGACATTTAAAAAAAGTGTTCGGACTTATATGATTACCAAGGAAAAGTATTTAGTCTATGACTGCTCTGAAATTGGTCTGAGACTTCTCTGAAACTAGTCTGTAAATGCCATGAAACTGGCCTGTAACTGTTCTGAATCCGGTTTGCAACTACTCTGAAAGTCTAATATATGATCTATAAGTCTACCAATGGTCTGGATTCGAAACACCTTCGAAATACAAACCAGTTCAGTCCAGTAACAGACCACCTCATAACCAAGACATTTTTTTTCCTTTTATGGCTTCACTAATATGACATAAGAACTTAACTGGGATTCCCATGCATCTTGAATAAGCTGGATTATGTATCTGAATTTTGGCATTTATAGCAGGCATTCGTACTTCCATAATTACCAAGGTACAAATATTTGGTCTGCAACAGGTCTGAAACTGGTCCGTAGCTGCACTGAAACTGGCCTGTAGCTGCTCTGAGACTACCTGAAACTGATCTGAACTGGTATGTAACTGCTCTGAAACTTGTCCGTAACCACCCTGAAACGGGTTGTAACTACTCTGAAACACAGATATCTGATCTGAAAGCGGTCTATTACTGGTCCGGAGAGGTAAATTTTTAAAAATCCAAACCCGTTCAGTCCACAGACCACTTCCAAACCAGACATTAGTTTTTCTGAGCACTCACAGACCGATTTTGACCAGAGTTTAGTCAACGCAAGTATTGTTTTAAGTCGACCATCAAGTTTGGTGAATGCAATCATTTTGTATTGAGAGATACCTACAGAATAGTACACTAGAAAGACACATCTTTGTCCCTTTCAGAAAACAACGACTAGACGATGCTGTGAATTATTACCTCACCGCAGGGGCGAGCCCAGTAATTTATTTCGGGAGGGGGGGGCGACGGAGGGGGGGATGCATCCCCTTTACCCCCCCCCCGCCCCCCTGGGATCGCCCCTGCCTCACCGTGAATATAGGAATGTTTTCCATGTATTATTCTGTGTTTATCCTTTTTGTGGACTATGTTTCGCCAGCGTTTCGAAATATTGTCCACAAAAAAGGGAAATATTGTCCACAAAATGGATTAACGCGGAGGAATACTCAGAAAACCATTCTCTTCATTGCGAAGACACCGAAGAAGCCTTCATGGACACCTCACCGTGAAGGTAACCTTGCCTCGCAGTCCCCGCCGCTCTCACTGTTGATGCTGGTTCGCGGTCCACGGGGAAGATGTAGATTTATCGAATATTGCGGTTGCTAGGCTTTTCGTAGATGTAGATTTATCGAATATTGCGGTGGCTACGTTTTCCGTTGTAATGCAAGAGGAATAAGTCAACGAGCAGAGATTGATAGTCGAGCTCGTGACGACAGATCAAGACGGTTTCAGCGACGCGCACAGCATTCCGATCGTGGCGACCTCCTTGGCAACGAGAAGGCGCGCGACACGGGCCCACCCGATTGGTCGGAACCCCTTCCACCGGGGGTACTCTGCGAAGAATCCCATTGGCGGAGCCGAGGAAGGGAGGAGAGGTGGCATCACCTATCTCGTTGAGAGGGGGAAGATTTGTGTGTAGGGTGGGCTGGCGGGGGGGGGACACTTGAAGGAATTTGATGCGCAGGCGAAGGAGGGGGGAATCGATTGCAGCGCTAGCAGAGTGGTGGCATGGGAGAGAATTATAGTGAGGGGAAGGGGAGGGTAATGGGGATGAAGGGGAAGGGCTGTTGATAGGACAGGGGTGGTTTTCGAGGAAGGACGTTTCGAGGCAAAGGGCTGGCGGGAAGGGCTAAAGAGGGAGGCTTAATTTAAGAGGCGGCAGGTTATCAGATACCTTACCCGGTGCGCCGAGAAGGGATTAATATAAAACGTGCCTTGAAATCAAAGGATAACCGAAGCTAGATCGGCGATTTGGAATAAACGCTGTCCGCTCTTAACGTTGAGAGTTTACCGTGTCATAAGATCAATTGAGAGCAAAATAAACGAGGACGATGCTGCGACGGTCACTCATAAACCTAAGTGCTTTAAATGGAGTTGAAAACGGAAACCACTTGGCTTACTCCACGAATTTTGACTGTCACGACCGTTTGTATCATGAATATATACTATGGATTTGGATGTTTGAAATTGTTGCCTAGGCTACGTGTTGCCTAAATTTCCAATTTTTGTTCGTCCAGTCCTTGGCACCACTTCGATTAGGGTCTTTTCAGTTGTTATTGTAAATTGACGTAGTTAATTGTTGCTCACGTGAGACTGTGGTGAATATTCAATAACGATCGAGGAGATATGAATTACTTGATGTTTTTAATATTATCTTGCTATTTTTGTGATCTAAAAGTTACTTTGTAAATGCTAGAGAGGAAATATCTATTACAGAAAATGTGTAAGAGGTTTATGAAACGTCCATCGTGTGCCAACGACGATGTCTGCTAGACTCTGATTCTAATTTGAATGCATTAAGCCCATTCGGCTTAAATAAAGAATTTAGAATGCCTTGTTTAAACAGTACATGCTTCGTACCAGGTTGCAAAACAGGGTATGAGTCTACGAGGACCCAAAATAAGAGACTTGGATTGAAAAATAAGAATCTGTTCAAGGCGGCGGTAAGTGCTTTCCTTTTTACCAACACTGCAATGATGGCCATTGGGAATACTCATGAAGTCACCTCGCATTATTATTAAATTTCCGTACAACGATATTCACGAGATGCTAAGGTTAATTGCGCATTTGTGTAATTAAATTTGGAGAGGAATTAAATATATCTGTAGACCGGACGATATTGAAAAAGTGTATAATTACGTCCCGCGTGTATTACTACATTTTTATCTTGTAAGAAAAACCCCTGTATAATCATGGTAAAACCGGCAAGACGTGTTTATTTACAACCTGTCGACTGTGTTTACATTCGAACTTCCGTCTTTCATCACTAGGCGGCACCACTTTCCAAAAAGTTGTTTGTTTACGGAATTCTAGACAACAGTTTTTGGAGACGAGATCACAATCCATAATAAATATTCATGGTTTGTATCATATACCTGACATAGATCTCAAAACACAAGTATAAACTAAAATATTGCGATTTCAACAAATTAATTTCCGGCTATTCATTACAAATTTCCCACTGAATTCCGACAATATGATTTTTACACCTAATGAAAATTTAGTCAGTACACTAAGAATTTTTCGCTACGCAACTTAGGACTTTATATTTTGAACGCTTTAGATACAGTTTAAATGATAAATGAACGTAAGCTCCGTAGCATTGATGTCCTTGGAGACGGAACTTGCTAATTGTAAGCTGGCCAATGTTAGAAGCTGAAGCCAGTCCTTCTTCGTTGAACCATTTTTTTAATGAAATTGAGAACTGGTGTGCTTCAGAGCGACACAGAGAATATTATCATGTCGCCTCACTACATCTCTAGGTCTGACAGAAGCGATAAAATAAGAGATATATAGGTACATCGCCAAACAGGGACAAAAACTAGTTCTTTCCGCGCACAACAAGTGATCACAATTGAAACTGAACTCCACTAAAAACAACTCTATAAAACACGTCACCATTACACCTTCCAAAACCTTATCCCTTACATCTTTACAAGGCTGACGTCCTAACATCCCATGCCACACGCCCATGCGGCATCTCGCAGGGTAGTATGTGTAGATGTAGATGAACCCTAATTTTCCAAAAGGGCTGGCAGGTTAACGCATTACCTGGGTAGCAAGATCACCAAGGACGGTCAGAGCGGGAGAGATATTTTAAGTAGAATTGGAAAAGCAAAGGGTGCATATAGCAATAAATAAAAATTGGTGACATCCAAAGAAATTAACCTGAAAACAAGGATAAGGTTCCTAAATACTTATATATGGAACGGAACTACTAGTTAGATAGACAGGGAAGGTTGGAGGGTTGCTGTCAACTAATCTTAGAATTGAACGACAGGAGATGATAACTCACCTCCTTTAAATCGAAGATCTTCTTGCTATATGCGTATACCATTATTCCTTTTCAATATTATCCTTCGTCTTTGATTTCTTTCCCACGATTTTGGAATTTTACGATGCTTTCCATGGATGAATTGCTAGAAATTCTCGGTTCTTCAAAAGTCCAATTACATTGCCGTTTTTATTCTCGATTCATTTTTCACAGTAAAAATTCGACATGTTCCCGTTCTCCGAGGATTCGTTATCAGACTATCAATACGTTCACCAATCGATCTAAGATCGATCTGAACTCCGAACGATCTGAATATTTCAAGCTCTTTTTGCTATATGCGTATACTCTTATTCCTTTTCTATATTATCCTTCGTCTTTGTTTTCTTTCCCACGATTTTGGAATTTTACGATGTTTTCCATGGATAAATTGCTAGAAATTATCATACACTTACTTCTTTCTCATCTCCCTACATATATTATTTATTTCAAACTCGATTGTTTCAGGCTTACTTGGTGAAAATCCATTCAAAAGAATTCAAATGAGATATGGTACTTTTTCACAGTTTTTATTTCAAGTCGACCGGTTTCGTCGCATAGGCGACATCATCAGGTACGTAACCCTTATAAGTAAGTTTTATAAGTAACCCTTGTAAGTTTAGTATGCTGCGGAATTTATACAACATTTTGGAGGGGGGGGAGAGGCAAGAGAAAGGGAGGGGAAGAGGGGGGGGAAGAAGGTATGTGAGAGGACGCGGGAACATGCATGGGCGACGCGAGGGAGTGGAGGGGGGGGGGGGGAGGTTGGACGTTGAATGCGGCGTCCACGGCGGGGGTTGGGGCGTCATCCTCGAAAGGCATTGTGACTCATGGGAATATCCAAGGCCAATATCAATTGGCCAACCAATATCAATTGGCTGACAAAAATATAAAATAAAAAATGTGAAAAAGTACCATATATCTTTTGAATTCTTTGTTTATTTTAGTTAATAATAATCCGAATTCCCGGTGAAAACTATGGTAAAATTGAGTTGAATCCTTTGCACTAAGTAATCAATACATGTCTTAAGGGTTTTACCTTAAAATACAAACAGATGGTTGATATTCTTGCTTTACATCCGCTAATTATTGTAGTAGTTTCTGTAGAGTTTGTCGCATACCCAATAAATGGTGAATTTTGGTGAAAGTTAATTTCTTCACTGTAATTCATACTGACTACTGACTCTTGATATCTGATACTGACTCTTGGTTGTGGCTTCTTTGAAGTCCTCTTCTCCCTTGCGTTGCCATCTTTGATGGACCGCAAGGGCCTAAGATCTAGTTGCCTTGTATCCAACCAAATTGCCATGAGAATTAGGAAGCCTGGATAGCGTAGTGGTCTGCGCATTGGTCCGGCAAACCAAAGGTCCGTGGTTCGATTCCCGGTCGAGGCCGAATTTTTCTCATAACAATTTCTTCACTGTAATTCATGTTGTTGATAAGTCACCCCGAACCAAATACCCTTGTGGTGCCTTGAAGGGTAACGAGTAGATGTAGATGCAGAATTCTACATTCGTTTGGCTACCAAGCCGAGATTTATTCGACGGAAATGGCTCAAATACGTAGAAAATTGGGATAGTGTATAAGAAGATTACACACAAATGTTGTGTAAACAAAACCATATGGGATGCAGCAACTAGTTCGGCACGCGCACCGTAAATTAGTCTCCTAAACTCGCATGGTGATTGGCCCGGCCGTGTCCCAAGGCGCGAGCGCTGGCACCTTCCATTGGTTCATTTCAGGTGGGGGAGATGGTGAGGGAGGGAGGTACGTAGTCATGGCAACGGATCGATGTGAAATTAGGTTGAAGGGAGAAAGAAGATGCTGCACTCATTCCCTAAGAGAGAGAGAGTTCTCTTACACGAGAAGTGTTCGCTTAAGGGGTGAGGGTCGCGGAACGATCTGACAGGGGACCACATCCGATCACATTCATGGCAACTCGCAAATTTCCTCGCCTCAGATTGGGCGTGTGTTTTACTTTGAGTAGCGCCAACATTTAAGGGGGCTGTGTACACCAAGATTGCTGTTGCGTAACAACAATCAAGGTGTATTCGCTATTGCGCAATTACGATAACCCTTCCCATTCCTTTACCCTTTCTCTCACTACGTACCCGTCCCGATGATCATGAAATGATGTTAAGGTCCCGGTGTAAAATGATGAAACATGATTTTAGCACTATTCGGCAGATTTAGAAATATGCATTGGGGGCATATGAATTAATCGGTTACACTGTTTGTCAACTAACCTACTTCAAAGTCTCAACGCAGCCATTATGGTTTCGTCTATCGCGGGAAAAATGACAACTTAAACCTTTCTGTTTAACACTCTATTTCCCCCATTTTATTCTCTTATTCTGATCTATCGTAGTATGATGGAGTTCATAAGACATTGATAACTTCTTGTGAAAATAATTTGGTTTTCAATTTTCATAAAAGATCGAGGTTAATTTTCTGTCGGTCGTTTTCGACGGTCTGAAAGCGATTCCCATCCAAGTTGTTGCAAGAGTTAAGTACCTAACACTAACGACACATTCATGACGGACTTTCACGTATCTTGCTGATCTTCTCTGCTCGCGTTCTAACTCGTTGTTTTCCAGCCTACATCATATGGATCCCGAACACTGGTAGCGTAATCTAAGTGGGTATCTATGACGAGAGAAGTTACATATTTCTCTAACTTTATTGTCGCACTTTACATCTACATCTACGTACTACCCTGCGAGCCACCATGAGGGTGTGTGGCAGGGGGTGAAGATCATCAAACATGCACTATTGACATGCAACTAGGATATTTAAGGGAGACATGCTACAGAACAGGGTCACATGCAGCTAGATGGTTAGTGTCTACATAATATGAAAGGGATTATTGGTTGTTATTACATGCATCATTCACTACAGACTACTCTTACTACATTTCATCCACCTTTACTACGCTGCCTATTGTTCTCTCTTATGGTACGCGGGAAAATGACATTTTAAATCTATCGGTACGACAATCTATCTCTCTAATCTTGTTAATCTGATCAAATCTAGCATAATACGCAGGGGTTCTTAATATATATATATATATATATATATATATCTAACGACATCTATGAACAAAGTAAGTACTCTTTTCACAAATCCCAATTTACGACTATCTTCAACAATCACCACCCCGGTCTGATGATCATCACCATCAGACCGAGGGGGTAGGTTTTTTCACCCGCGGGGTGACCCGAAACACCTGCTGTTTTGTATACACGATGCAGTTAAAATAGATTATAGGGAGAGGATAATTCTCCAACAACTGAATAAGGATAATTCTCCAACTTACCAGAATCAGGGAGCCATCTAAAGTGCAGATGGAACAAAAGCAAAGAATCCTAAAGGTGTTCGGCAGGGATGTAGTCTATCCCCAATAATGTTCAATTTGTTCATGGAGCAGGCAATGAACTAATTTTTAAAAACTTACAAGAATGTGTGAAAAGTAAATGGTAAACTCAATACAACCATCCGATTTGCAGAAAAAACATTACTTTCAGCAAACAGTGACAATCAGCTACAAGATGAATTACACGTAATGAACCGAATTTTTTAACATACGTGGGACATGAAAATTAATAAGAAAAAAACCAAAATAAAGAAATGGACAAGAGATGGACTACATGAAGCAGTGGCCTTACTGGAAGTAGAGAAGCTTAAGCAAGTCACTAATTTTAAATATCTTGGTACCTGTATAACATCTGATGGAAGATTCTCAGTGGATGTCAAGCGGGATAGCACAAGCAAAACCAGCTTTTATCAATAAGAAAACTCTCTTGACTTCAAAAAACGTCTCAACATAAGCAAGTAAAGAATTTGTGAAACGCTGCGTATGGAAGCTCAGTAGAGTAAATTTGTTTACGCAGGCCTCTGGATAAGGAGTAACATTTACAATTAGTGTCGTCAATAATCAATTTTTGTTTACTATATGACTTCCGACTACAGAAGAAACGTGAATTTGTCGGAAATCAGGTGATCGCCTTGACGCCATTGACGTATATTTCTAAAAATCATCACACTCATTGCACATGGAATTCCTTAATCTCCACGCAGGATCACCAAAATTTTGAACATTGTGTATTATAATGCTACTGTGGACATTCTTCTGAACCCTTGAAACGCGTTTTCCACTGAGCTATAGGCTATTTCTAGCGCCCTGCCATGCTGAGCCATAAGAGAGTCACTGACAAAATTTGAGGTGAGAGTTTGTTTTGTCATTTTCAACCTTGAGGATTTAAAAAAACTAAGTTTTATATGCCAAATACATCTACATAATACCCTACGAGCCGCCGCATGGGCGTGTGGCAGGGGGTGTTAGGTCACCAGCCGCGTAAAGACGCGCAGGCCTCGATTGCCTCAAGAGGCCTAGTGCCAGGATTGAAGTTTTTGGGAGATGAAACAGGGACATGTATTATAGGAGTGTATGTAGTGAAGCTCAATTTTTAAACACCAGTCCTGAATTTCTCAAGCAACCTAAGCTTAGCGTGTAGCCTCCTAGTCTCTAGGGGCTCCCACCTTAATCCCTCTAAAAGTTGTGAGACACTATAATTACGCTCCTGGCAGTTTTTAACGAAGTGCGCGGCTTTCCTTTGTATTTTTATATTTTTTTTGGTTAAATCTTTATGACCAGGGTCCATAATGCTCACGGCGTAGGTATTCAAGGTGTGGCCTTACCAGAGCGAAGTAGCATCTCTCTTTGACTATTAATCCGAGGACCTTCCTATTTTACGTTTAACAAAACCTAGTTTTTTTAATGCTGTGCCACATATATAGATGACGTTAGATATATAGATGACGTTAGATATATATTGAGAACCCCTGCGTATTATGCTAGGTTTGATCATATTAACAAGATTAGAGAGATAGATTGTCGTACCGATGGATAACAATGTCATTTTTCCCTCGTACTATAAGAGAGTACAAGAGGCAGCGTAGCAAAGGGATAGGTAGATGAAATATAGTTAGAGTAGTCTGTAGTGCATGATGCATGTAATAACAACCAATAATCCCTTCCTTATTATGTAGATACTAACCATGTGACCCTATTATCTAGCATGCCTTCATGGAATATCCTAGTTGCATGTCAATAGTGCATGTTTGGTGATCTTCACCCCCTGCCACACACCCTCGTGTTGGCTCGCAGGGTATCACGTAGATGTAGATGTAGATATGTTTTGTATGTGTAATTCCCCACGATATATCAGATAACAGTAACTACACATCTTTCTCCCAGAGAATCTTATTACTTTTGTTCCCTTATGATGTATTTTTACTCCACACTGACATTCTAAGCATCAACTAAAGCTTTTAATTTCGACGACAGCCTAAAACGGGGCCCACCCAGTTGTTTTTGTTTTTTTGTTATATTTGTATTTGATTTGTGTGGAATAAACATATTTTGACTGACTCGAGAGGACGGCTGCAGTGTAAGCGGCCGAAACGTTGGTCATGGATCTTCCAACCCGGATAGAATCCCGAGAAGCCTTTCTGCACTCATGTCATGATGGTAGCTTCCCACAGGAAGTCCTTAATGCTACCTAAAGCTCATTGTTGTTTTTTTTAAATTCATGTTTGTATGTCTAAAATTGAGCGATAAATTATCAATCCACTAATTCATGTCGCGGTAGAGTTGAATGAAAAGTGAGTCGTCAAATGTCGATGCGGTTATGCATCCTACGGAGTCATTACCGGGGAGCGCATAGATAAGTGAGTGGGCGGCCGAGAGTGGAGGCACAGGAAGGGTTATGACTCCTGATGGGGGCAAATCGAGGGGGAGGGTTGTTTGCCAGGGTCTGCTTCGTGTCTCAGGAGGTCGGGAGAGGAGAGAGGAGATGAGATTAAGAGGGGGGAGGGGTTGGGCGTACAGGGAAGTTGTTTCGGACACAGTAGGGGGTTGGTTGTTGGCGGGGGGAGGGGTCCAGGATCTGCCGCGAGGGTTTTATTCGTAATTAGGGAAGTCCTTTGTCCAACCAACCCTCCTCGAGTCAGGAGGAAGGCGCAGAGTCATTCCAGAGCTTCCCCCTCTCCCGCTTCGCGTGCGCACTCGCCTCACGCTGAGTCGGACAAAAGACGATCGCCCGCGGTCGCTTTGCTCACCATCTACTGGTCCTGCTTCTACCCCTCCCCAAGTGCTTTCCTCCCCGTTTCATGAATCCAATGCCACCCCGCTTCCATCACTCACAATTCTCTTCTGTCTTTCCATATCTCGGCTTCCACACCCCCGTAGAGACACCAGGGGGTGGTCGGGAAACTGATTCACAGCTCGAAATATAGTGGTATCGAAACATTGTGGCAGTGGAGGAGAATTTCTTTTTCCGTGGAAAACACTAGCAATTCTCTTTAATCGTTCCGTATTTCGGCCTCCACACCCCCGCAGAGACATCAGAGAATGGTATGGTCCACAGTCAAAATATAGTGGCACTAGATCATGGTGGCACTCACGGAAAAGGTCTTTGTCAGTGGAAAGCACCAATTCTTCTCTTTTATCTTTCCATATTTCGGCCTCCTCACCTCCGCAGAGACACCAGAGCATATTTGGGGAACTGCCTGATTCACAGCTCAAAATAGAGTGTTACCGAAACATGGTGGAAGTCACGTAGAATGTTCTATTCAGTGGAAAATACCATTCTCTGCGAAATAGCTCCGTGGGGGAATATGGAGATATCCGCGTCCGACTAAAGCCCGTTTGACACGGTCCAATATATTGGCCAATAAATTGGCACAATTATTCGGCCCAATATCGGGTGGAATATTGGGCGATAGGTTCCGCATTAAGAAGCATCAATATTGGGACCAATATTGGCAAAAGTAATTCTCCAAAATCCCGCATGAGCACGCCACATAACTAAATAGAAAGAAAGAACATCTCGAAGCGCTGCGCTGTTATTTTACAGACGTTATAGACCGAGACAGAATAGGACATTGAAAGTATAATTTTCTGTTATAAGCGTTAGTATCGTCTTCGACTCAATTACTCGCTTCATTGCTTCAGCACGTACAATTTTATTCTTGTACCGAGGCGATCTTACATTATACATTAAGCATTCATGCGTTTTATACTGTTCAATTATAAAAGAAACTTCTTTTTTCGCCCACATTTTTTCCTCCTTATTTGACCAAATAACCTTCTCACCACTTGATTCCGGCTCCAATGAACTTTTTTCCCAAACACCCGGATGTTTTGCTAAGAGCTTCTTGTATTTGCCGCTAGGACACGACAAAGCTAACTTCTGATTGGAGATTGGCCAGCAGAAAATAGAACTTGCTCTAAGTGCCAATATTGGGTGAGAAATTGTCCGGGAGATTGTGGTATTGAAATCGGGCCGGAAATTGGGGTGTCAAGCGTGCCACAATCCAATATCCAATGGATTGGCCAATATATTGGACCGTGTGAAACGGGCTTGAGTGTTCCAAAGGCAGGAAACCTTAAACAGTATTCCTTCAACGATTCGCGAACAAACTGTGTGGTGCTTAAAGTTCATGATAAAATTAAAGAAACTGTCACAATCACAGTAGTTCATTAGTAACAACTCCCGATCGCTTTCAACCCATTTATGTCATTATTCCCTTGCGTGGTACCTCCGGGTACATCCGTACTATTTAGTTGGTATCAAAAATTTAACAATGTGTTGTTTGTGTTTTTGCTATATTTTTTCGCAGTGTTGTGCTTTTTGCTGCAGAAAAATGGATAGTCAGGAGGAAAGAGGAAATATCTAGTGGGTTTTGAACTGTGGGAAGAATGAAAAGATAAAAATGGAGTGATAAAATAAGAAACAAGGAAGTACCAGCAAGAATAAATGAGAAAAGAAACATTTTAAGAAAAATAGGATATGGGAAGGCAAACTGGATGGGGCATGTGCTTGGGAAAGTTTGCCTATTGGAAGTGGAGAACGAGTGAGATGTCCAGATCGTTGAAAAATGACGCTTAGTTGTAGAAAGTAAACTGAACTGAAAGTAAACCCGTTTTTATATTGTGTAAGTTGTTATATTAACACCATTTAAAAGCCCGTTAATTTTGTTATGCGGGATAAGAAGTTTGGAAAAGTGGAGACCTAACGACTGAATTTGCGTTCTGGTGTTTAAATGAAGACGTGGCATAAAAGCAATGAGGAAAAGAATGTTTGTGGTATAACTCAAAAATGCTTGCTGAATTATGATGACGGAAGATGTATATTGGGAAACTGTTTCAATTAGACAATTAGCAATCAAATTATTCAAAAGGGAAGAGTTAATGATAAGGGGAAAAGAAAGCGAACCTTTATTTGAGAGTAAAATACAAACGCGGGCCCAACTGCCATGTAAGGTAGCAGCTAGTAATATTTATTACGACCTAGGTTTCGCTTGTCACAGAATAGTTAACACCTATTTATGTTGAAAAAAACAAAACTCAGGTCTTAATTCATTTTACACTCGTGGAATTTGCTCTATGTTTCTGATTTATCTGTTCTCTGGTTAGGGCGAATAAACCACTAAAATTAGAGAGCTAGATTGTAGAACCGATAGGTATAAAATGTCGTTTTTTCCGCGTACCATTCGGGACCATAACAGCTGTGATCGTCGTCATGAATAGTTCGAATAGTGGCAATAGCTAGACTGTAGATCTCTCTCTTTATATTATCTACGTTCTTATTTATGCATGATGTAAATATTGATGTTCTTATTTATGCATGATATTTTGAATCTGTAGTAGTAGTTTTTGTATCCCTTGCATGTTGGAACGATTGACGATAGAATGTTCCTTGGTTAGTAGATTGTTAATTGGCGCGTTGCATGTGAGGTACGCTGGTTTCAATGTAGTTTCGGTGTTCTGCTGTATAATTCACGCATGCCTGGTGTGGAAGCACCCCCTGCCACACACCCTTTGGGTGGCTTGCATGGTATGACGTAGATGTAGATGAATACAAAACCTCCACAAGAACAACACCGAGGCGATCCTGTCGAAAGATCATCGTCCCATCTTTTAAGAGTCGCTCTACATTTAACAGTGAAGATATAACACTAAGTTTACCGATAGGTCTCAGATCGATCTGAACTCGGATCGATCCGAAAATTCCAAGTGGGCCGACTCCGATCGCCTGGTTTACCAACGCGAACTGAAAATGTCGATAGTGAACAACCGAATCTATCAGTTGAAGCACGATTGACCCGGTGTGTAAACAAGTGCAGAGTTGGAAGTTATCAGTCGCATTCCGAGTGAACAAAATTTCCCAATTATAGATAGAATTGCGAAGTCCTACGATATCATCAATCGCCATTACTGCACTCTTGTTCTCAAGTGGTTACAACTCACGCTTTGAATAATAACGATTAAATTTTGTTTCACAATGACAACAAAAAGAATAACGAGGAGCGCCTCAGACCCGCTGTTTCAGAACGATCCGAAATCTCAGACTGGCTCAGTTCGTTCCCACTAGCTCGCTGCGTTTACCATACCGAGCCGATCCGGTCAGATCGATCTGAGTTCGATTGGTAAACGTAGTGATATATCGCACCCAACGGGATCGCAAGAAAAACGAGCCGTGTTGCATGACCTCGAGGAGGATGTGTTACGACGACCAAGGGTGGCAGACTTCCGCAGAGGAGAAGGGGGACAAATAAATGCGCTTTGCGCGCAGATCGCGGGGAACCAATTAGCGCGGACAATCGCACGGCGCGTGACGTTCGATTTCTTTGCGCCGCGCGCTTTTCTTCTGTCGCTCCCGAGCGCCCTCCTGCGACGCGTGGGAAACGCTGAGGGACAAGTGTTATGAGAATCAGACGCGAGGACAGACAGCAGCGTGGCACAGACTTGGGCGCGTGCGTGTCCCAGACATCCCGCTGTGAAGACGCATTCGCGTAATGGGGGAACGAGGCCGCGACGACTGGAAAGAAAAAAAACCCTCATGGCGTTTCTCATGTTTGCATCGCATATCCCCTCCGCGGGAGTGAAAGAAAACTCATCTGCATTTTACCACCCGCGTCTCGACGAGTGCAGCCGCTTAAGAGTCAATTGATTTCCTATTTCTATTGATTGCATGAATAATGCCAGCGATACGATTGATGTGCCGACAGAATCACTCATCTCCATTGTGTCTTCGCGCACACCTAATTTCGTTACCCAAAGATCCCTTAGGCTTGATGAATATTCTCTAATCTGTGTGGTTGCTTGCAATATATTGAACAGTATAAAAGAATGAGTAATGTACGTACAAAGAATTTAAATATAAGCTGATTTTGCGGTTTTTCTTCACTCAGGGCATGGGTGTTAACATGTGTCGTATTCACGAGTTAATTGCTAAGGAGGAACTTTCATTTTGGACGTGCCCGATAACCTGCCACGGTTTTAACATTAATTAAAAAAATAATACTTTTATTATCAAATGGAGTAAAATATTTATTGGTCATCGATCATTTAACGAAGATACACTAGTGTAAAAAAGATGAATTTTACTGATGAAATACATTGCCTTTTTGGCAGTCCGATGGCAATGATTCATATAGCTTTATTGATCACAATTTCCACCCGAATGGTATTGTTTAATAATTAGTACCACATGTTTTATATTTTTAGGCATCTAATATATTTAACCAGTTTTCAGCAATAATAATACACGAGTATTTAGTCTTGAATAACAGACTTCCTGTTTTTGTCGGAGCATATAGCCGACATCTTTTGATGAATGTGGCAACGTTTCCAAGGGAAACTTCTGCTGTTTATGTTGTTTACCAAATCTATTTCTAAATGTCTATCACAATTAGGCATTTAATACACATTGTTAAATGCTTTAAGCCACAAGAAAACTATACCCTTCCCTTGGTATGCTAAAAAATCATGATATCAAATCCTTCCGAAATAGCAATGGAGGATAGTGCCAGTACATGAATATATATTTTGGATTCCTAAATTGCCTAAATTTCCACTTTTAGTTCACCCAGTCCTTGGCGCTTCTTCGATTAGACTCTTTTCTGTTGTTATTGTAAATAGACGTAGCTGATTGTTGCTAAATATTCAATAACGATCAAGGAGATCTGAATTACTTGATGTTTTGAATAATATCTTGCTATTTTTATTATCTAAAATTTACTTTTTAAATGCTAGAGAGGAAATATCTATTACAGGAATTGTGTAAAAGGTTTATAAAACGCTCGTCGTGTGCCGATTACGATGTTTGCCATAATCCGATTATAATTGGAATGCATTAAGCATGTTTTGCCTAAAAAAAGAATTCAGAATGTCTTGTTTGAACAGAGCTTGCATCGTACCAGGCTGCAAAACAGGGTATGCCTCTACGAGGACCCAAAATAGGAGACGCGGATTGAAAAATGAGAGTCCGTTCGAGGCGGCGGTAGGTGCATTCCTTTTTACCTACACTGCAATGATGGCCATTGGGAATACTCATGAAGTCACCTCGCATTATTATTAAATTTCCGTATAGCGATATTTACGAAGTGTTAAGAAGTTAATTGTGCATTTGTGTAATTAAATTTGGAGAGGAATAAAATATATCTGTAGACTGGAAGATACTTAACATGTGTATAATTACATCCCGCGTGTAGTACTACATTTTTTATCCACTGCCCACTGCATTATGATTCATTGTAAGTAAAACCAATGTATATGCATTGTAAAATCGGAAAGACGTGTTTATTTACAATCTGTCGACTGTATTTACATTTGAACTTCCGTCTTTCATCATTAGGCGGAACCACTTTCCAAAAAGTTGTTTGTTTACTGGAATTCTAGACAACGCTTTTTGGCAACGAGATCCCAATCCATAATATATATTCATGTGCCAGTATTTACAATTCATGGTATTTACATTTGAACTTTCGTATTTCATCACTAGGCGGCACCATATTCCAAAAAGTTGTTTCTTTACAGAATTCTAGACAACAGTTTTTGGCGACGAGAAAACAATCCATAATATATAGTCATGATACAATTACTGGTTTCCGTAACGAATTACGGCAGTTTGAGCGAGATAATTCCCTAATCATAATAGTGACCATATTCCAATTATATGTTTTGATTTCAGCAGCTGTAGAGCACACGAATTAAATATTACATTATCAATGGTGCAATAATATAGTTTTATTAGACTGAAATTTTAAGTCATCAGATGAAAATATCAAAATAAGTCTTAAACATGACTTATTTTTTCGCGCAGTACGTTTTTGACTCCTTCAAAACGGAAGGTTTGTTTGTGATCCCGAATGGACGTGTATGAAAGGAGTGTGCTTCGTTGGTTTGGCCATGTTGAGAGAATGGATGAGAGTCGAATAACGAAACAGATATATGAGAGTAGAATGAATGGTGTGAGAGGTAGAGGTAGGCCCAGAAAGTTGTGGTTGAGGATATTCTTAGGGAGGAGGAATATTAGGAGTCTTAAAAACAGGAGGACGTGAATGAAACATTGTATGGGGGAGCAAACAATGGTGTGAGAGGTAGAGGTAGGCCGAGAAAGTTGTGGTTACATGTGGTTGAGGAAATTCTTAGGAGGAGGAATATTAGGAATCTTATAAACAGGGGGGCGTGTATGAAACAGTTTATGGGGGTAAATGAGGCAAAAGAGGTTTGCAAGGATAGGTCTGTATGGAGGAAATTATTGAAGCAGAGTTAGGTGTGCAATTATGTATGAATGAGTGAAACATTTTGACTGTGCCTACCCCGGAAGGGAACGGCGTGATGGGTATGTATGGGTATAAAGAATTTACTGCGGCGGCAATATGAATAATTTTCAACAATATTAGAGATAACATACTAACTACACAGTGTTAATATTTTGACATCATCTAAGCGTTAGAAATTCCTCATTTTTTTAAGTAAGCTCTCTCTGGAATGCATATACCATGTGAAAGGGCAGGTATTTTAGTCAAATATCTCAAAAAGTAGTTCGGTAAGGGTTGACTTTTGTTGTCATTGGAAGGGTGTGATGCTTTTCTTCAAAATGAGACCAAATTCATTGATTTCTATGAGACATGATAATTCGTTCTAACTACCTTAAAAGCTTAGGTATAACGCTTTGTACTCGAAGACTTCAAAGAGGCGCCAAGGCACGATTGGTGATTTTCGAATCCATTATTTGGTCTCCAATCTGGAGAATACGAATTGAAAAGACTTTTTCACGCTGTTATGATATTATAGTGTGGAGCGTATCACTCTATCACCACATTTACCAATCGAACTCAGATCTATGTGAACTCGGACCGATCTGAACATTCTAAGCCATCCGACTCCGATCACCTGGTTTACCAATGCGAAATCGTTTGAAATACCGATTTCAAATCTCAGACTCGCTGAGAAAGCGAGCCGAGTTAGCCCGCTTCTCATATCGATCCCACTAGCCCGTTGCGTTTACCATATCGAGCTGAACCGGCCAAATCGATCTGATTTCGATTGGTAAACGTAGTGTATGGAGCGGAAGTATGGACCATTGGAGAAGCTGACAAAAAAAGACTGGAAGGATTCGAAATCTGGCGCAGGAGGATGATTCTGGAGATAAAATGGACGGATAAAATAAGAAATGAGGAAGTTTACTGAAGAGTAGAAGGATCGTATGGAACACCATACAAAAAAGAAGAACCAGATGGATTGGACACACCCTGAGACACATCGGGTTGGTGAGGAACATAATTGAAGGTAAAATAGAGGGAAAAATCCCCAGAGGAGACCCAGGAATAAGTTCATGGACCAAATAAAGAGGAAAGTATATAGGAAGAGATACAAGGAGGTAAGGGAACTATCATTAGATAGGGATGAGTGGAGGGCTGCAGTCAACCAATCATAGGATTCAACGACCAATGAATGAATCAATTGTCTATTAGGCGTCATACGCATTATTCTAATATAAAAAATAATATTTCCATCCGTCCTTCCCCCTCTTTCTGTAACTTTTTCCGAGTAGTCTAACATGCCTGAGCTTGCAAGGGAGCATTATCTCTACTCAAGGGTGTTGTAATTAATCCATGCTCCCAATAACATTCTAAGATGCGTGATCTCTCACGTTGTCACCATATTGGGATGGCTCGCATTAAATTTAATCACATAATAAAAATTTCAACATGCCTTTCCTCATTAATCCATACTTCCAATAACATTCTAAGGCGCTTGATCTCTCAAGTTGTCCTCATATTGGGATGGCTCGCATTCAATTTAATAACATAATAAAAAATTCAAACAGCCTTTCCTCATTATTTGCGATTTTTTTAAATTCACACATCTTCTCTGAACTCGATCTAAGTTTTTTCATGCGATTTCGCCGAGCTCCAAGCAGTTTCAGATGGAATATCATCATCGAATTTCATTTTAGTCACCCACCACCAGTTGCATCATTTCATGTTTTTCCATATTTCATTTCCATTGATATTTCATAACGTTAATATTAATCAATAATAATAAATTACAATGACCACAATGCGTTCAAAGAATTGGAAGAAATACACTGTCACCAAAATTATTTATACGAATATTTTTCTACCCATAAAATAAATGAAAACGAAGAGGAATACTCTCAAGTCACGTACAAAATCACTTTGATGGTGCGATAGACTGGCCAATCGCACCAAAAAAAAGTGCGTCGGCCGGGAATCGAACCCGGATCAACTGCTTGGAAGGCAACTATGCTGACCATTACACCACCGACGCGCATTTTCTGAGGGCGGAATTTGATAAATTCACTTTAAGGACTTAATTTAATTAAAGTTAATTGAACTGGTTAATTAGTTTCTTGAGCTCACAATGACGGCTCGACGCATATCCAACCAACTTAAATCAAAATTCACGAAAAGAGTACGGAATGGCCGCCTTGGAATTAAGTGCAAGCCACTTAACTGTTCATTCGAATACCTACTGTGAGCATATCATAACTTGGTCGATCACGGCGACCGAGGGGTTATTTTTACGTAGGATTATATCATAACATGGAAAAAGGCTAGAACAAATGCCATCCTTCAGATACTTTGGAAGTTTTATATCATGGAATGGAAGCATTACTCAGGAAATAAGAAGTAGAATATCAGGGTGAAAGGCAGCTATCAGTTAAGTCAGTCAACTATTTACGTCCAGCCAAGGAAATAAACATAGGCTGAAGGAAAAGATTTGCTAAATATTTTAATTTGAGTGTTTAAATTTATGGAGCAGAAACATGGACAGTCCAGAGGAAAGAGGAGAAATATCTAGAGGGTTTTAAAATGTGGCTATGGAGAAGAATGGAAAGATTAAAATGGAGTGAGAAAGGGAGAAACGAGAAAAGCTAGCAAGATTGAATGAGAAAATGAATACTTTAAGATCAATAAGGAAGAGGTAGGCGAACTGTAAAGGACACGTCCTGAGGAAAGATTTCCCGCCGAAAAGAATATTAAAAGGAAAGATGGATGGAAAGAGAGGGAGAGGAAGAAGAGGAAATAATGTCATTATGAATGGAAGGAGTTACGAAGAAGGGATGCAGCACAGGATAGACGAGCATGGAGGGAGCGGTTTAATTGAAACATGTGTGAGGATAGATTCACCTTATGTTAGACGAAGTAGTTTGTATTAGTTCACAACTATTTTTTTTAAAGTCACTCACCGAAATACTTTGTTCGGACTCGAATGGAAATTTTCGGCTGTGAAGTCATTTTCACCACGCGGCGTGAAAAAAATAAGGCAGGTGAAAGGCTAATGTGTGCATATTTCGTTAATTATCGAGTGTTATTGTCAAATGAAACAATATTTTTTGCCATTATTTGATACAATATTAACTTCAAGCATCTTACAGCAGCCGAAATACAGAAAAATTTGGAATAGAGTTTCTAATATGACCCGGAAATAAAATCTCGCAGAAATCATGTTAACCAGATTTTCCAAAGCGGAGTGTAACAATGAAGAAGTACGATTGGCAAAGGAAGACGTGACGTGTTTCCGTCGTACCTAAGCAGAACTGAAGTTCTCTGTTTAGAATAAATTCTGAAGATTCGGGCGATACTTAGTGGAACTGAAACATCACTGGTAAACAAAAAAATTAGGAAATTCCACTATTATGATATTTATGAAGACCTAGGTTTCACATGTTACAGCATCTTTAGCACCTGAAACAAACGAAGTCTACGTCATAATAAGTATTAATATTGTGGAACTGGCTCTAGTTGTATGAGATATCAGTTCTCTATCTAGGCCGAATACAAAACTTTCACATGAATGACACCGAGGCAATCCCATCGAAAGATCGTGGTACCATATTTCATGAGTCGCTCTTCATTTTAGCATGAAGATCATACACTACGTTTATCAATTGGTCTCAGATCGATCTGAACTCATAGAAGAAGAAGATATCACAACACCGGGTCAAGCGATGCAGCAGCTCGAGGATTATTTTCAAATTTCCCTCCACTGCGCGCAGAGCGAGAGCGCTTGCCGTGGGGGCCGGACAAGTGAACGGAGGACTCCATGCTGGGATTGGCTGACTGCACCATCGCCGTGCGGCGCTGGGGGCGAAGAGAATAACAAGAAAAAGCGACTCGCAGCCATGCCCGCCTATCCTAATAGCGCAGCGAAGATAGCGGAGGCGTCGGCGACCACGTGTTCGGATAAGAAGCAGCACTTCTCCCGGCACTCCAGTCAATTCGGAATGGAGAAGCAGTCGAAGTCGTATTTGAGTGGCGGTGGTGCGGGGAGCATAATGTACGAGGAGGTGGCGACCGACGACTCGACCGACTCGGTGGGCCGCTGTTGCGTCGGCGTCCCCGGGGATGGCCACCCGCCCCGGCATCTATCGTCGCACGTGGCAAGACGACGCTGAACTCATTGCGGCACCAGAGGGGAGTCAAGGCGGCCGCGAACAAGCGCGACGACGGCAAAATATTGGATCAGGCACGCATAGCTTGCGCACAGTGTCACCGTAGGACGGAGGCCTAACTGGGGATGAAGGGGAGGTGATACTGTGTGCTGTATTAGCTGCTCTATGCGAGCACCAGAGGTCTTCCGTGTCTCACAGCCAGCGCTGAGGCTCCCTCACTTCTTCGCGGAAAGTTTTAAAGGCCGCTCTACACGGTATATTTTATTGTATATACGAACGAATACAAAAACTCTACGGTGTACATAATTATGCTAAGTACAGCGGTAGATTCTATATAATTTATTCATTTTTTATTTGAAGAAATAAAACAACATACAGCAAATGTGCCATTTTCAGTGACCATGTAACGATACACAAACTTAAGGACAAATACAAGCAAATTTAACAATAGGATACAAGAAGAAATTTTATAAAAATAATAAACGAAAAAGGGGGAAACTAACTAGATGAGAGATACGAAAGAGAGAGGCCTATAAAGGATTTAGATGAAAGTGCAAATGGGTCGATGAGAGAAGGGAGGGAGGGAGTTCAATAGAGAGGAGAGGCGGAAGAAAAGAGGCCATATAGTGCTCGAAAGTCTGGGAATGGGGATATGGAAGTAAAGGGTAAGAACGGGTGGGGCGGGATGGAACTTTGAAATTGATAGAGGAGAGCAATTCAGGGCACTAAATGGCGGAATTTCGAATATTATAAATCAATTTTCTAATGTATTTATGGATAGATGTGTTAGAGACGCATGTAGTGAAAACGACGGTGTTTTGATTGGAAATGTAAACGTGCGAGTTCTTCTATATGCGGATGATGCTATTTTGATCTCAGACAGCCAAAAGGCATTACAGAAGCTCCAAGATAAGTTTTGTGAATCAACGGAGAGAATGGATTTGAAGGTAAATGCGTGCAAGATTAAAGTTGTAGTTTTTGATAAAGAGAATGGGGAGAATAACTGTATGATGAGGGCGAATGGTGAATTAATTGAACAAGTGGATGATCTCGTGTACTTAGGTAAGATGTATGCGAAAGATGGAAGAATAGATGAGGAGATAAAGAGACGTGCGAATGCTGGAAGGAAAGTGGTAGGTAGCATGTGGAGCATATCAAGGAATGAGTGTTTGCCTAAGGAAGCGAAAATTGCCGTGTACAAAAGTGTACTTCTCCCTTGCTATATGTTAGTGAAACATGGGTATGCCAGGATAGACATAAGAGTAGACTAAACGCCGTGGGTATGAGTTATCTGAGGAGTATTTGCGGCAAAAGTAGGATGGATAGGGTCAGGAATGAGTGGGTCATGAATGAATGTGGGTTAAATGCTCCAGTACTAGACGTGTATGAAAGGAGTGTGCTTCGTTGGTTTGGCCATGTTGAGAGAATGGATGAGAGTAGAATAACGAAACAATATGAGAGTAGAATGAATGGTGTGAGAGGTAGAGGTAGGCCGAGAAAGTTGTGGTTGAATGTGGTAGAGGAAATTCTTAGGAGGAGGAATATTAGGAGCCTTAAAAACAGGAGGGCGTGTATGAAACAATGTGTGGGGGTAAATGAGGCTAAAGAGGTTTGCAAGGATAGGTCAGTATGGAGGAAATTATTGAAGCAGAGTTAGGTGTACAATTATGTATCAACGAGTGAAACATTTTGACTGTGCCTACCCCGGAAGGGAACGGCGTGATGGGTATGTATGTATGTATCTAATTTTCAGTCTGCCGTGAGCCTCTGGCTGGGGAGATTAGTGATGGAGAGATAGGAGAGGGTAGGCTTGGTGTACATATTACGACACTGTGGTAATCTATTCTTAACTATTTCATCAAAAAGCTTGTGGGATTGTTTGAATGACTGAACGGAAAATAAAACCTGCTCTTGTTTGATTCAGACAATCATCCATCTTCGCATTTGCTTGAAAAATGTAGAGTACATTCCAGTGTACACGCCAGTACACAAAAATGTACATTCTGAACAGTAAATGAATGCATACTGTGGCGTCGTGCGGCGGAGTCCGCACGTCGTTTGTTCGTTTTCGTCTGCTTCTGCTACCCTCGTTCGTTTCGTCTGCTTAGTTGGTGGCTGGCTGACGGATTGCCAGGATATAAAAGGACGTGCAATGAAAGGAGGAGGGGCTCGTTTGTCTTTTCCATCTTTTTGTTTTGAAAGCTGGCATTGAGGAAGTGTGTGAAAAACGATTTGTGTTCGACTTTATTTTGTGCAGCAAGAATTTCTGCGAAGGTGGATTAAGAACTGTATTTTTGTCATTTAAAAAAAAAATATATTTTCCGTTTGAAAGCAACTTTCCCGAGTGTGTGTGTGTGTGCACTGTAATATTATTTTTTGACTATGTCCTTCAACTTCACGCTCAGCCGGCGTTAGTCCCAATTAACTCTAGTGTTTCTCGTTTTCTCTGTGTGTTCTTCCCCGGGACTTTAAAGTCAGTGTGGTGGAGTCACAATTCTACACACATAATTTTTAAAATGAGAATTAAGGGTCATAAATTCCTCATTGTTTAACTAAGGTCTCTCGGAAGTGCATACACATACCATTTCCCATTTAACATGTTTAGTATTTATTTGGCATTTATTCAGAACTTTGGAGAGGTGAGGGGCTGATATTTTGGTATATTTTGAAGGGTGAGATATTTTTCATTGAAATGAGACTGAATTCGTTGATTTCTTGGTTAAATGGCATCACGATCAAACTATCTTAAGACCGTTAAAGGCTCCGCAATATCACAAAACGTACCCTTCTGCAGGACAACCCTGAGGGTGGGAGGAATAAGTTGGTGGAGGGAGAAAGGGTGCGAATAAGAATCCTAGCTAGTGTTTTTTGGAAGGTCATACATGATCCACAGGGCAACTAAACGGTTTTTTTAAGAGAGAGATAAGATAAGAGAAAGTTTATTTACTCTGGGACCATATAATCCCATGGAGCACAAGTACATGGCATTTACATTTGTTTATATTTTAAGCTGCTGATAAGATTTACAAACAACGTAAAGTAATAAAGTAATAGCTACATAATGACATGCAGGAGACATAATATTAGAGGTTGGTATTGTCTCTGGAAAAATTATATAAAAAGATTAAAGGCATAACACTTACAATGCTTTGTATAAACATTTATCTGTAAGGGTTGAAAGGTGCAGAAACAGAACAAAGTGTATACAAAGCAAAGTTTCGGTACGCATAAAAAAAAGACAACTTTATGGCGTCTTCGCCTTCTCTTATCAATTTTCTTGAATCGATATCCTCGCGATGTCGGTATTATACATTATTTTGAATCATTGACAACACGCACGGCTTTAAAAAAACATTTGAAGACTTGGGGTGTTTCCCAAACTTACTAAAACTACAGCCCACAAAGCGGTACCCAACGCCCCCATACCATTATCTTCAAAATCAGAGCAAAAGTGACCAAATCTAGATGCTTGTAAAAATTATGCTAAAACAGAAAAGGTCAAAACGTTCAACTATCCAAGAGAGATACTTCAAGAAAATGGGTTATCAAAATCCGCCATAGACGAAAGGACACTCATAATAGAAAGAGCATATGGAATAACTAAAAATATTTATAATCAAAATTGCATATCCAGAAATGCAAAAATAAGGAATTGCCGCACGGCAATGAAACCAGAATATTTCTACGCATGCGAATGCCTAAGACTCAATTACAAATTAGAAAACTAAAAATATCAGAGAGAAGAATTATGAGGCCAATTTTTAATCCAATAAGTAACACAGAAGTATGGAAACAAAGGATTAATAGTGAAATTTATCAAGACAGAATAAATTATTGACACCATAAGGAAAAGAGGACTGACATTTTTGAACATTTATGCGGAATGGATACCAATAGGCTGACAAAACAGATCTTCGATTATCGTTGAGAAAAAATTAACAACAAGCTGAATCCGAGAAGTAAAAAATATTTACAAATTCACAACACTAAAGCAGAAGAAGCAGCAGAAAGAGATGTTTTCAGAAGGAAAGTGTTGGACGGAGCCCAGATATAGAAGAAGAAGCAGTAATATATCAGGTGTGAAGAGGTCTGAAATAAGATGAAGCAACATAAAAAGATGAAGGAATGTTGGAGGGAAAGAAAACAGCAAATGAGAAGGAAATGAAATTGGCACGCGGTCCCTAGTTGGCCAAAACGGAAGAAAAGGTCAGACAAGTACGATTGAGGAATAAGTCATAGATAAAACTTTGCACAGTTCCACTACTCTTTAATGCTGTCTTCCGGATTCGACGCCTATAGCGTCATTTTCAAGACAAACATAAGGAAAATAACAAATTCGAACCTTTTATATTCCAGTAACATTTTAAACTAGAGCAATAGGTGGTGGGGTTAGGTTAGAGAGAGTGGAATAAGGCTCAAGTACATCTACATCTACGTAATACCCTGCGAGCCACCACGAGGGTGTGTAGCAGGGGGTGAAGATCACCAAACATGCACTATTGCCATGGAAGTAGGATATTTAAAGGAGACATGTTAGAGAACAGGGCCACATGCAGCTAGATGGTTAGTATCTACATAATAAGAAAGGGATTATTGGTTGTTATTACATGCATCATGCACTACAGACTACTCTTACTACATTTCATCCACCTTTACTACGCTGCCTATTGTTCTCTCTTATGGTACGCGGGAAAAATGACATTTTAAATCTATCGGTACGAAAATCTATCTCTCTAATCTTGTTAATATGATCAAACGTAGCATAATACGTAGGGGTTCTTAATATATATCTAACGTCATCTGTGAACAAATCGGTTTCGAATTTACTTAAAAGGTTTAACCTAAATTTTAACCTGCGTTCTGATAGTAATTCCCATCCTAGTTCTTCTGTTAATAATAGTATTAATATTAATAATACTATTAATAGTATTAATAGTATTATTAATACTACCTGTCGCATGTATGGTACTGTTCGGTCAGGACCCTCCCTCCAGAGCCCTCCCTTGTTTCTATTCGCCCACCTAGTGTAAAATAGCGCCTACAGTGGGCGGAAATACCCTTAATATATTAGTATTTATAATTAATTATAATAAATAATTATTATTAATAATTAATATATTAGTATTATTATTAATAATACTATTAATAAAGTAATAGGGGGTCAGCTAGTATAATAGGATTGCATTTGCAATTTTCCCTGTTTGTCTTGAAATCGAGGCTACAGACGTTGAAACCGGTAGACAGCATAATAACATAGTGGAACTGTACAACGGTTTTTTATGAGTTCTTCCTTCTCATTGTTCCACAACGTAACGCCACAATCAATTGATTGAATTACGATTGATTTAATGTAAATTTCAAATCCAGTAGAAATATAATCAATTATCCCAGGAAATGCAGGATGCATGTATGGTACTGTTCGGTCAGGACCCTCCCTCCAGAGCCCTCCCCTGTTTCTATTCGCCCACCTAGTGTAAAATAGCGCCTACAGTGGGCGGAAATACCCTTTATGAAAACCACTGGTCTATACTTCTGAGGAAATTTCACCGCGTTGCGGCAAATCCACGCGGAGCAGGCCGCCGAGGCGCGAGCGAAAAATCAACTTTACACCCGGGCATCGCGAACGAATTTATTCGATTTTACACATTCGCTTTCTTAACAAAGGACTTTAAACGCAGGTTTTTATTTTCGAGAGAAGGAACGGAAATATTGGAGAAAGGACGAGATTTTGAACGCATTTAATTTGATTCTAATCTTGAAAAACGTTTTCCTTGATATATCTAATATTTTGAGGAGTTGTCGCTATTGCGGAGGGATTAATTTTGTTTAATCACAAATGTACCGTTACGTAGGCTGATTGATTGGTAGCTCTTTCCCATCATTTGACTTGGAATTCATTTACCGACAAAGACCGTAAACTTCATATCTAATTATATTTTTAAATGAAGCAATGAGAATAATCAAAACCTTTGTCTTTGTTAGGATAGTTTGGACTTTGGGCTAAATAAATGAAAAATTTAAGCAACTTTTTCTCAAGCAAGGATTGCCGGCATTCAGCTTTTGCCACGTCGCACCTACTAGGTTTTCGGGCATACTCGTTGGCCCGAAAATGAAAAGTGATTTTCCTTGAAATTCCGCGTAGATTCTCTCAAATTTTGGGCGCGTTTTGCAAGGCATTTTATTTTATCTGATCTCAACCATAGCTTAGAGGCTCAAATATGACCAAATTTCCGAAAAAAAAGAGTCCAGTCTTCAGTATTTTTCAAAAAATCTTTCAAGCTGAGTCGATGGCGAAGATGAGTAAGGATTTTGATGGCATAGAAGGCACTCTGAATAGTTAATGGGATATTTTTATTTTTCGTGCGTTAGTTTTAAATGACGTATTTTACATATTCGTGCCATGGCGACACAAAAGGGGAGAAACTGTTTCTTACAAAATTTCACATTAAGAAGTGTTTATCGGCGGTGCGCTAGATTCTACTTCGGATGGGTAACGTGGAACCTGCTCGTGCGAACTACTGGCCTGGTTTGCTGAGGCCACTTGGGGGAAGCGCATGGATACGGACGGCTGTATTCACCTCGTACCACCCTGTATACATAGCGGGATGAGAGTGATTTTGTGATCGCTGACCATCCTTTACGACTGTACCGACTAACATATTCCGCAATGAAATAACTCCATATCGCAATCGAGAATATAGGTGATATCTTGTAAATAGGGTGTTCATGCATCATAAATTCACACAAACCAACTAGTTACCAATGGGAATGGCACGTGATGCATGCACCTATTTTGGAGCCATGGTGATTGTTGATGCGATATATCGCCTAAAGTTAGCGTATTGAAAGGGCGGCAAAGACGAATTGTGTCATTGATTTCTTGTACCTTTCCCAGAATTACGAATAAATATCGATGCTGTATCTACATCCACTTTTGAAGTAAAGTTTATTTCATGTTCCTTAGGTAAAAACAGAGAATCTTATTCCTCACTCCTTTTATCTCCTCTCTCTCCAACCTCCTACTCAGCGAAATAAACTGGACAACTAGGGATCTTCTGCATATTTACCTACTCTAAGATAGGTTTTGCACCGAGTGATCCTTGGAATAGGCAGTGCTTAAGTGTGAAAATTTTGCTTGGAAAAGGCAGTGCCAACGTGCCAAAGGGGCTAGTATCGGCTCGGGATGTAGCCCAAGTTCCGTCCGGTCGGAATGTACACACCAATTTTGGAGCCATGTCGATAATTGATGCGATAGATCGCCTAAAGTTGGCATATTGAAAGGGCGGCAAAGACGAATTGTATCATTGATCTCTTGTGCCTCTCCCAGGATTACTGGTAAATATCGATGCTGTTTCTTCATCCGCTTATGAAGTAAAGTTTATTTCCTCAGGAAAATGGAGGAGAATCTTATTCCTCTCTCCATTTATCTCCTCTCTCCAACCTCCTGGTAAGCGAAATAAACTGGCCACATAGGGATCATTTACACATTTACTCTGCACAGTGTGATCCTTGAAAAAGGCAGTGACAAAGAGTGAAAAATTTTCGAAGTAGGACGGAAGGCAGGCAAGGTTTCATACAAAATTTCACATAAAGTAGTAAATATGAATGGGTTTTGCTATTGATCCCGTTAAATAATTTTTACATTTTTTAAATAAATAAATTTTTAAAAATCAAGAAAATATTTCTCAAGCGGGGAATGCCGGCATTCAGTATTAGCCGCGTTGCACCAAGATCCGAGATGGCAGAGTAATTTCCCTAGAAATTTCGCGTAGATTCTCTCAAATGTTTGGTGCATTGGCAGGCATTAAATTTTATTTGATCCCAACTATAACTTAGAGGCTCAAATATGACCAAATTTCCAAGAAAAAAGATTCCTGCCTGGATTATTTTCCAAAAAATCTTTCAAGTTGAGTCATTGGCGAAGAGAAGTGAGGATTTTTATGACATAGAAGGCACTCTGAATAGTTTATGTGATCCTTTAATTGTTCATACGTTAGTTTAAAATGCAGTTCTTTACATAGTCGTGCTATGGCATCACAAAAGGAGAGGCACTGTTTCACACAAAATTTTTCATTAAGTAGTGGGTATCGACGTTGCGCTGGGTTCTCCTTCGGGTGGGAAACATGAAACCTGCTCGAGCCAACTACTGGCCTGGTTTGCTGAGGAAGGTTTGAGGAAGCGCATGGATACGGACGGCTGTATTCACCTCGTACTACCCTGTGTATCAAGCGGGATGCGAGTGATTTTGTAATCCCTGACAATCCTTTACGGCTGTAGCGTCTAACGTACCGTATTCTGCAATGATATAACTCCATATTGCAATCAAGATATAGGTGGTATCTCCTAAATATGGTGTTCATACATCATTAAATCGCACAAACCCACAAGTTACCAATGGGGATGGCATCGGCTCGTGATGTATTAACCTATTTTGGAGCCACGTCGATTTTTGATGTGATAGATCGCCAAAAGTTGGCGTATTTAAAGGGCGGCAAAGACGAATTGTATCATTGATCACTTGTGACTCTCCGAGGATTACCAGGATATATTGTACGGTTTCATCGTCCACCTCAGAAGTAAAGTATATGTCATGTTCCTTAGGAAAAAAAGAGGAGAGTCCGATTCCTCACTCCGTTTATCTCCTCTCTTAAACCTCCTGCTCAGCGAAATAAACTGCCCACATGGGCAGCATCTACATATTGACGCTAAGATCGGCTTTGCTTGGTGTGATCCTTGAAAATGCAGTGCCAAAGTGTGAAAAATATGCAAAGTAGGACGGAGGGCAGGCGGTGTTTCATATAAAATTTCACATAAAGTGGTAAATATGAATGGGTTTTGCTAAAGATCCCGTAAAATGATTTATATACTGGGATGTTTTGAAAATAAATAAATTAAAAATCAAGCAACTGTTTCTCAAGCGGGGACTGCCGGAAATCAGCTTTTGCCGCGTTACACTTAGGTCCGAGAACGGTGGGTGATTTTCCTTGAAAGTTTGCGTAGATTCTCTCAAATGTTTGGTGCGTTTGGCAAGGCATTTCATTCTATTTGTTCCCAACCATAACTCAGAGGCTCGAATATGACCGAATTTCCAAAAAAAAGACACCTATCTTCATTATTTTCTACAAAAATCTTTCAAGTTGAGTCGATGGCGAAGATTAGTGAGGATTTGCATGACATAGAAGGCACTCTGAATAGTTTATGTAATATTTTAATATTTCATGCGTTAGTTTTAAAGGCCGTTTTTTTAACATATCGTTTTTAACACGTGCAACGTGCGACATTTTTAACACGTGCAATGGCGTCATAGAAGGGGAGACACTGTTTCACACAAAAGTTTTCATTAAGTAGTAAATATCGGCGGTGCGCTGGGTGCGTTCTTCGGGTGGGTAACATGAAACCTGCTCGCGCGAACTACTGGCCTGGTTTAATAAGGCAGGCTTGGGGAAGCGCATGGATACGGACGGCTGTATTCACCTCGTGCGACCCTGTGTATCAAACGGAATGAGAGTGATGTTGTGATCCCTGATCATCCTATACGGTTGTAGCCCCTTGCGTACCGTATTCGCAAAGATATATCTCCGTATTGCAATCGGGAATGTAGGTGATATCCTCTAAATGCGGTGCTAATACATCATTAATTCACACAATCCCACAAGTTATCAAAGGAGAAGGTACCGGTAAATGAGGTTTGTCATGTTCATGACTAGTTTTGGAGTCATGATGTCTGCTAATGCGATAGATCGCCATAAGTTAATACATTGACGTATTGAAAAAGCAGCGTTTATGAAATTGTGTCATTGATGTATTGTACCTTTCCCAGGATTACGAGTAAATATCGATACAGTTTCTTCATCCACTACTGAAGTAAAGTTAATGTCATGTTCCTTAGGAAAATAGGGGATAATCTTATTCCTCACTCCTTTTATCTCCTCTCTACAACCTTAATATACGGCGTCGCATACGGATTTATTCGATTTTACATATTCGTGCTATGTCGTCGCAAAAGGGAAGACACTATTTCATACAAAATTTCACATTTGGAAGTAAATATAGGCGGGTTCTCCTTCTGGTGGGTAATATGAAACCTGCTCGTGCAAACTACTGGCCTGGTTTCCGAAGGCAAGTTTGGGGAAGCGCGTGGATACGGACAGCTGTATCATGACCACCGAGAAAGAGTATTCTCGGTGGTCATGGCTGTATTCACTTCTTACAACAACCCTAGGTATCAAACGAAATTCTCTTCGCATAAATCTTTAAAATTCTTCAAAACATCCCCTGATATAGGAAAAAAATCCCTGGATATAAATCATTCACGGCGTTCATAGCAATACCCATTCATATTTACTACTTCATGTGAAATTTTGTATGAAACACTGCCTGCCTTCCATCCTACTCTCACCTTTGGCTACTTTGCAAATTTTTCACCTTGGGCACTGCCTTTTCGAGGATCGCACTGTGAAAAACCGTTCTTAGCGTAAATATGTAGATGATCCCTATGTGGCCAATTTATTTCGCTGAGCAGGAGGTTGGAGAGAGGAGATAAATGGAGTGAGGAAATAGATTCTCCTCCATTTTCATAAGGAACATGACATAAACTTACCTTCAAAAGCGGGTGAAGAAACAGGATCGATATTTACTCGTAATCCAGAGAAAGATTTAAGAAATCAACGCCACAATTCGTCATTGCCGCCCTTTCAACACGCCAACTTTAGGCGATATATCGCATCAACAATCAACATGGCTCCAAAATAGGTGCATACATCACGTGCCGATACCATCCCCTTCGGTAACTAGTGGGTTTGAGTGATTTTATGATGCATGAACACCCAATTTAGAGGATATCACCTATATTCTCGATTGCAATAGGGAGATCTATGATTGCAGAATACGGTACGCTAGTCGCTACAGCCGTTAAGGATGTAAAGGGATAACGAAATCACTCGCATCCCGCTTGGTACACAGGGTTGTACGAAGTGAATACAGCCGTCCGTATTCATGCGCTTCCCCAAACCTGCCTCGGCATACCCGGCCAGCTGATCGCACCAGAAGGTATCACCTTACCCGCCCGATGGAGAATCTGGTGCACAGGCCTCCGCCGCTGAAACACGCCGAGACTGGTGTCGCCGCGCATCGGTGCGCTAGGAGAGCCTAGCACACCGATATCTACTACTTATGTAAAATATTGTATGAGACATTGTCTCACCTTTTGTGACGCCATAGAACGAATAAATAAAAAAAACAGCCTTTAAAACTAACGCATAAAAATTAAAAATCCCATATAAACAATTCGGAGCGTCTTCGATTTCATAAAAATCCTCTCCCTCCTCTGCCATCGACCCAACTTGAAATATTTCCGGAAAAATAACAGAATACATGAGTCTTATTTCGGAAATTTGGTCATGATTGATCCTGTAAGTTATGGTTGGAAAGAAATAAAATGAAAGGCTGAACCAGACGCAAAAAAATTTCAGAGTATCTTTGCGAAAATTGAAGGGAAATTACTATCCCTTCTCGGCACTAGGTGTGACGCGACGAAAGCTGAATGCCGGATATCCCTACTTGAGGACTAAGCTGCTTGATTTTTTTATTTTACTCAGTCCAAATCCAAACCATCCACAAATTGCGACGAGCGTCTCGGAAAAACGTATTGACACAGTGGGAAAGGAGTCAAAAATGACCAATACGGATTGATTTCCAACAGTCACACTATATTTAATATACTAAATTACAATTATGATTACACGACTATGGGGCCCGCAGGCTAGCTGCCGAAGCTTGACGAGCGATGTCGGCTGACGATGTACACACTTCGGTGGCTGGCAGAGGAGAGGGCCGCTGCGATGAAACGTCCGGTCAGCGCAGTCAAAAGGAGGGGAGGTAGCTCTGGATCAGTGGAGAAGGGGGAAGTAGGGGAACTGTTTGTCCAGCCATTGCTTGAGACGGCGGCGTGGAGGAGCACTATTGCCACAAAGTTCCGAAAAGAGGCCGCCAGATGCGAATTCACTATAAAAGTAGGGCACCTTGTTCTTGTCGCGCAATATCGCCGACAACGCACAATATCGCCGACAGTGCGCACTTTGAAATCTCCCTACCGCACATGTCCGCGAGCGAAAATGTCCGCTGCGAAATTATGGCCAAATTTGTGCCGAAAATTCGGCACAAAATCCTCCGGTCAGGTTCCAGGTTTTGATCATTCTAATTCATTCATTTAAAAAGAAATATATCGCAGAAGTTGACTGTATTTCTCGGCAAATGGATGCCTGTTCAAAGCATGGGAAAGAGCTGGCAATCACTCAGCCTATGTAACGGTACAGTAATAAATTAATCTCTCCGCAATAATGACAGATCCCTAAATATTTCAATAAGAAAAAGTTATTCAAGAGCAGAATAAAATTGAATGTGCTCAACGTTTCTTCTTTTTTCTAAAATGTTCGTTCCTTTTCCCGAAAATAAAAACGTGTGTTATCCCAATAAGGGATTTTTATTACAAATGATTGAAATTTCGGTTGCTATCTTGAAAATCGCATGCAGCAAAAATCATTTAAAAAATAAAAAAATGAGAAATATTAAGTTTTGAAGCATAACTCAGACAAGAATTTCTTCATTACCACCAGAGGACGCCATTACTTTTTGGCGTTTTCGCGATAACTGCGGTATGTTCATGACAGGATGTCTGCGGTGGAATAGCGCGGTAGTCGGTAATAAAGGAGTTCTGACCAATCGGGATATAAAATAAACTACCCCGCCGTTTCTCCTGAGATTTGGTATTTGGGGGTTATAGAGTAGGTACTAGGAATCTAATTGGAGCAAAGGTCTTAGGACTGCAAGAGCACCAGGGACACCAAAAATGGGCCCTTATTTTACTCTCGTAATAAAAGTATTGGAATCGGTTCAGCATTATCTTTTTTGCCTTTATAAATTACTTGCAATCTCAATATAGGGTTCACATTTTCATAAAAATAAGTCCGAAGAAATTAAGTATTTACGATAATTCTTGTAATCGATTTGGTCATTCTCGTAGTTTTCGTTCGAAATTTGCGTTTTCCATTACAAAATTATGAATTTTTCATTTGTCTACACATTTTATAAATAGCATTTTTCCTTGGCGACCTGATCAATAATATTCTTTTGTGTGATTGGAATTCTAAGTAATCACATAAAAATATCTCTATGAGTCGTAAATTTTACTCAATTTTTCGCGCTGTACAATTAAATTTCCTTCACAGCGGCAGGTTTATTACGATCCTGATAAAAATACTGCGGTGATGGTATGATTTATTTTAAAACATTGTTCAGAAAACATACTAACTAAACACTGATAATTTTTTTGACAAGATCAAGGTGTTAGATATTCCTCATTTTTAAAAAATAATATCACTCCTAAGTGCGTAAACGCATGTACCATTTCCTATGTAAAAGGGCTGGTAATTTTTCGTCAAAAACCTCGGAAAGCATATCGGTTAGGGGCTGATATTTTGACATCTTAGGAATTGTGAGATATTTTTTTTTTTTATTTGACCAAATTATTTGATTTCTGGGTGAAATAATATTTCGCTCAAACTACCTCAAGGTTTTCCCCTTAACAGGAATTTTCCTCTGGGAATTTTATGGCTTATTTTATCTTATTCAATGAGCAATAATTGCATATTTGTATTCATTTTTCTATAAGTATTTATGATTTCCTCGCATTTATGATAAAAAAGCAACTATACCGCACTAGTTGCACAATATACTATTAAATCATCTCCAATGTTACCTCATGAAGTATTGCAGTTTCTCCGTGAATCATTATTCTATATCCAAATTGAAAAAAACTTCGATAAAACAATAAAAACCTAGATTCATAATAGGAGAAACAAGCATTGAAAAGCAAAAAGAGCGCTACGCACTTATTTCTTCTAAAGGATATTATTGGCTTCAATCTTCAATGTGCCAATTATTTTCCCTAATTATGGATCAGCATTTGCAAACTAGGTATAATTTGAAACGTAAGTTCGTGGTTTTAATCACGAATGTGATGAAAGTTAATGAAAATAGATTAAATTAAAATAAAAGAATAGAAAGTTGCAGGAACATGAACTCTCCACTCGTGAATATAAAACTCACAGACCGTAAACACAATTTGACATTCTTTTGTCCTTAAATGCATCAAATTTTTAAAATTATTTTTCACCAGAATGTTTTGATTGCCTTATATTGCAACTAAATTTAGTCAGTGGCGGCTTGACTCACGATTAAATACTAAACATTCGTTGCAAAATAGTGCCTCAGCGTGGTATAAAAATCCCTATGGTTGTCAATGCAAAAGCTATGGATTCTCGTGATATAATGTGACAAACTCTACAATTATGAATCTATTAACACCTAGGATTGAAGAAACTGAAATATCGAGCCGCATTTGAACTTAATTTAGCGCTAAAGTCAACAGTAAAAAATATTTTTAAATCAAAAAACATATTTCTCTTTAAGCATCTGATATAATCCACCAAGATTGCTGGTATCGCCGAAAAAAGCAGCATTTTTTAAACCAATTATTATAACACGATTAAAATGCTTATTTGCACACACGAATATGGTCACTGGAAGCCTACGATTTCGTTAAATCACGTATCTGGTTGACAGAGGAGAATTTTCGGCTGATTTCCAGCAGCAAATTCAACGCCTCATTAATTTCACGAGTTATATGCGTCGCCATCAAGAGTTAAAGGAGCGTGGCCGTTATCGATCGAAGAGCGCTCCACTCCTCCGCCATTTTCCTAAAACGCCCTTAGTCGGACGGCGGAGAGGGACCAGCCAATAGCGTAAGGCCTTTTTTTTACCGTTGCCTACTACGGGGAAGCTCCTCCCACCACTACCAAGTCTTCATTCCGTCTCCATTTCGTCCGCGATAAAAGAAAAATATTCAACTTGTGAAGTAACTTGTAGTAAATATATCTATTGAATTTGACAGAACCTCGCGTAAAAACTGATAGTAATAATAATGATGGGAAGAGAGGAATTATTGTTGATGGATTCATGAGTACGAAAGATAGTCTTTACCTTGAGGATAAGTACCTACCATACTATCTTCACAGTTAGGTCAATACGGTTCCATGCTCGTTCAAAGCGCGTTCCTGCGATCAAATTTATTTAGTTGAGAGCGCGTGAGGCAAATAAATAGGTTTCGGAAGAACGTCGACCCAAGGCGGAATGAAAGCCTATGGTGGCAGGAAAACATGACGCGGGAGGAGGTTAACTTAACGTCCAGCCGGAATCGATGCCTCTCGGTAGTGTGTGCTTCCCACCGGCCGCTTTGACATTAAAGACCCCGCCATCGAAGTGCGATCGTTGCCTTATGTGAGCAGGGGTGATATGTGCAAGGATGTGGGTAGGTACTTAAACCTAAAGCCAAAGTACGAATTATTAAATAAATAAATAGATTTCACGCTGGATAAAATGTAAGTAATTTGTTACCACCTCAGATGCGTCTTGACTCTCATTCTCGGATGTATAGGTAACTCTCCACGTCATAAATACAAAGTGTGCCCCTCTTCTGCCACACTCCGTTATATTTGATTTATTCATGAGTATTTAATTTTTATTTATTTATTTCAGAAATTGCCCGCATACAGCATAAATGACAATTAACAGCGGCACAACATAACACATGAGAGGCAAGACACATACATTCAAATATAAATAACAGCAATAACAATATTGAGAAAAAGAAGAAAATTGAAAAAAAATTGTGCGAAAAGCAGCTTCTGTGTGCATATAAATGTTTTTTAGATGAGCTGAATTATTAATGGCGTCTATAAGAAGAATTCTGCGTTCATATAACGGCTAAATTTTAGTAGGCAAATCAGTAAAAAAAGGGAAATGCAACAGAAAAAGTACGAAAGGCGCTAAAAAATGTGGAAACGATCAGTTACATTTCCTCCTCTCTCAGCAAACACCAAGGAGAATAAGAAAATACTAGGTATATTGAATAATTGGAGAACTTATCGAAATAGAAAGACAATTTCTGACACCCACACTTATTAGCATTCAAAAATAAAAATAAAAAGCAACAATGGGCAACGATCGAGATGTTAGGTATAAGGAAAGGAATATTTTTGAAAATGTATCCAAGCACCACCCACTGTGAATTAGTTGTCAGACCACTATGACGGTCATCTATGCCTTCCTTTTTCCCCCAAAATTTAAATTTATGGACCCGAAAACAAATAATGAAGCAGTAAGTTCAAAAGATTCAATGAACTAGTGTAATGACAATGGTGTTTCTAAATAAAAATGAATTGCTAGTCGAAATAAAATGGCCAATTCTCGCGAGGGCCCAGGGAGTTAATGATAACGCGATGCAAAATCCCTTTCGCTGGGAAGCATTACTCACTCCCTGGAGCAACGCCTCTGCCAGAGCAAGGGAGAACATAACACATCGCCTCAATGCAAAACGTGCGCAGACGATTGCCGCAAACCGCAAACGTTTTTGCTTCGATCCATGTATAGGTACACAGGGTGAATCAATATTCGCGCTGTTTCAGAGTGCTGTTATCGTCCACCTTAGCTCACTCCTGTGAGAAATACTAATAAACAAATTATGGCATACATGACCAAGACACGTGATAGCGACCGCACACGCTAATTAATATCTCACATGTTGGCACTGCCTTTTTCAAGCAAAATTTTCACACTTAGGCACTGCCTTTTCCAAGGATCACTCGGTGAAAAACCTATCTTAGAGTAGGTAAATATGCAGAAGATCCCTAGTTGTCCAGTTTATTTCGCTGAGTAGGAGGTTGGAGAGAGAGGAGATAAAAGGAGAGAGGAATAAGATTCTGTTTTTACGTAAGGAACATGAAAGAAAACTTTACCTCAAATGTGGATGTAGATACAGCATCGATATTTATTCGTAATTCTGGGAAAGGTACAAGAAATCAATGACACAATTCGTCTTTGCCGCCCTTTCAATACGCCAACTTTAGGCGATATATCGCATCAACAATCAACATGGATCCAAAATAGGTGCATGCATCACGTGCCGATACCATCCCCATTGGTAACTAGTTGGTTTGTGTGATTTTATGATGCATGAACAATCTATTTAGAGGATATCACCTGATTCCTCGATTGAAGTATGGAGATCTATCATTGGAGAATACGGTACTCTAGTCGTATATTTGGTCAGGGAACACAAAATCACTTGCATCCCGCTTGATACACCGAGTTGTACGAGGTGAACACAGCCGTCCCGTATCCATGCGCTTCCCCAAAGCTGCCTCAGCATACCCGGCCAGCTGATTGCACGAGAAGGTTTCATGTTATATTCTAACCCGATGGAGAACCTAGCGCACAGGCCTCCGCCGCTGAAACTCGCCGAGAGACTGGCGCCGCCGCGCATAGTCACCTGATCAAAAATATTCCTCGAGCGCTCTCATTCAAGGCTACGCCGGCCAGGCAGCCCGACGTCCCCGCCGCAGTTCGATCGGATTCCGGGCCCGTCTACCGCGAGGACGGTTCGCTCCATTTCAGCGGAAGCCGCGACTTCCTCTTCGGCGGGCGCGGCTCCCCGAGGGACGACACCCGGATGGTCCATCTCCTTTTGTCCCCCGACCACTCGCGTGTCGGTCGCCGATAGCTCGCTCCTCTCGACCGGCACCTGTCGCGCGCGTCGCCGCGGGAGACAACGCCGCCAAGCACCGCGACTAAAAGTTTTAGTATTAGGCGCACATGAGACATGTGGAGGTCGACCGGTCGCGCGCGCTAGGCTACGGAGGCTGGACGAGCCCTCGGCGAATAGGGCGGGAAAATTGAAGGCGGAAACTCGGTACGGGACGGAGTGGGTGAGACCTTCCCCGACAGCGGAGGAGGCTGACTTATATACTTTTTATTAATCATAATTAAAATCTGATTAACGCACTTAATTAAGTCGTATTTTTAATCTCGTTTAACTAAGGAGCTCGAACTTATCTGATATATATATGCACGAACGTGCATTTCAAATTGTGTCGTGTAAAGGACTGAATTGCTAGAAAGCACGCAAAACGTACGAACGCCAGATGGCAAAATAGCCCCTGCTCTAATTTCTTGCCCGATTGAGAAAAAAATGCCGTTTAAAATTGCGCAATTTCGTGCTCCGTGTAAAACGGGCTTAACAGCCATTTCCAGCGTCAAATAACGATTTTCAAGGGTTTTCGTCTCGCCGCCCGCAATCGAAGAGACTGTGTGCTGCGACTATTCGGCTATGCAGAAGTAACAACACAGCCTCAATGGCCTTTTACATCACGTACTAGCCACAACGGACGAACGTTTAGCATGACGAAAAGAAATCACCCAATTAGAGCTTTTCCACTTCACAAAGTGAAGCCTGAATTTATTATCAGGGATAGAAGGATTAACTTTGCAGTTCCACATTGTTAAAGATTTATTTACGACCGGTTTCGCCGCAGTGCAGCATCGTCAGGTGGCGAAACCGGTCGTAAATAAATCTTTTACAATGTGGAATTGCAAAGTTAATCCTTCTATCCCTGATATCAAGGAATTCCATCAAATGAGGTCTGAAACCATCGTTTATATCTGAATTTATTAGTTATATTTTCCACGTCAGTTGTTTATTAACGATCAATTTTAACGTACAAGCGTTGTTTTTCATGGTAACACTGACGGCTATATCAAAAAAACCACGCTTGTCGTAGAAATCGATCGGTCATGAACAACGTAAGTGGAAAAGTACCGGGTGATTTATTTTCACCATGCTAAATGTGACAAAAATTTCAGTGTCACCTGCATTTGTCTGCTTATCGCACGAACACACGCAGCCAGGCTCTAGGAGGAAATCCATTTTAGGCGGGATGCGAACCAGCGACGCCGGTGCTGGTAGGCAAGGAGTCTACCCCGCCATCACTATCATGATAGCTATGCACTAACATGACTACCAGTAGTAGTACTAGCCCTATTTTGCCTGCCATTTCAAGCGAGAAATATCGATTTTGAAGTGCTGGCGCTAGTCCTTTTTGGGATGATTTGTGGTGCTGTAGGCACATGTTATCATTAAATATTTTGAAATATGGAATGCTAAAAAGTAACAAAGGAACTATGATTATTTATTTGTGAAGCTAGTACAGCTACCTTAGTTAAAATTTACCGGTAACTTTCCATCAGACCTGAAGATGATGTTTAAGCATTGAAACCCGGGTCATATGTTTTTCAAATCTGTAGTGCTGTAAATGTTATCATTTTATATTTTTAAATATGGAATACTACAAAGTACCAAAGGAACTTGTATTATTCACTTTACATTGCCTTATGTGGGAGTATGAGATAACTTTATGCTATGATTTAATTACCCACAAATAAAATCATATTTATATCAGTTTTTTAATTGTCCTCAAACAAAAAATCTAGGCTCAAAGCTTTGACAACAGAATTTAATCCCGGCCTTATATATTTCCCATTTTACCACACCCACAGGGATGATAATCTGGTGTATGAATCAAATAATCACTGCTACAGACTCAGCATATGTTAAGCAGGCATAGCACTTGCCATATTTCCAAACTACATTCTAAAGTTGCCACAGGTTGCTACCTCCTCAGAAACATAGCGACAATGGTTGATACCGCAACAGCCCTCACGGTTTACTATGTTTTTATTCACTGCTGGCCGAAATGTGGAATCAATGATTGGGGGCACTCACATCATCTGTTTCGCCGATTTAGAATACAAAAATGGGCAGTAAGAATCATAGTTAAGATTCCAAGGACAAGCAGTTGTAGACTTCAAAAATCAAAAAATTCTGACCCATCCCGGTTTGTATATATTCCATAGGGTAATTTTTGTGCATTAAAATAAAGCCCCCCTCAATCTGAATACTAATGCTGATGTTCATCAGAATAGTACTAGAGGCTATAATGACATGAGATTAACCCTTTATGGACAAGCGAGTTAAATTTGTTACGTTTTAAAATCATTGAAATATCTGCTTTCTAAGAGGGTTTTCCATTTAGTTGCTGCACCAGACAGAATTGTAATGCTTCGGATAAGGGTGTGGAAAGTTGCATCTCTTTTGGCCATTTGTCAAACAATTTGAATAGATGAATGTGTGACGCTATTCACTGACGATGGCATGCCTTATAGAGCTCTGATATAAATAGTTTTAGCTGCTAACGAAGTAAAAATTGGGAGAGTTTAAAAAAGGTACGTTATGAAGGTAATGTTGAAGTATACCTTGCGTAAATATTATTATGTAAAGTATCATTTTAAATTAAACATATACAATACAAATATATCAATTTCAAAATAAATGTTATCATCAAATAAATTGGATTTTTTTAAAATGCTTAAAAAGCACTTTAAAAAAACAAATATAGTTGCAGTATTTTGTACATTCTGATGAGTCATAATTCCGTCCATAGACTGTTATCTGCCCACAACTCGGCCATGTTTGCAAAGAACCAAGGGTATGCTGGTGCCAAATTTATGAATGCTTTGCCAAGAAATATGAGGGAAAGAGATAATATGGGCTCATTCAAAACAACCTAAACTCTAAACTCTCTAAGAAAAAACTCCAATTTCTTACTGATCATCACTGCTATACCAGTGAAGAATTTATGTCTCATTCATTCAAAAAATGAAATTTCTATTTTGATGCACTGGAATTTACGTTGTAGCTTTTTTAGTTAAGCTCTGTGTGATTGATTATATATTTGTTACAGTTATCCGTTACAGATTTCATTTGACAAATTACAATTCTATATGATATTTACATTTACTGCAATTTCACCTACTGTGCTGCCTGTAGGTATGCATAGTGACTTGTTCCATACTTCATTCCATAATTTGAGGCTCAACTATGTGGAAGTTGAATTTCACAAATGAAAAAGTAACTTTGTTTCCTTCCACAGATTTATTTTCCTGGTACAACATGTTTCAACACGGCTGTCATCATCAGGTACTATCAGGTACCAATAGGTACCTGATGATGACACTGCTGTGTCAAAACATGCTGTACCAGGAAAATAAATCTGGGGAAGGAAACAAAGTTACTTTTTCATTTGTGTCATTCCATACTTGGTAACAAATGTGTCTTTAAGGAACTAATAAAAAAATATTATTGCTATGACAATGGAAAACTTTTGATATTTTATGGTATAGTTCATAATGCCATTCCCAGGACCAAATTCTGTGTACCACTCCTCAGTTGATTCACACTCACCCTGATTTTCATGTGAGCATATTACGGTGATGAGAGAAAATGTCCATTCTATTTTCAACAGCCCAAAGAAAAACCAAACAGAGGAGAGACTAAAAATCCTACACTTCATTTCCTAATACATTGCTAAAATTGCACTATACAGCATCCATCCAAAATTTCTTTCCAGGACATAAGTCCAAAAATTAAGGTTACCTTTCATTCTATTGGTTGGAGATAGCAAGGATATTCCTAAAATCTTATATTTTCTTACATGGAGGATGGTGGCAACCACCTGTTCCAAATCCAGGGTAAATCTATTCTCAGGTTGATTGTGTTCCTAGTTCTGGAGCGTACACATTGACTCTCGTTTCTTGGGATTCTCATATCGCTATCATCAACCAAAGTTATCACCAACACGCAAAGCACAATACCCTAAGATAATAATAATGTTTTGAGGGGGATTGATACTTCCCGAGGATCTGAGGGATATGGAATGCCACTTGATAACCATTTTTCTAATTCACCAGGTATTTCAGGGGTCCCCTCCCTACCCATAAACCCTCCTCTCCTTATCCACCCCTTTTGGAAAGAAATAAAGGGTTATGGAACTCACCAATTGCTTTCAATCAGATTCTTTAGAAGGACTCATCATCACTTGATCTTCTTTTTCATGGCCAGAGCGTTCTCAAAAAACTTTTAACTGATAATGGTCAGATATGGGCCAAGTTATACTGGAAAATAGCATGTATCAAATATCTACATTAAAAATAATTGACAAAAATTTTTTAACATACAGAACTTATACAATAAATCTTAACACCATTTAGATCTGAATACATTAATGCTCAATTTGTACAGAGATATGTATCTAGGTATATGTAAACCCAGAACCCCATCTTTTTGAAGACTAGAAGTACATGTACCTGGGTAATATACCATCAGCAGAATATTTAAGACAGTCTAGAAGTCAAATTTCAAAAAGCAAATGGCTTCACTCAAATTAACAACTCTCTTGATGCCCATTTTTGAAGAGACAATTGATGTACTAAGGTCATTAGGGTTAAGTTCTTCAACATTATCCAAGAGATGATGAACATTGGCTCTCCTGCCCAAAGGAACCAAGGAAAGTAGGAATTTTTAATAAAATATTCATAAGTTATTAGTTAAATAGCTGCATTTATGTATAATATATACACAATATAAATGAACAAACTTCAAGTAAGCTACACTTAATTGAAAACATAGGTAAAAGTAACAATAACATAGTGACACAATAGAAACATATTAGAACAGTTTTTTTTCTTTGTACTCATTTGCAGTAATCTCACAAAAAATATTTTTTTAAAACCTTTACTCCAAACATGATAGATCTATTTATACAGTAACAAAATACAGAAATTAATTTAATTTGAACCTGATTAATGTACTATCAGATCTAGATAAGCGAATCTCTGTTTAAAGGAAACATGGTAAAACCACTAATGCGTTAGAATATATACTTCCACTCACTGAATTGGATAGCTCTCAATTTATCATCACAGACTTTTCATCTTTAAAAAGGAATGTGGAAAAAAATCACAAAAAACGTCTATTTTATATTATTCATAAGATATAACTCTTTTCTTAGAATGCCTACTTAAGCTTGACGTGGGATCAAACTCAACTTACTTAACGTTAGGTAGAGCGCCGGAAAACATGTCAGATTTTGGAGTAAATAATAAATCTTTGAGGCAAAATGCTTGTGAGTTAATATGAAATATATTTTATATATACACACATGCACTTGACCATTAACCTCAAACCCAGCTTGAAATTCATAGTATATAAAATAAGTATTTTTATGTTTCATTCAGTCAAATGCACTAGACAAGACCCCGTACCACATCCAAAATCATTTCCAACAATGTTTGGAGCATCAGTCGATATTTTTGTTTTGAAGTTTCACTTCATAGGCCCTCCATTTCTCTAGAAGTGTAGCTAAAATTTTGTACGTGCATTAAATATACTTTAAATATGAGAACAAAAAAATATGTATCATCTCTTGCATTTTGAATAGTCTGAGTTTGTTGCACTTTTGTTGGACCCACTTGTGGGCAAGAAATACTGTATAATTCATAGAAAAATTGAGTATTCATGATAGATTCATACACCAGGCAAAAAGACAATAATTGCACAAAGAATCCCCACTGTTCCCAAACTCTCAGCTTATACTCTTATTACATGATAAATAAACATTAATAACAAAAACTGACAAATTACCTTGACATTTTTTTTATACATACACTGATGATGACAAACAATAATTTGACAATTTTCTTTCCACTGGCAGAAAAACTGTAAAAGGTAATCACCATTAGAATAACTAGATACACCAATTAAGGGTGTACAGCAACAGTAAACAAATGCTCATGATGTATGCCACCTACCAATCAAACTTTCTAAACACAGGCAAGTAAAAATTTCTTAATATATAACCGTGATTCAAACATACCCATTACAGGACTTATCAAACAAATTTCAATAATTTGATTAATTTAAAAACTTTTATCAACCAAGGCTCCATTGATTTTTTTTAGACTCGATAGGCATTATACCCCAACATTCTACATATTTCATTCATGGATGCTTGGCACAATGGCAATAATAAAAATATCTGTTGAGCAATCGATCAAAATGGTAAAATGTCACCCCTTATTATGAATGGCTATGCCTAAAATATCTAAATGACATCCAGAAGAGTATAAAACCATACTCTCAGAAAAGTCATATTACTGAGATTAAATACAAGCAGCTGGGAAGCATTGGAGATGAGACGTGAAATCACATTGATTTCAAAAACAATAACCGAAACTTCAATGCAAAGAGCAAATATAGATACATATACAGACTGTACAATAAACAAGCCACAGTAATGCCGAAATTAATATTCCACAACCAAAATAAATGGCTGCTTTGGGTAACACCATTATTCCTCATTAGTTCCTGTGCGTAAAATACTCTTTTTATTTACTTCATCTAAGTACAGAAAATTCTCAAGCTCTTTGACATCCATTTCCATTGATTAATTGGTGCCATAATTTTTCTCAACGTATTTTAATACTTAAAAGTCTTCAGAGGTGTTCTCAATTAAGAATAAGTGAAAACCACACTGAAAATGCCCACAAGAAAAATTCCTCAGCTCCCAATGCACCATTAGAAACGGACATTAAATAGACTATAACTAGTTTCCCTTCAAATAGCAAGATCTAGGATCTTCCAGAGAATGGGATTTAATAATGACTTCCTTCAAAGAAGCTGGTGCATCAAATCACAAAATTCAAGGATTCAGCGGACAAGAGTCACTTTGCAAAATGATAGGGGATCTACCCCTTATACCCCTGCATCACGTACGTATAGTCACACCACACTGAATGAGGTGTGGATCAAATTAACCTGCGAGGTTTGGATGTGTTGAGGTACGAGAATAATTACAGGCAAACTACTAAATTTTAGTTAACAATTGCTTCTCAAGGACTTAACTGTCCAGACGGCGAAAAGAACTACCAGCATTCCTCCTCGTTTCCATCAGAAAATGAATGTAGCTAACTACAGAAATAAATACCCAATATTACTACAGCTTTTGTACACACAAGAAAAAATTCTCTGCTGTGAGATGGGAAGAAGTGGCACTTAACAGTGTAAAGCCATGCCCAAGAGCATTAATATCAAATGCGTATAACATTTCAATCTTTAACAGTCTTATTCATGAATGTTTAATGTCTGATCCACCCCAAATGTGACCCACTGAAATCTAAAATCAAGGTGGTAGGAATTCTTGAGGCCATCACATTGTATATCCAATCAGACTTGTTCATTAAATCATCTGAATGTCATAATTTACAAGGGTATCATTATACTACCCATCAGACAGGGAACAATCTCAAAATGTCAAGAAGGATGACTTTATGTATACAAGCGACCTAAACTCCGATCAGTCACTGTAATCCATAGTCTTTATGAACTCAATCGCTGAGCAAAACTGCACCCACCAATACTGGTCAGCACCCGCCAAGTTTGACCCATGAAAGCTGTTAACAAACTGAACAGTAGACAGGAGAGAGGGAGGGTTGGCCTGGAAGTAAAAATTCATGCATAATTATGCATTTTCAGGATGCATACTCCAATTAAATCACTCCAGTAAAGCCTATGTCCTATAGTCAACATTTTTGACAAAAATACTAATCAAAAAAGTTTCATGCATACACAAAGGATTGGATTGGATGTTAGGGGAGGTGACCGACAACTAAGGTCATTTGTGTCATAGGGGACAGGTAAGGGAGGATGGACAGATAGAAACCTGGCATTGGCATTAGCCTGCTCTTAACGAAAGGCGCCAAGGGGACCATGGCTTAACATCTCATCCAACAGACGGAGTATTGCACTCAAGTGCCCTCTACAAGACACTCAAGTAGGAATCAGGTTTCCTGTGAAAAACATCTTCCTCTGCAGGGATTTGATCCCTGGCCGTCCATATGGTTAGCCAGTACTCTAGCCACCACACCAACCCGATTCCCCACATACACAAAGGGCAGAATTTGATGAAAACATGATTTAAATTTAAAATATCAATCACATACACACTGAGAAACAACTTTCTTCAAAATCTACTTCTCACACATAATTTGAAACCTTCTTTGTGAATTTTTGTTATTTTGACCATTGGGACATTGAACCAATAAACAGCAAAGACTGTCAATTCAATCACTTTTTATGTTTGCATTAAATCCCCCTTTTTGATCAGTTATTGGTGGCAAAAAATGGGGGAGGGGTATTTCCATGTATGAAAAAAAAAACAAAAACTCAGCAACGTATGATCCGAAATATCATTGAAAAATGGAAGATAATACATTGATATTATCCTTATCAATGGACAGTAAATTTCCTCAAGAGTCTAAGTAACATTTTCTGTCTAATAATGCCTACGTTTCTTAATAATGATATCAATTTAGCAGTACAGCTACTCTTCATGGACGATACGCAACCCACCACATAACCCCATCATAAATATTTTAATGCTTATGAACAAACTGCACCGGATGAGAAAGGCAAAAAATTCAACAAGTTATGAGCATTTGTAAAATCCTTTACAAGGTCCCAACAAAATGGGCATTATTATGTATAGCAAGTAGTCTTTTCATATAAAAAAATAGTAGTTTATATTAACCAATTATGTTTCAAGTTCTCTACAAAAAACACTGTGTTAAACTGCAGTTGAATAATTGTACACCAAGTATTTTTACCTTGCATTCCCGGTATTCTGCATAACTGTATTCACTAATTGCAACAATACTTTTCACTTTGTGTCTCATGATACACTTTCATAGTTAAATCTAATTTTTTATCTAAGAACTTAAATATCTAGAAAAATAAAATATTTAGAGAGAAAAAAACATTAATTTATCCTTCTATTAAATCCTCACCTTTATCAGCACATATACAAGAACAGGGATAAGGTCATCAGCTGCTGGGGCACCAGTTCTCTCAGATGCCATTGCCAAGAGAGTAATGAGCGTTGAGCAAGTGCGAGATACACAGTCAACCTTATCTCTAGGCGTGCAGTAGCTAGCTAAGGCAGATATCTCAGCCTGTGCACTTGGCCATGGACATTCCCGGCAAAAGACCTAATGCAATGAATAAGTTATCAACTAAAAATCAAATACAGTTCTTATCATCATGCACAATTTAAGTTCATGGGGCGAACAATGGTGAAAAATGGCAATCACATTCAAAGGATGAAAAAAAGCCACAACCAACAAGAGTAAGAAACATTGAGATACAATATGGGTTATTCAAGTAATTCTATTATTTGACCGATGATGATCTAACCCAGTGCTTCCTAAACTTTTTGAATCAATGCCTCAGAAGCATAAACCCAAGGCTTCCCCAACCAGAAGCTTTAAAATCATACTCAACAAGAAGATAAAAATAAGGTCAAAACGATTTGAAATAGTTTATTTCAAATCTAAAAGATAGATACATAGTTTATTCATCCCTAAACATGCAGGTATGATAGAATTTGGTCAGGACCCAGCCGACCCCTAGTTTCTTTTCACCCCCTTGGATTAAAGCAGGGAATGGAACTGCCCACTTTGGAAACCACTGCATTTTCACCCATAACCCTTTAGTGCGGCGGGCCGATATATCAGCGTTAGTACCTAAGGCAAAAAGAGCAGTGGGCTGATATATATGCTCATGCACAAATACTGCACAACTTTAGTATTCTAACATAATTACAATTACTTGTAGACAATGTAAACATCTTTTATAATCATTACCTATTCAATTTATGTATTATAAAAAAATTAAAATAGCCTGAATTATGCGTGAATCACACAATCATTTTTTCCGTCCCTTGTAAGGGATAGCTCCAACGATAGCTCAAATGATCGCTCGAAAATGATCGTGTGACTCGAACAAAGTCAGGGATGGCTCCAGCGATAGGGATCCCTATAGCTTTTTCCATCCCTGGGCACGTCCCTTTTTCCGTCCCTGGAAGCATCGCTGACTCCACCATTTAGCCAATCAGAGTGCTCGGCCGCAAAGAGCGACTCTAATGCCACGTTCGGCTTTCAATGGAATGAGAGTAGTTAACATAGAAATGATTCGAAAAGGGATGGAAAAAATGATGGAAAAAGGACGGCCAAAATGACCGTGTGATTCAGAAAATGATAGCTCGAGCTATAATTGTCACGGTCCCTGAAAAGCTATCATTGGAGCTATCCCTTAAAAGGGACGGAAAAAATGATCGAGTGATTCAGGCTTTAAACAATAACTTCACAATATTTTTTCATGAGATGATACATTTCATTAAATTACCCGCCGCATTTCTCGATAAAACCACTGGCAGGAGGCAGCACTAAGAGGGTTGATACTCAAAATTTATCACTATAATCAGTAAAGATGCTTTTATGCAAAAAAATTAATTGAAATCTCAACTAAAAATGCAAGTGCACCGCAATTAATACACATTTTTCTTAACATTAAGGTTTTAAAAGAGCGAAAATTTCCAAGCATCCCAAAGCAGTAACTTCCAGAAGTTGAAGAAACAGCATTTGTTTCCACAAAGTAGCAACAGCAAGAATGAAAAGCACTAGGATTGTAAGTATCATAGTGATTTCATTCGACAGGTGTTGAACAAACAAGGCAAAGGACAAATATCAGACTTTCACTGCTGATTTTAGTTCCTAACAACGGAGATAATTTGACATACCCTGATCCCAAGTTCTCACCCAAACCTGGAAAGAGTTTACTATTCAAGTTGGGGCACCAGTGGTGAGTCAATGGAATTCCTTCTCCCAACATTCTACAACACTTCAGCTCCATTCATACAAACTAATCATTACGTCTTATTGTATTATTTTTAATAAGTAATTTCTCCCATAATTTTACTCAATTTAATACATGCCTTTGGAATCCTTAGATCTTTATGGCTGGGCTTGATCACTTTAGACAGCTTTTTCATATGTTCATGAAGAACCCTAGGGTACAAAATACAAGGATTACCATTAAATTCTTCAATAAACTACTCTGAAGTTATGATTCAAGTATAAGATAGTCATGAAAAAAATATGTAAAAGGAAGAGAAATAAAAATTGACTTACTGATCACGGGATATATCCCCATCTCCATTAGGATAAAGTGCATACAGATACACTCTCCCCATTACCACTCTTTCCAAGGATATTCTTGCAAGGTCAACTTGCTCTTCATTAGCACCTAGAACAGATTAAAATTAAGAGTCATAATAATTTCATTTTTATACTAATTACGCAGCAGTTAGCTCCATATTATAGCTTTCAACAATCCTTAATTTCATCATTCCATCAAGTTGGCATTACTTAAGGAAATTATTCATGGAAAGAAAGAACAAAAAAAGCTCAATGCAAAGAACTGATGTAAAACAGGCAATTAATTGGGCCGAGTCAAGAACATCTCAATATACAGGCCTGACACTGTTGGCTGTGGCGTCACACGAATGGTTTGACTTGACAACGCGAGCGAGCACAAAGTGATGTTAACGCCACAATATTTCCGATTTACTAACCGTACTATCTCCGTAAAATAAACAAAAGATAGACCATCCTTTTCATTGATAGCAATATCATTAGCTCATTCTTCAGTTTAACCTATTTGCAAGAACACAATGATATGAATATAAATTCGTCATACTTATTTAACTTATAACTTATTATTATTATACTACTAACGCACTCTGAAAGAGATACAAAATGTATTACACTGAGGGGGGATAATTAATGAAGTGCAAAAGATAAGACTTAAATGTAGACATTGAAAGTAATCAACTTGCGTTTAGTACTTCTCAGTCATTACATTTCACCTGTTTTATTTTTACAAAAATTAATCAGAAGGATGTTGCTAATTACACAAACACATTTTCTAATTAGTTTTAATGGATCTTCCACAACAAAAACAGAGCATAAATAAAAGTTTTCAATTTATCGAATTACTAGATCAACTAAACTTTCCTTTATATTTCCACATAGTAAAACGAAAGTTTCATGGCATGAATTGACAATTTTTTTAAAAATAGAGTAACAATATATATATCAATAGCTAATCTAAAGAGACACATTAATCCTTTACAATCAACACACTTTTCATAAGAGTAATAGCAGTACTCAGCAGATGATGCAATATCTACAACTTCCCTATCCACATAGTTCGGTGGCGTTATTAACTGCTCGAGGATAGAAACTTTGTATGCACAAGTCCTGGTTAAGTCAGTATTAGACTCAATAAAATAGCTTGTAACTGCACTCAAAACTCACTCTAGCAAATCTTACGACAGTACATTACTATGATAAAACGCAAGGAAAAGTAAGGCCAGTGTAAAATGAGCAACGCCAGTCATTCAGATTTCTTTTGTGGCATCAGAGAAGCTTCATAACCCTTATAACAGGCCTGTATATCGAGACGGCCTTGGCCTGGTTGGGGTACCATCAGGCACATTAAGCTCAAAAACGTCTCTATTGTGGCATCAGTGTATATCCCTGGTGAGGAAGGGATATTAAATACTTACCCTGCCATGTAGGATCCTCTTCCATCAGAGAATTCCATTTTTGGAGGAATGTTCGCACAAGGACAGCTTTCTCATCAACAGCAGCATTAGGCTGTCCAAAGTCAGCAATGAAAGTAACCAAGTCTTTTTCATGGCGCTTCACAAATAACCGAACGCACACCCAAATAAGGGCTTTGCTGCACGCCTCTTTCTCTCTCCCAGTTCGCTCAAGTAGCCTGCAAAGGAAAATTAAAAAAAAAACATAAGTAGATAAATAGATAACACATTAATTCCACTCAATTAACTAAACAGAAAGAAATACATAAAGAGAGAAATTAGATACCCTAGAGGAAAATGTGGGTTAAATTGGTATGACTCTGGATAAAACATGATGTATGAGAAGCACTGTGACAAGAGACTCAAATGAGTAACTTACACAAGAGAAAGTTTGCTGTATGGTGAACCTTATTCCATTTATAAAATTAGTGTCTTAAATAAAATCCAATCAATTTGCAATCATAGGCTGAACCTAAAGAGAGACTGATAGTCCCTTTACATTTAAATCAAGAAACAACACATTATGAAACGTAAAACCTATGCGACAGGCTACCATAATGTACAAAATTGACAAACTCAATAACAAAGGAGATATTGTGAGAAAGAACTTTGTAAACTACAAAAATGCAGTAATCTAGTATCTTATCCAATATAAATATAGAATAATAATGAGCAAAGATATAACCCATTTCATCCTCCTACACTGTCACAACTTCCCAATATATATCAGCATTTTTATTTTCATGCCACAATGAAAGCTTAACTCTTCAGATGTGTTATGGCTCACATTTAATACTTAGAAAAATGAATAATGCAAATATATATATATATATATATACAAAATTAAAACCTTGGATGACCACCTCTCTGCTCAAAGAGATAAAATCAAAAAATGATATCCTAAAAAAGTATAGGCGTAATCCCAAAAGCGAGAGCTTGAAGGAGGAATTTTTAAAATGTAGAAACAATCTAAGGGTTAAGCTGAGAAAGACCTGCAATGATTTTTACATGAGGAAGTTTGAAAATAATCGAGGTAATCCTAAAGCTCAATGGGACCTAGTTAAAGAAATAACTGGACAAACTAGTTCAAAAACCCTTGATCTATGTATCGAAAGGGAGAACACGGTCATTACTGATCCTTTGACACTGGCATCTGAATTTAATCAATATTTTATCTCAGCTTTTCAATCTAAAATTAACGGAACTACAATCTCCCCTCTGAAAAATCCATGTTCCATGATCGATTCTTGTCAGTCGTTGTATTTGGAGCCAGTATTTCGAAACGAAATCATTGCACTGGTGAAAAGTTTCCCCTCAAACAAATCACCAGGCTTCGATGGCATTAGCATCAATACTTTAAAGAGGACAATAGTATTCATAGCGCCTGTCTTGGAATACGTATTCAATCTGAGCATTTCAACTGGAGAATTTCCTTCGGCTTTAAAAAAGGCAGTCGTCATTCCGCTATTCAAAAAAGGTGACCCAAAAAAATTGGAAAATTACAGACCGATATCACTCCTTTCGACATTCTCAAAAATTTTTGAAAAACTCGTGAAGAAAAGGTTATTAAATTTCCTTGATAAAACTCATTTTTTCAGCCCGAAACAATTTGGTTTTAGAAGTAAATTGGGAACCGAAGATGCCTTAATGCATCATTTGCAAAATGTTTATAATGCACTCAATCATAACAAACGCACAGCTACCTTATTCATCGATATCCATAAGGCTTTTGACACCCTTGACCACGACATTTTATTAAAAAAACTTCATCAAGCCGGAGTCAGAGGAAATGTCCTTCAGTGGTTCAATAGCTATCTATCTATGCGCTCACAGTGTGTTCGAGTGAATGGCTGTTATAGTAATTATATAGAAATAAAGGCTGGCGTTCCACAAGGCTCAGTACTGGGACCGATACTTTTTCTGATTTATATAAACGATCTTTGTAATCATAATTTTAATGGACACGTCACAGCTTACGCTGATGACGTTGCACTCAACTATGCAAATGCATCCTGGGACATAGTTAAAAGAAAGATGGAAAAAGATTTAACAGTTCTTAGGCAATGGTTTCTCTTTAACAATCTTTCTCTAAGTTCCAAGACCAAATACATGGTGTATGATTTATGTAACAGGTATAAAATTGACTGGGAAGTAATATATCATTCTCCGGGCTGTTCAGTAGGAAACTGTTTAAATTGCATCACGATTGGAAATGTAACTGAATTTAAATATTTGGGGGTTATCCTGGACAATAAATTAAAATGGAAACACCATGTAAATTGCCTAACTAAAACACTAGGGCATTGTATCTCAAATTTATACTTCGTACGAAACAAATGTCCATTGTATTTTCTAAAAGTTATCTACTTGGCACTGGTTCAGTCAAAATTAAGTTATGGTTTAATTTGCTGGGGAGGAGCTTACAGAAATACTATAAACCCCGTACTATTTCTGCAAAAGAGGATAGTACGTGTGATAATGCACAAAAACCGTTTCTCTCATGCATTCCCACTCTTTTTAGAACTGAACTTATTGCCTATCAGGTATATGTATTTTTATAAAGTGTTAAAGAATTTCTATCTAAGAAGTGGCGACGAAGCAAATCTGTTACCCAGGACTCAAGTCCTGACCTTGCGAGAAAGAAATACGATTTCTCTACCCAAGCCTAATTTGACTGTGTTTCAAAGATGCTTTGTGTATATATCCCGAAAAATATTTAACGTCCTTCCAAACCACATTAAGGAAGAAAATTTCTTAAGAAAGTAAAAACTTGGTTATTACTTATAAAAAATATCGAGATTTTGTTTCGTAATTTACATGAAATATTTATCGAATTAAATGTAATGAATTAAGTGATATTGTAATATCATTGTTGAAGTAAGTTTGCCCGATCTTGTATTTGTGTGTCTCTTTTTTGTAACCACTATTAAATTATGTATATCTCCGAGTCTTTTTTCTATTTTTTTCTATTTTGAATTAGTTTATTCACTGTATTGTAAACGTTTTATCGAAATTTGTAAACCATTTTGTTTTTGCTATCGTTTTTTGCATGGTTTATTTATTTGTCAGTAGCCCCAACACAGGATATTCCTTGGGGGCTATCTATGGTACTACCACTCTGTATTTCCTGAAAAGGAATCAAATTATTATTATATTATAATATAAAAAAGTAATCTTTGTTTGAAGGTAAATATATATTTTTATTTGTGATAATTATATTTATGAATGATTTATGACCAAAAATAAGTAAAAATATTCCTTGTTGTTGTAAATTTATTGTGACCCATCCAAAGGGAAATTACAGAATGTAAATTATTTGTAAATAAAAATATTCATAAAATGGCCAGGCATTCAAACAAAGAAATGAAGTTCTTTTCTAAATCCATTCAGCAGTTAAAGCTGAAAAACCTAGTGATTACAGCCACAATCTACAGGGTTTACTACAATGGTTTAGGGCACATAAGGGAGCATTGTGGAACTCTTTCCATCCCTCTGACCTTGCGCTCTTCTCAACATGCGCCCTATGGATGGAACCACACTGCGTGACATCACTTCAGAAGATTGAAAATTGAAAAGAGCAGGTTAAGGAGTGAAGTGTGCATAAATAGAGAAATGGAATATATTCACTGTCAAATACCAAATAAGGTGCACTAACTTTAAAAAAAAGTACTTAGTTTACTGTAAATTACATATTTTGGCTAGCATGAGTTGAGATAAAATAATGGAAAATGTCATTACCTTTCCAAATGTGCTAGTGTAGACAGAAGTCCTTGCTTACATCGAACCAAATATGCTAGGTATGGAGCTCTCCGCCTGTAATCATCCCTTAAGCCCCGGAAGAGCTTACAGCAGCTAAAATGTTAAAAATAACAATATATTTTCAATACAATAAAATTTCTAATTTACAATTATGGTACATTTATCATATTAAAACTATGATCACTTCACTCACATAAAAGACAAAGTTACATTAACATTTTAAACAAAAAATAATCATTGATAAATAAGAAAAATACATCTTTAAAAATCACATTTTTACCATTAACAACCTATGATACTCGAGACCACTGACAAGGCTTGGCTAATTAAGGCTAAGTTCATCATTTGAATGGAAAAGCATTAATCTGGATATTATGAAAACCATAATTAATCTCGTTTACTTAAAAGGCTAAGGATCATCATTATTTTGAACAAAAAAAATTAGATTAACTTTTAAAAATAAAGATCACATTTTCAATACTGAAAACCAAAGATACTTTCAATTTGCCATTACAGTCTATTTTATAACAAATGCAAGCTCATTCAGCTTCATTTAGTATTATATCAAAAGAGGAGATAATGCATAATAAAAGAAAGATGAATACAGTAGGCATACAAGGACATGATTTTTAGCCTTACCGCTGATTGTCAAATGCCATCACACATCGCAATGTCTCCCTAATGTGGATTGTGTTGGGTTGATGAATATCATCATGAAGACTAACTGCCTCGGCCAATTGAAGGCGCAAGAATGAAACCAGCTCATTGCCTGTGCCTGTCAGTCGGTTACGAGCAGCACGGTGAGGGACACACATGCCTGGAAGACCACCATTGGTATTTGCCCATGATGATGCAGATGACGACAAAGACGATGCAGTCTCTCTCTGGAATGGTGAATAACAGTCAAGTAACCAACAACTACTCTTGAAATACAATAACAAATAGACTTCCTTCAAGGTGATGGAAAGTCAATTGATGTTGGATGATAAATTTCATTATACTTGAGTAGATAACTACTATAAATGCAAGCTTATTCAAGTTCACTAGGCACAACATCAAAAGGGAAGTTTTTCTATCGAAGCAAGAATTTTATCACGCGCAATTCCTGGGGTCTGTCTACACAAGTTACAAGTCACGTGACTATTTTCACAAGGCACATGCGTAACTCAGATATACCAAACCAAAGACTTGTACCAGTCCAAAAAAATGGTGGACATAATCAAGACCATATGTAGCCTGTATTTTGAAAATTACGACATATTTTGAGTGTGCCCAGCAATATTTCCAATCCAAAAGTCAGTGCCACGTTTTTGGGTATATACAAATGATTGAATATGTCCTGAAAAGTATTTTAATTTCATAAGTTACCGAAATAGATCCCAAGCAAATGCAAGTTTTCGGGAAAACCTAAGGTCATAGGATAAAATTGTTTACTTCGCTGCATTTCTTTAAGGATGAGCTCTACATACATACCAATCATGCCGTTCCCTTCCGGGGTAGGCCCAGTCACAAAGTTTCACTCATAAATACATATTTGTACACCTAACTCTGTTTCAATAATTTCCTCAATACTGACCTATCCTTGCAAACCTCTTTTGCCTCATTTACCCCCATACACTGTTTCATACACACCCTCCTGTATTTAAGACTCCTAATTTTCCTCCTGCTAAGAATTTCCTCAATGGCATTCAACCACAACTTTCTCGTCCTACCTCTTTCTCTCGCGCCATTCATTTCACTCTCATATATCTGTTTTGTTATTCGACTGTGATCCATTCTTTCAACATTGCCAAACCAAAGAAGCAAACTCCTTTCCATTTAGAGCACATATGTATGAGCTAAATGGTAGTTAATTCTAAATCTTACATGTCAAGATATCATGTTGAGTCTGTCATATAGGAAATATTGTTAGGTACACTCTCAAAATAAATAATAATCATCAAAATATGAGCTATATACGGTCTTGATTATGTCTGCCATGTTTTTGGACTAGTAAAAGTCTTCAGTTTGGTATATCTGAGTTACACATCCTCCTTGTGAAAATAGTCAAGTGACTTGTAACTTGTAGACTAGACGCTCTGGGAAACAGACCCCTGATAGCATTAATGCAACAGACCAAAAATGGCAGAAGAAACATAAAAACGTTCAAGAGAGCAAACCTTGACCAAGTCATCAGTGTACTCAATGCCTCATTTTACCAGATGAATATGTGACTGATATAACATTATGCAATGTGTGAAGATGTATGTGGGGATAATACATATTTTACACTTGGAGATGTTATTGTATGAGTACTACAGGAGGTAAATGATGCTGTGTTGCTGTATAATAGCCCATGAGGATTACAAGGGCTATTGGACACTTCTGTGAAGTAACAGATGGAATGGAATTGAGAGTAAATGCATCAAGGACAACATTATAGTCATTAACATGGACAACATAAAAAAATCATTGCTAGATGAGGGTGAGTAGGGAAATAATTGAGCAAATGGATGCTTTTTTATACCTTATCCCAAGATTTGTGGAAGATGGGAGGATAGAAGAAGAGATCAAGAGGCAAGCCAAGACAGGAGGGGAAGTTGCAGGTGGTATGTAGAGAATGACAAGGAAAGAACTGTTGTCTAAGAAAGCAAAAATTGCCATATGTATACAAAAGTGTACATCTTCCTCCTACATAGCATAGCATTGAAACATGGGTATGCCAGGATATGCATAAGAGTAGGCCAAATACAGTAGGCATGAAGAACCCGAATAGTATTTGTGGTCAAAGGACGAGGTTTAGAATTGGGTCGTGAAAGAGAATGAAATGGATGCTCCGATAAATGAACGGATATGAAAGGAGCAAGGTTCATAGGTTTGGCCTCATCAAGACAATAAATGAGAGATGAGTAACAAAGCAGATTCATATTGAAAGAATGAAAGGTGTGAGAGAAATCAGTATACCAAAGAGTCAAGGGTGAATTCTGTGGAAGGTACTCTATAGGAACATTAGGGGCCTTACGGAGGTTTATGAAGCCCCATGAAGCAATGCATCAGTGCCATTGAAGTAATGCAAGTATAAAAACATGGAGCAGTTTTGAAGAAATGATTAATGAATTTCAAGTTTTACAGGCCTCAAAATAAATATTAAGCTCTTTTGACTGTGCCTCCTCTATGAAGTAGGAGTAACATAATGGGTACATCTACAAGTATAAGTGAAAATAGATATATTATTATTAATATTTTTAAATAACCTATAAATTTACCAATGCCATACATATTTTAATTTATCAATCAGCTACAATCAATCCATTACTCAATAGAAACATGTCGTGCAATGTGAGCCTTCTTTGTAACAGCAAAACACTCCCCATTTCTGTCCAATTTCAATGGTAGAACTGCACAGGTAGCAGCATACCGGCAATCAACATGATAAGCACGTGACATTCATTATTGCAACACATTATTTCACACTTTAAAAAGTAATCTGATGTCACTTTGAGTTATACGTATATCTATCACTGTAAGAATAGCAAAGGTGCCAATGGTTGTCGCCAAGAGCTCTGTGAGTATACAACTGAGAGGTCAAAGAATCATGTCTCCAGGATATTGAGTCATTTAGATATTGCATATTCTGCTGAGGTAAGATAGCTGACCAGTGGCCATTGGCCACCAATTAGATTTATACTCACTGTTCTCCAGGGGAATATATAGTGATGACCATTATTACAAGAGGAGGGGTTCACACTCAATAAAGACAGGCTATGCAGTTGGCATATGGACTGGTATGAATCACAAGCTTCGGTTAAGGGTCATAGCTTAGCAGTGAATAAATCCTGTTCAGTTAGGAATAAAATCATTCCTTCATTCCTCCAAATACGGTTAAAAAATGGCCTTGAGAGTAGAATATCAAGTACTCACCATTCCACGTCCTGTTGGCCTGCCTTCGAGCGGATGTAAAACATTTGCTGAGCTGAGCACCATGCGGAGCTTCCTCTTGGCATCTTCCAGTGCCACCTCCTCATCCTCCGGTACCCCAGTGCCGTACCCCGTGTCCTCCTCGGGGTCATCATCATTCTCCCCCTCGCTGTCCTCATCTGAGTCAACCCCATCCTCCTCCCCTCCATTCAACTGCTTCCGTCTCATGAGGCTCAACTCTCCACTTGGGCTGCCTTGGGGCCGACGTTGCCCGTGCACCAACGTGTGCCCAGGGCCATTCATCGTGGGGGTGACGCCGAGGGACGAAAGTGACACCGGCGACTCTCCCATTGCACGACCAGCTACCACTGTCGCCTCTGGCTTTCGACGATACTTCGCCAAAATGTCCTCCATTGCATCTATCAAGCGATTTTAGGGAGAAGTTAGTACAAGAAGACAGGTTTACAACCCGAAATTCTCAACCAGAAAATTTATTAGCTTCTTTACTTTACAAACAGCACCTTTTCAAGAGTACTTGTCAAATGAGGGTCATTCGCACATACAGAGATATATTTTGCTGAAACTGAAATTTGATGAGATGAAGTTAACAACTTGACACGAAAAATATCAATTATTTCAACATTTCTCAGGTTGCATCCGTGTCAGTTGTCATTCAGCACAAGTTTTGCCAGCTATCCTGCTGGCGTCCTCAAGTGAAGGACTCATTCTTCGCCTGAGGGAAGAGTCCCTTCAAGGAAGGGGCTCATCCTTCACCTGAGGACGCCAGCAGGATAGCTGGCGAAACTGTTGTGCTGAATGACAACTGACGCGGACGCAACCCGAGAAATGTTGAAATCATTTGATCAACACCGCGGAAACCTGCGAACAAGTATCACATTATATTGACGTACTATTAGCTTGAGGGAAACACAATACCTGATCAAAATATATTTTTCAACTATGAATATTCTCAAGTACATTAAATGGAAGAAGGGGATCAGGCAGGCATTAAATATGACCATGGGAAAAAGGAAATCAAGAACACAGCCACAGTGGACTTCAATCAATGGCCATTTCACATTAATACTCTTATGTATAGATTCAACAAACCAAAAAGTATAATAGGGCAAAATTAAAGCCATACTGCATAGTAATCGTAAAACAATACTACAAAAATAATAAGAGGGTAAAATCAAAGCAATATGTACCAGTGAAAGAGCAGAGATACTCACCATTTTGGCTGGGGATGGCACTGTCCATTGATGACTGTTGCCTTAACCTTGAATGACCAATGGAATCAACCTGCTCCCCAACCCTTCCATTGCTCCCTTGGCTCCCATCAAAGCTTAAATGAGGGCTTTCATACCTAAACACAATAGGGTATTTAAACAAAATTTAGATCATGCAATTACATGAAAACATTAGTTCATGCCATGAAAAACATAAATGATGGCTTATAAAATTAAGCATTAAATTAATGTAATAGTTTTCAAGCATGCAAGTTGAATTTGAATGCACAACCAAGCAACTTCTCATGGATGATATCACTCGTCACACCCCAGCTACGCTATATTACTCCATACCACTGCCTCTAAATAACTAGCATTTATCAAAGCCTTCAAATATTAATGGCAATAACCTATCAACTATTGAACTGTTAAGTCTTTTGAATGGTAAAAACAGTAAATCCAATACTGTAACTACTTCACAATTATAATTACTAGTCAGTACTTTCAAAATAAAACCTGCTCTTATGAATACAGCTAAATGAGGAAAAATTCCTCGGTGTACTGCGAATGATTTTTAAGAACATTAGGGAACAACTATGAAAATATTTCAGCTGCAAGACAAGGCCAGCCTGATGTGGATATTTTGTTTTTGTGGGAATAATCAATTTTGTAAGAAAGACTTCATTATAATTTTAATGAAGCAAAATTCTTTATGTAACTATTTTAGGGTTGTAAATCGAATGGAAGAAAAATGTAATTATTAAGTTAAATTCAAGGGTTTACTTATGTTTCAGAAGGTATCGAATATGGTTTATGCAGTTAATTACCATTACCAACACGTAACAGAGGAAGAAGGATAGACAAGGCAGTTCAGTTCCTAAGCCTTATCTTCTTCTCTTAGCATCAGCTTCATTTTGTAGATTCCCTTTTCGTGTGATGTCCAGGGCAACTTATGCATTTACCACATATTTCCATCTCTCATACTATATTTCTACATATCCTACAGTAGAATTACCTTAGCTTTCTTGACCAAATCTTACAAGTGAAATTCAACCAGGAAAAAAATATCATAACCTGGAAGTTCATTCAGTCCTTACCCAATATTATGGCACTTGAAATTTCAAAGTAACAAAATAACTTAAGGCTACAATTAATGAATATCAAATAAAGAATTTTTCCAAAGAGGACAAGCTTAAATCTTTATTTTTGTTCCTCAGACTGCTTCAGCACTGATCTGATCATCTAGTTCAACTTAACTCATGAACAGTAATAATAGAAATGGTAAACTTAGGCCAATACTGATAGGGAGCATTGTGTATCTGCCCTTTCCCTGATTCTTTGATACTTTTAGTAATTATCACATCTCTATAATTTTATCCTAAGAAAGTTATTCATACCATTTTGAAGTTTCTGCCTTCTTCAATTTTGACTGTGCAGCACATTGCACATTTGTTTATAGTACAGCTGCTCTTTTAATTTGTCACAGAAAAGCAATTAATATAAATGAACGAATTTTACAAAATGTTAGAGAGCAAATATGGGGGTTTACTGTACCTGGTAAGTTATGATAGTTCCCTTTACTCTTAAATAATTATTATAGTTTGCAAAACAATTTTGACATGTAGAGTTTTACAATGTGAGTTATATCTGATGTCTTTCATTTCAGTCCATAATAGTAATAATCATATCTAAATAGCATTGTCCCTCAACCATCAATGGAAAGCTAATTTTGTCTAGAGTACTTGACAAGGCATAAAGTCAGTCAACCAGTCCAGTAAATGTTTAAGATTTCCGTGAACCTGACAAATATCCTAGGGGATATGTAAGACGACTAAAGCAATTTCACAATTACCATCAAAGAGCTATATGAAGAATATTTGTAGTAGAAATATATTAGTTGCCAAGAAGATAATTAAATGCATAACCCACATACATAAAGAGGCACTTGTGTTCAAAATTCATCAGTGACTTCAGAGCAAATTTCCGACATTACTTTTCTCACCTATATTTAAGGCAAAAAAAAGGGGGATTGCATCGAGAGAAATACAATAATGCAGTGCAAATGAGATGCACAAGAAATCAATATTGCTTTTACCTTCACCTAAAATGTATATGGAGTTTTTGGGACAAGTTTATGCGACATTCTTTTCAGTTCTGGTTTGGTTCAATTCTTAGCTTCCCTCAATTTTCAATGGTAAGAAAAGGTTTTTCGTTTGATTATTGTGCATAAATAGAATAATACATCAAGTTTTCTCTACCTAATTGCATCCAAAGGACAATAACATTTGCAGAATCATACGAATAAAACTCCAATATTTCTAAAAATGAGAGAATCCAGATTTCTAGGTCACTTAAAATGGAGAAAGAAAGATAGACATAAAAATTCTGAATTCAGCATTATTTTTTTGTAAAAAATGAAAAAATGGACTGGTTTCTGCACCAATTATTTTTGGCCCCTGTCGTGGATCTTGTTCTAACCTCAAGAACCACATGAATCAAGAGCCGAAGAACTGAACCTATCCATCCCTACATTCTGAATGCACTCTATACACTTAAAGATACATACCCATGGATGGCAAGATCATCAACTGATGCAACTCCAGACGCTCTTCCTGGTTTCTTAGCACGGCTTTTGAAAGGCATCTTGAAGCGGAAGAAGCTTCGCTTTTGCTTCTGCTCATCTTCCAGCAGGTCCTGAAACAAAATTTATGAGTTAATAGACATATTTAACATATCCAAGAATTAGTAACAGATGAGACCTGAAAAAAATTATTGAATTTTTGAAGGAAAGAGCATTAATTCAACAGGAAAAATTATTTCACATGAAACCACATTTTTTTGGTGACATGACTTTTTGATGTATCATAAAGACATTGATCGTGAAGAATTTGAGACACAATGGATCAGAATCATGGCCCAATGGAAAAGCTGACCAGAACAGACTGGAGGCCTTTGAAACCTGGTATTGGTGGAGGATGCTGAAGAAAAAATGGATGGAAAAAATAAGAAATGATGAAGATTATACAATAGGAAAGGACCATATTGAACACCTTACAGAAAAGAACTAGATGCATGGTAAATACCCTGAGACAACATGGATTTGCAAAGAACATAACTGAAGGTACAATTGAGGGAAAAGTCCCCAGAGGAAGACCCAGGAATAAGTTCATGGACCAAATAAATAGGGAAATTTATATGAAGAACCAATGGGAAAAAAGGGATCTAGTATTAGATAGGGAAGATTGGACGGCTCCAGTCAACCAATCTTAAGATTGAACAACAAATTATGATAATGAAGATATTCATAAATGATGATGGCCTCTGTGGCACAAAATCATCGCTGTAATGTTTGTTACTTCTTTCAACTTTCTCTAAAACCTAGCATCTGCCACTCCATTACATGAATTCTTTTCCAATTCCTACCCATCTTCTTTTCCATCCACCTCTCTTCTTACCTCATAACCCATATTCCCTAGAAACAGATTAACTTATAAATGCTACTCTACTTCAGTACCTAGAGAAATTGAGAATAGGAAAAGGATTGTCTTTTGTGATAAGAAATTAATTAAAAATGTAATAGCAATCAAGAAAAATAATGTACAAATCTAGCTGCTGTGATTATGATCTAAAAATTCTTATTTCCCCATGCTATTTTGAATCTTTAAAGAAAATTCAAACAGCAGTAACTTTTTTTTAGGAAATTTTGTGCACAAATATGTATTGCATCTTCAAAGAAGGGAAAAAAATCATAACAGAATATTATGACATCATTGAAGAAATTAAGGAAAACTATTTTAGACAATCAAGAATAAAATTCCTTTGTTGAGCAGTAATGGATATCATTCTTAAGCTTTTTTATTGCAGTAAACTAAACATGTCTCCAGACTGTTCTGATCTCACAGTAAATCACTGAAAAATGATAACAGAGTCAATGCAGGCAAGAAATTCTAGTGCGATTAAGGAGGAATTTTTGGAATTCCACAAATATCATGTAAAACAAAGGGACAATACAAATTTTGAAGGAAAGAGAGAAAGGGAATGAGGAAAGTTCCCTTGAGGCTTCAGCATGATAACTGTACAGAAAAACCCCTCTTGTATACATTTGAGGGGGACCAAGATAAAAAGATTAATTGTTGGAAAATGTAAATCGAAGGAAATCTTATTTGCAGGAAATTGAAGCAAAATCATAACCCCAAATTTTCACTACCATTCCCAGGAGAAAGAGTAGGGCCTACACGAGTTAAGACGGTAGATGGAAATGTGAATCACATGGCATGAAGCTACTCAAGTGTTGGGAAAAGAGAAATATTAACCGATTAACCAGGTGAAGAGTGGATCTGAAGCCGGCATCACATGTTTCCTTCCTGCCATGTTTCCAGCATGCAATCCAGCATATTAACAACTGAGAGGCAGAGCGATTAAGTTTTGGAAGCAAACAAATTAAATTACTTTCAGCTAAAAATGGCAGACATTGGCCACACTGGCCACTGTACTTCACCTAATATAGCCCCCATAGAAATACAATCACCCGCTCTCCCTAACTTTCAAGGCTCACAAAAAAATTAACATATAATTTCTAATATTATTAGGAATATCAAACTTTTATCCAAAAGAAAAAATGATGAAATAGCAATAACATTTCCAACAATTTCATGCAGTATCACCATTTTTATAATTATAATGTACAATTGCATATTATTTCCAAATTTCTTTTTTGTTTTTTGGATGCATATACACAGAAAAACATCCACGTTCACTTTCCCAGAGCCAAAATATGTCCAATAGGGGGGCTGGTCAAATACAATAATTTTAGCCACCCCTTGCAACCTTCCTCTTTGAAACCACAAAAATTTGAAGCAAGGCCATGAAGTTAGAGGGCCACCTCACAAACCTGATCCCCAGATAGCATGCAAAGCTGAACACACAGAGAAACATGCAAAAATATTGCACATAACACCATCCGAGGAGAAGGGATAAGAGCAAAAAAAAATTTTCAAAGGTTGTGGAGGAGTATCTCGGGAGCCAGCCAATGCTGATGAAGCAAAGTGAAGAAGAAAGTGCCAGACACATTACACACCTTATCACCACGTTCGGCTGTTTTGTCAAAGCTGATACTTTTTGGAATGGCACCCATCAATGGATTCCTTCCCTGGGAGCTAGAAGGCTGTTGCTGACTGAAAACATTGACAGCACCAGCAGCAGATTCCCCAGATAACACAGCACTATCAGCATTTAGGGCCTCCACCGGAGGCATAAGTGGGAGGCCAGAGGTGGAGGGAACGGCAGGTATTATCCTCCGTCGTGCCCCTTCCCCTCCCCCACCACTGCTCGAGGAAGACGAGGCAAGGCTTGTGGAGCTGAGGCGGGCTCCACACCCAGGCCCTGAGAGGAAGTCCGCCTCCAACTCCTCCTCAAGGTCTGCATCCTCATCATCATCATCTTCGTCATCAACATCATCCTCACCCCTGGTCCTTCCATTTTGCCTGACCATCAGGCTTGCCTAAAGACAAAGATTTAACCCATTTACTGCCTGCCCATTTTGGTTAGAATGTGGGAAGACTGACAAGGCTGTTTTCAGCAAGATTTCACAATTTTAATAATTTCTAGTACTTGATTTTATTTCTTTACATCTAGATTTTTTCCCAATGCTGAAGATATATTTGGGGCTTAGAACCATGGAAGAATGGAGGCCTATTTAACGGGAGCCATTAAATAGACCTCACATCACAAAGTAAAAAAGTAAAAAAAGTTGGGCCGATAAATCGGCCCGTGGCAGTTTTCGCAAATCCAACAAGGGCCAATATATCGGCCCGCCGGCAGTTAAAGGGTTAACGGTAATGTGATTCCCAGCCAATAAGATTCACTTTTAGACTCTAAATGTCGTTAAAAATTAGCTAGTCTCTAATCGTCAACGGGCAATTTCTCTAATATCAGGAATTGCCGCATATCTGTGTAAATAATGAACTAGTTGCCATCAACAGAGAAATGGTTTCAGTATCACCTTGACAGTGGTTGATAAACATTTTCATACATTACTAGTTAAATTTTAAAAATAAATACATCATGAATGCAAACAATGTAGCCCTTTCAGTTTCAAGCTTAGATACAGTGAAAATCCTTCACAAATCTTGACTTGTAATACATCACTTCTACACATTAAGCTCGCATTCATTTCATTTCTTAAGTTTCCTACCAAGGGATGTACATAGTCGTCATATTTATTTCTATTAATAAAGTTTACACTAAGCACAGATCACATGAGTAAGAAGAGAGTTGGGGGGTACTGGACATGTGTAAGATTTAACATTAAATGCTTAAAGAATAACTTCTCATACACTATGATTCAAGTTCAAGATCTGTTCAATCACTTCATGCGGATTGACCTTTTTTTTCATGTTAATGAAACTCACAAAGAGCTTTAATAGCATTTCACTCAGGCATCTGACACTTTTGGAACCAGAGAAAAATATCATTATACAAAATTCTTTGAACCTATATGAGGGTAAGTCGATATATTACTCACACAAATGGATAGAGGCAATTATAATCAAAGTAACTTCCTGAAATTTATTACAATTTTCTACATATTAAACCTGACCTTTCAGACAATTATCCCATCTTTTTACAAGTCTTTAATAACTGGCAGCAAATAAACCTTTTGTTTGCTGTTGTAGCCCATGAGTAACCTCCTGGACTACAGCATCATCATTTTCAAAACGTCGGCAATTCAAATGATTTCTTAGGGGCACGAACTGATGAAAACACTGAGAGCTGAGTAGGGACTGTATGGTGGATGTTCCAAGCGTTCCCAATTAAATATTTACGAATGATGCTGATGATGAAATGTTGATGTTTGTAACTTATTCATTGACTTACCCTCGAACTATTCTTTAACATCTTCCTTAATAATTTTAAGCACAAATGAAATTTAGGGACAACAGTACAAGATCACAGCGAACCCACCACCTGTCCTAAACAAACATTACACATACTAAGGTGATGATAATTTGATATCCTTAAACTCATTCTGCTAAATAAAACTTGAATATCTACAAAATCATTAGCTCCTGACAAAATTCCAATGAGCATTTACCACATTTTCTATCCAGTACTGAGAGGCTTCTTAACATTCTTAACCTTTACCTTCCAAGCGTGTCTCTCCGGCACAAAAATTGTGTCCCTAGACTGCCGAGCGTGTTTGTTTGGCACATTGATGGACATTTAAAAAACACTGGTCATTTAAAAAACCCCGGCCAGCAAGGCTTACGACGACGGAAAAACTCAGGAAGGTAAAGGTTAAGTGCAATCAATGTCTTGGAGCTTACCTGGCCACCTAATAAGTTTACAGCTCCAGATGTCACCACAGATTTTGAGTGTGCGTGGCGATTTCTCCTCCTGTGATGAACATGATGATCATGTGGGGGAGGCTTAAGGGGCGTGGAGATGGAAGCACCGCTGAACTGTCCACACAACTGGTGCATAAACATTGATTGATTTGGGGGAACAACTGCTGTTTCCTGTGGTGGTATCGTGGGCAACTGGTCAATTCCTTGAGAGCTAAATTCAACGGGTGGCTTCAAACTTACAGCTAGACTTTCTTCTTCAGACTTTAAGGGACCATCCGGCTTTCCCTCTTCAACCCCTGTGAGACAATAAAAAATATATTCCTTAAATTCACTTCATTTCTGTATAGACTCTAAAAAAAATTATAAGCATGAATTGATGCATCTTAAGGCTACAAATTATTTGAGAGGACCCATGACCTATTGTCCATTTTCTGTTCAGATAACAGCAGGCAAAAGCTTAGTTCATAAGAACTTAAATTACACACATGAAATTTTCAGGGAACTATTCCTTACCTTCAATCACATGAAGATTTATTAAATTACCTGAAAAATTAGCAGAATAAAACGTAAGTCAATACAATAAATAAGACATCCAGTTTTAATAACAGTTATTTCTCTACTTCGGGAGATGACTAAATTATAATGAGACTCCAAACAAATTATAATTACTGCTATGGTAAAGACTACACACAAGATATTATCTTTCTTTTAAAAATACAGATTCAATTAGCATTCCATCAATAGATAACAGACAGACAGCTAAAGAAGGACCATCAAATAGTTTACAGATAAAAACTTCACTCAAAGAATTTTTTTCTGCAGAAGCCACAAAATCTGGATTTGAAATCTTATTAGTATTACGATCACAAATGAATGGTAGTCTGATTATTCTCCATAAGTAAAATTAAATTTGTAAATTTACCCCTAATAATACAGCATAAAATAATGATTTTCAATGCTAAGAGCCTAGGCTTTAAAAGGTACGTATATAAAATAATAATCTAGATAAGCATAAAATTAAACACATTAACAACAAATATATTTTATAACGAAAGTGGTATCAGACCTTAGCTTTAAGATCAATTTTTCCAGTCCAATTAATTTCAAAAAACAATATTAGAGTCATTTTTTGTGCAATAATATCTAAAACAATCCATAATGGCAACAATAAGACTACACCTGACTACTTAGACAGGTGAGTAAAACGGAAAGTTGTCCATGTCACACCTTGACTAGGAACTCCAGCAGTGATGTATCGAGGTGTGGGACGCTGACATGGAGTGGACAACTCAAGCTCGCCAGCAAGCAAGGCCTCTTCCTCCTCCCTGATAGGTCTGAATGTCGAGGCAGGCCCAGGAGAAAGGCCCCTTGATGAGAGGCCTGGGGAGGGGCCGCGGGCACCCATAGCACTGTGTAACGGAGGAGTTGCCTTCTCCTCAACCCTTGCTACAGCTCCCATTTCTTCTCCCATGCTGGGAGCCCTTTCCATTTCACCCCTCACACCTACACCTTCAGTCTCAAGCTCAGATCTAGCCGTGTCATCCGACCTGAAACATGGGAATATACAGCTGCCTCAATAAATCATAACAGACATCTTCAGAGAAACATCAAATACAATAGTTGGCTATGAATACTAAAATTATTTTTCATCTACCAGTGGAATGTACAGAAAAGTAAAAGGCACTTTTGCTCTAAATACAATACAGCATCATGGTAGAAAACCATAGTAAAATCTTGAAGACTGCACTCAAGATTATACAATTTATCAAACTCACTCTATGTGATTTGTATTCCCCCATAAAAGGGCATGTTTTGCAGGTCTACTCTTACATTTATCAATGAATTTAGCTCAACTACATATTGTCAATTTAGATATAGGAACAAAAAACTGAAATCTAACACCATTTAGGAGGAATGATGCTTCCCCAAAATGCAGCATAATCACTAACACATGGAAAAATAAGCTTCCTTTTTCCTTTTAAACATCACTTTCCCTACATTTTTTCATCCTTAGGCTCACACTTCTTATGTCACAGACATAACTTACTCTGACATTTACAGCTGCCTTCAATATTCTGTTCTCTCAAATTACCAATAAATCTAGGTATTCTGCCTCCTTGGAATATCTCTTCTACTGCTTTCTTTCTTCTCTAGGATGCCAAGAACTTCTTCCTTGGTATTCCTGTTCATACTTTTTCCTCTTTATACTATTATTGCTAGGCCCTAACTAACAATACACAGTCATAAGGGTCATTAGAAATCTATTTCAGTCAAGGGAAACAGATCCCTCACAAAGAGGCTAGGATATGAAAATCATAGTTGACCTATCTTTAGTAACAAACATAGGCAATTCTCTACATTAACATTCATAGGCAATATTGCTGACAAACAATGAATATTGAGAACTCTCTCTTTCACAGGTGATGATTTGGCTTCTTAAAAATGATATTAATCAACGACTAGATTTCTTTTAATGAATGCTATCTAATGAACAAATCAACGCTGACTAACCATTGCAAAATTATCACTGTAAAAAGCAATGTTTCTCAGTCTGCCTGTTGGCAAAATCTCTTCCCATAAGGAAATAAGTAAAGAGGTCATTTCATTCCCTTGCAGCCTTTCCTTTCTCTTTTTTACATTATAAACTAGTCACACAAAGTCCAGGCAAATGTCAAGCAAAAGGAGATACAAAATTTTTTCTTCTACACAAATTCTGTTTACACTTTTAATGGAGAACATGCCGAATAAAAATATATAGAGGTAATAGAGGACGATGAATCTTGCCCAACGGAAAAAACCCGAGGCCTGAGTTTCCGAGATATAAATTCTCAAAGTTGTCAAAATTCCAACAGTGCCAAAGACAGATGAAATAGGGGTAGTAGTCAGACTGAACGGGTTTGACATCACTCCTGCCATTTGGAGGCTGGAGCGGTGGCAGGCCCGGCATCTGTCTTGAAGACTATGGGTGGCATCACCGGGTTGATGCACAATGGGTGTGTGAAGAACATAAATGAAGGTAAAATATGGGAAAAAGCCACCAGAGGAAGACCCAGGATTAAGTTCAAGGACTAAATAAAGAAGAAAGTACATAGGAAGAGATGCCAGGAAGTAAGGGAACTAGCATTAGATAGGGAAGAGGGGGGGAGGATTGCCTGAGCAATGAATGAATGAAGGGAATCATAAGTACCTTCCACACTTTAGAACAAAATCAGCCATGTTTGAGGCCGGGTTTCTGAGTAAAGCATGTGTTTTAGATGGGGACTTGGAATTAAGTTAAATGAATCATTATCAAACAAGCAGGTAGACAGTATTATTTTTTTGGTTAAGAGTATCCCATAGGGGATAACAGATGGTCAGAAATCATAGGAAATTATGGTCAATAGGTGTCAAACTTATGCATGAGTCATAGAAAATATGGTTTATAGAATTATGTCCAAACAGAAGGTTAGAATACTATAATAACAGCTTCTACCTTATAAAATTGCATCATTTTCCATGTAAAATAATGTTGTCAAAGAATCACAAATAATTGCAAAGCTTACAAATTTAGCCTACTATGAAATACATCTACAAGGAAAAGATAGGTATATTACAATAAATTGAATCAAATTACCTAATGCTTGTTGGGAGATTATTCTAGTGATTCATTATAATTTAATTCCACAGCACACTAACTTTACCCAATGAATTTCATTTCTTGGTTTCCCTTTTCCTTTTAGAGACCTTATCATTACATATTTAAATTCACAACTTCTCATTTATTTCAATACCTATGCAGTATTGTAGATTTCCTACTTGATTTCATGAGTTTATTTAAAATTTGACAGCTGATCATTCATATCAACAACAATTTCTTTTTTTAAATTTTTAATAGAACAAGAAGATTTGAAGATTCATCACGGTTAATAATACATAAATAAATACTTAACATCAATGAGAATTTTCTGTTTAAATGCTGATAAGTATTGCCAAGAACCACAGATTACAAAGTTCACAACTTTTTCACATTATAAGTTACGCCTTAAAGGAAATCATTGGAAAAGCAGACCAGAAGAGACTTGAAGCCTTCCACTTCAACAGCTGAAGGCTTTCTTTCCAAATGTAACCATCACATAGGTTGAAAATACTTCATTAAATGACACAAGGACATTTTCACTCCGTAAAAGAGGATATGAAATCAGTAAATATGTGTATTACAACAAATGAATCCGCCTATAAATTGCATATACATTAATTGTTCTCGTTTAAGGCCTTCAAAGCTAATCAATATTTTTAAGACTGAATTCAAGATTGAAAGTCTTACCTGGCAACACTACCAGCATCATCTGTGTCAACTTCACACATTCTTTCATAGTCTGATGCCAACACATCAACACTCCAGGCTTCAGATCCAGTCTCAGAAACATCCAAAAGCTGCCAAGATAATCATGGAAAGTTATGATAAAATTTTATTACCACAAAGGGCATAATTGCCTTCATCATTTACTAGTTTCCAGTTTAAAAACACAGGCACACACTGGAAGAAAATAGGTACAATGGCAAAGGCATGGGGAGGAGAATAGCATTAACGAAGGAACTATGTAGTAATTGAGAGGAGATAACCACGGGAGCCTTGGGTGAGGCAATAATAAAGAGGCTGGTGAAGAGCTTGACATGGAGTGTAGCATTCTATGAGGTAGAAACGCATAGATAGATGGGGCAAATATTATAAAATAGGTATATTGGAATTATAAAGTAAAAGAATTAAAATTTTTAATTTAAGATATAACTTTTTACTAAATCAGGGAGCAAATACATTTTTCAGGATAATATTTAATAAATTATTAGTACACAGAGCATTCAAATATTCTAGGTATTTGATTATATTTGAGTTTGGGAAAACTACTATTCATCACATCTGTACTCATTAGTATGCACAGTAATGCCTGAATCACACGATCATTTTTTCCATCCCTTTCAAGGGATAGCTCCAATGATAGTTCAAATGATCGCTCGAAAATGATTGTGTGACTCGAACAAAGTCAGGGATGGCTCCAGCGATAGGGATCCCTATAGCTTTTCCCATCCCTGGGCACGTCCCTTTTTCCGTCCCTGGAGGCATCGCTGACTTCACCATTTAGCCAATCAGAGTGCTCGGCCGCAAAGAGCGACTCTAACGCCACGTTCGGCTTTCAATGGAATGAGAGTAGTTAACATAGAAATGATGAGAAAAGGGACGGAAAAAATGATGGAAAAAGGGACGGCCAAAATGACCGTGTGATTCAGAAAATGATAGCTCGAGCTATAATTGTCACGGTCCCTGAAAAGCTATCATTGGAGCTATCCCTTAAAAGGGACGGAAAAAATGATCATGTGATTCAGGCTGAAGCTGAGCCAGATATCTAATGGCCAGATGCCTGATATCCATTTAAAGAAATCTTTATTTTCCTTCATTTTTCAATGCACTCTATGCAGCCAAATGAAAAAATTTCTCCTACATAGAAGTAACTAAAGGACAGCACCAGTCCTCACCTGGCCAGATGGATCTTGCCTGGTACCTCCAGTGCTCCCCAGAGCGCCAGCCCCCAGGGCACCCAATAGGCCATCTTCATTTGGGGGTGACACCAGGGAGGAGAGGCGAGAAAATGATGGCCCACCCACCAGTGCTTGTCCAGGAGACAAGTGGTTCAGCTGATGTGACGCAATGCCTTGGCCAAGCACAGATCCAGAACCCGTCGAATCTCGATTAAGATCAACTGTTTCACTATCACTGGCAAGAACATCAGTACTCCATGTATCACTTACTAAAGATACTGTTTCATCACCTGTAAGACAATTTAAATGGCAACAGCCAAATATTAGCTATGATACTCACAATGCAAGAAGTGGATAAGTATTTCAGTAATCATGCAACTACATAATTCAAGGCCATCATGGTTTCTCCACTCATTTTAAACAGCTAATGAAAGGAAATCTGAGGAAATAAACAAAGACCCAGCACATGAAAATTGCAAGTAGCCCTCCATTATCATCACGGTACACAGCACAGTAAACTGTTTCTTATATTTTAAACCATTTACTTTGCCAAAATAATGGCAACATTAAACCCAATTTACGGCCAATTTATTACCACAAGCAATTCAAGGATAGATTTTTTACAAAGAGCAGATTTACACGTGCGAAAAACTTAAGTTGAGTGCATCATGCGATATTTCGTGGAAATGGAATAGAGATGTCATGATCTCACAATAAAAGATGTGGTTCACTTTTCACAGAGTTTTATTCACACCAACCGGGGTGTCGACATGAGCTATTATCATTGAGAAAGACCAATGACATAACTTATATTGAAACAATGGTGATAAAACTCTGTGGAAAGCGAACAAAATCTTTTATTTGGACATCATGGCAGTGTTAAAGAAGTTCTATGTCTTCAGGGAGCATCAGATTGTACCTGAATCACAATATCACTAGGGATGGTTGGATCGTATCTGCAGATCCAAAGATCTGCAGATCTTTACATGGGATGAGATACTGATATCGGATCCAAATACTACAGTAAATCAGATATGCATCAGAGAGTTTTAAGCGATTGAAGTGCCGGCTATCAGCGGCTTTCTGCCGAACAAATAGAATGCTGTTGATGTACTTCATTCGACAACCGGCTTTTGCTAAATGTAAATCAAATTCACCCTTTATTATCCATCTCATTATTCTCAAGAATCAAATCTCAAGATGTGGTATGACAACAGTCATTGCATAGACGTGTCAACAATCAAGGATTAGTATTATTTTGGCATCAACATTGTCTTTATTTTAATATTTAAGTTTTACATTTTTAAACTTGATGTCTTTTTTATTTTAATCAAGTCTCCAAGGCTTAAATTCTATTATCATTTGTGAATGGTATATACCCTTGAATACATCCAAGGATCCGAAAATAGGAACTTAGATCCGGGATCCGGATCTGGATTTGGATCCGAAAAAAAACCTGGATCTGCCCATCCCTAAATATCACTATAGTATCTCACCAGATTTCACCATTGCAGTCAGAGTAAGGCTTAACATATCAGATTATAGAGAGATAGGTCCAATATCTTACTAAAACTTCAAGCTTCATAGAATAAAAAAAAGAATCACGCACAATTATACAATTCAACAAACAGTGTGTTTACCTTCAATTAGCTTTTTAATCTCAAATTTCCCAAATTTGTCATCAATGTCAGATCTTGTTTGCTGCTGTTGCTGCTGGTGTTGCTGTTTAGACACTGGATGGCGATGTCGGCAGTTGGGAGGGTGGGCGCCTCCCCTTGAACCATGAATGCCTCCCATTCCCAAGCCTCCTTCGCCGCTGATCCCCTCCAGCCCGGGCCCCATGGCATCATCGCCCCCAACCACATCTGCTCCCTCTGGCATGCCACCAACCGCACCACCTACCCCACTGCCATCTTCCTCCTCGGCACCCCCACTGCCACCCACCCTGCCCTCCTCGCCATCGCCCTCAGTGATTTGGGAGGAGGGAGTGTCCCGACCTGTTCAATTCATAAGGTAGGAGAATAATATTATGATAACAATCACAATCACCTTATTATTAGCACAGAAAGAAGATCCAAAGAGCCATAATGCAAGCCAATTTAGAGTTCTTTATTCAAAAAACCAATATGACATGGGCTGATATTTATTTTTATATACAGCCCCTAATATCAGATACTAATACTCACATTAAAGAGGAGAGAGATCTCAAGTGGAAGCACACAATAAAGGGAGTAAAAAATTGGGTATTCGTGCTTGCAACAAGCTGCCAAACTATCAAAGAAATTTCAATACAGTCAAGGTTTAAAAAAGAATTATAGTACCTGATCAAAACTCTATTTGGAAATACCTTGATACTATATATATTTGATATTGTAATTTGATTGTATCTATCTGTGATTATTAGACTTTTCCCACAAATATTTCTGTAAATATGTCACTGGACTAATAAATATTATTATTATTTCCAATCATTGCATTTACAAATGATTGGTAGAAAGTCACCAGCAGGGGTACATATACACCAAAGTTTGAAATTTGCCATGAAAAAATCATTTGACTTGACCAGGATTCAAACCCGAACCTCCCAATTGCTGGTCAGGTGTGTTAGCTAGTTACACCACCAAGCCATCTTCCTTCAAGGTGAAATTCGAGGGGGTTATACTGTCACAGAGGATAAACCCAACATTGTCGTTTATATAATGACAAACTTGGCAAATTTGCAATAATTGCATTTACAAATGATATGGTATGAAGTCACTCGCAGGGGTAAATATACACCAAAGGTTGAGATTGCAAATCGTTCATTTCTGATTTTTTCATGGCTCAAATCCTGGTCAAGTCGAGAGATTTTTTCATGGCCAATTTCAACCTTTGGTGTTTTATTATTATTGTTATCATTAAAATGTTTTACTTTCTACCAGACACAATCAAATTGAATTTAAGCTCAGCCATCCCCACGAAAAAAATGTGATAAACATCCAGTTTTAAGGATCATTTAAGGAAGTTCTCAATCCCATTTTTTTTTAACAAAAACTAGTACTTCAAAGATGAAAACAGATTTTTTTTAAACTTAACAGAGAGTAACCAGTGTTTTCGAGGAGTGCTGTAGCACAGGCTTGAAGAAAATTCAAGCACCAAAATGGCCTTCCCTCATTCACCACCATGAGTTAAAAATACATTATTGTTAACAGATACATATAAGCAAGGTGAGAGTAGATCAACAGCCATCAAAACAGGCAAAAGGAAACTGTTATAAAAGGTTTTGACATCACTATGCTGATGCCATCGATGTAGAAAAATTCTCTCCCCTACTCACTCAAATTTGCAGATAACCTCATGAATTACATAACAAGAAGGTTCCATTCTCATATGTACTACGAAAAACAAACAAATTGCCTTAGTGCTGAGGGGGAACTAAGAGAAAGAATTACACAAAAACAATCACACTACTTCATGATCCCACCGTGATTTTCTTCAGTCAACAAATTATTCTACATACTTTCCACTCTTTTGTTTCCAACCATGGTATGACAGTAACTATCACTACCTAGGTTTCTATCAGTCAAGACAGTTACTGTTAAAACCAAAATCAGGAATAAAAGACCAGAAAATGATACTACGAATTTATCGATTGAGATAGGTATTTCATTTCACCCAGGCAAAGCATTTACATTAATGTTCACAATTAAGCCTAGTCTGTTTCAACACATGATGGCCCACACCAGCAACTGTTCAATATCATACATTCTCGGATCACTTTGAATTTTCTCAAAATAATGTGAGACATTAAAATTGAATCACTTTACCAAGAAAATCTCTACTCTCACAAGTACATTATCAATTCTCTAATGTCTGTGAAGGATAAAATTATGAAAGTTTACGAGATGATGGCTGAGTAGTAGTATGTAGTTTAGATAACAGAGCTTTGATGGCTAAGATCATTACACACATACTGTTTGCCACTTGTAGACAGGAGCGACAGAACTTGGACAATGAGGAGGGTCACCCCTCTGACTTACCAGAGACAAGTCCAATGATGCTTAGTTTGGGTGACTGATCAAGTGCTTCCATTACGGCTGACTGCTGCCTGATGATGACTTCATGAGCCAAAAATTATTGAGATAATTAAGTTTTTCGTGGAAACGTACCATTTCATGTTAATAACACGGAAGCCTTTCACAACATCTCGCAGAAGGCTGTTATTTTTATGAGTGAGTTGGGCTGAGAGGCAGTAGCATAACAAGGCAGGCAAAGGCAAGGGAAAAGCATAAAGCATAGAACAAGCATAACAAGGCAGACTAAGGCTAAAGTTGGGCTGAGAGGCAGTAGCATAACAAGGCAGACTATTGTCATCTTGACAATAGGAGCCTATGTCAGGGGAGTGTAATCAATTATATAAAACTTATCCCTCCTTAAAATTCGTATTTTACAAAATGTACCGGTTGTTCTCCTACACATAAGGTTAGAGGTATCTACCAATGACTTTGCATGACACAAGCTGAAGAAAGCAGACTATGATGGTGCAATTATAAGCAGTCCTACTACTCTGCTCATGAATACCATCTATTATAGTGATTCTGCACAAATTCAATCCATAATATATGTATGAACATATTCCCTAATCACCATATGAATATAAATTTTTCAGCACTGCATAAAGGCAAACAAATAAACAAATCCCTTCGCTGTGTATGTCCATAACTACATGGCGATAGTGATTTTCTCTGAAGTATTTATTTTTAAAAAATTGATAATCAAAGATTAAATAAAAACAGGATATAACATATGAGTTTGTAGCTTCCTCAAAATGAAAATAATATTCAATAAAATAGTTGGGTTCTTAAAACTCTTGAAAGAAATATGTCACAATGGAGCCCCGTGCTATGTAATGAGCTGCATATAGAGTCACGTCACCGCTGAGAGGTGAATCCATGAGAGCAG